>VWZV01001847.1:151612-164496 GCA_013397155.1 Irena cyanogastra | reverse complement strand
AAAAAAAAAAAAAAAAGCAATACAGCCTCTATAGGAACAGATAATTTTTTAGATCATTTTGGTGATATTGCTACAAAGGGAAGGAAGTGTGATTTTTCCCATAAACATTTTTTTTTCCCAAGTGATCACTTGACCAGCAATGTGATCAAGCAGTTGTTATTATTTAAACCATGATAAAGCTGAATATCTCAAGCTGAGACCTCACTACACACTAATGGCTGCTGGGTTTATCTGACAGATACACAGGGCTCATACAGGGTGGGTGGGGGGAAATTCTGACGTGGAAAGAGAGATAAGCATGGTAACCTGTTTATATCAATTCAGCCCCACATTGGCAATAAATACAGTCAAGACCTGCACATCAAGGGATAAAGGACATCCCTGGGTATCCACTGAGCTTTCCACTCTCATCTCTCTCATCTCTCTGTTAGAGCAGGGATTCACAACTGGCTGCTGAGTTTTCTCCTTTTGTGATTTTCCTTGGCAGATGAAGAACCACGAGCTGTTTTCCCTTTGGCTGCTCCCTCTTTACAAATAACACAGGCTCAAAAACAAATAAACTCATGGGTGCACCTGGTGGCACATGGTCCCTCACCTTCATAAAGCTCTTTGTTGCTCTGGAGGGCTGAAGCTTTGCTGACTTGCTGCTCACTGCACTTCATTAGAGAACCTTATTAACCTGCTACTTTGGCTCTCATGGAGTGAAAATAGGAAGACTGAGGAAGGTACTTGGCATTTTATTCAATTTTACTTAGATAACAACTTTTCCCAAGTGGTTTATCCAGGCTAATTGACAGCAGGCAAACTAACAAGTGCATTGAGGGATTTTAAAGAAACCAACCCAACCTCTTGAGGCAGCAGCCCTGCAGTTTTCCTGCTGCTGCTCGCAGGTTGAGGTGAGTGGAGGGTGGCCTGTCCCCACGTCACTGTTCCCACCAGCAGGAATGATGGTGAGCCTTGGAACAGCCCCGGGGCGGCATTTTGGCCAAACAGTCTCTGAGGAGGAGGAAAGCAGCTCAGTTTGTTCCTAACCTCTTGCCCCAGTGGTTTCCAGTGCAGGGTATTTTCTGACTCCACTGAAGTGCAGAGTCATGAGCAGCAACCTCTCAATTGATTTACTGTGAAAAAAAGAGCCACTGAGCAGAAAAGCAATCAGCTTCTAACTGCAAATGAGGCATCTGGAGAGTCACTGGGAGGAAAATAAAGTAGTTATTACTCCATTTCATGATTATATGTTCAAGGACTCCGGCAAGTGCTGCTTCTGCATTGAAACACAATGTGTTTCTGCTTTTTATTCTCTGTCTTTTTTTTAAGCTCCCAATAGCCTTCTAATTAAACAAACTTTCACTAAGCAGAGAGAAATCGTATGACACATTAATTCCAGAAGATGCATTAGTAGTGGCTGCAACTTCTTCATATTAAGCAGATGTTGTTTTTCAAGTTTCCCTCCCTTTTGTCTTCTGTAGCTGCCAGCAGACTCCACTGGCTTTGAGTAATCACCAGAGGAGTTCATTTTGCCATTTGCAAAACACACAGCAAGTGCACTCCAGGTTCTGGAGCAGACACACAGCACTGAGCCATTACCTCTGCTTCATGTTGGTGCTCTGTGTTTTCATCAGCAGCCACTGCATTTGTCAGGGTTTCTCAGCAGCCACACGTCATTCCATACAGCCCTGGCAGGGTCCTGAGAGGAGCTGGGTCCTTTACAGGAGATAATGTAAGCTTTCGGCTTGCTTGGAGCAGGTCACTTTGGGAAGCCTCCAAACTCGCTTCAAAATGCTTCCTGCCTGTGCCAGAAGCTGCTTTTGAAGTTCTGTGCCCAAGCCACAGGCGCTCGGGTGCCAGGATGCTGCAGCAGCCCAGGGCAGGAAGCGTGTCAGCACTATTGCCCAAAAACAGGGTGGGGAGGAGCAGGGAGTGGTGCAGACACCAAGAGTGGAAAATCAGCTGACAAGGATCAGCTCTAGGAACAGATCGGGGATGGGTCAAATGACATCCATTCAATGCTTGAGATCAAACAAGGTTTTATTCTTTCATATTTTTGGCCCTGCATGTGAGAGCATGCTGCAACGTCGTGCTTTTTGAAGTGGAATATGCTGGAAATCATATCTGAAAGGCCTGGCATTTACGGTATTTTTACGAAGTTCTCTTTCCCTTTTTGCTTTTCATCTGTTTTCTACATTTTTTTCATCACGCTTTTCCTTCTAATTTATTGTTTTGTTTTTTCTATTTTTAAAATAAGAAATATTTTCACTCCAGAGTTTCTAATGTAATGCGCACAAAAATTAGCAATGGACAAACCTCAAGCTCTTTAGAGGTCTGATCTGGCTGGGAGAAACATCCAGAAGTTCAGAGGCTTATCCAAAGTTAATGTGAAGATTTCCAAACCTCTTCAGCCTAGACAGAGCTATAGGAACCCGCTGGCTCAGGACCCCACCACGGGCTGGGCTTGCCTCTCCCTGGCTGCTCCCTCCCCAAGCATCCAGGAGCAACTGTGAACAATTCCTTGCTGAAGAGCACACAAGATGTGCAAACACACCCTTTCCTCCAGGCAAAACCTGGCTCTCGGGACACAATTCCACAAAACAACAAACAGNTCCTTGCCTGAGAGCCCCTTGATTTCAAAATTATAACAATTAGGAGGAAGGGAGTTTACATTTCCCACTTCAGGGGAGGCTCCTGCCTTTCCTTAACAGACATCGGTCTTTTCAAACCAAGACAAGATGTTTGGTTCCACTGGAAATAGCTTAAAACATCCATCCAGGAATTTGCTTACCAGAAATGCTTTGGCAGATTTAAGCTACACAGTGTGATTAAAATTTATCATCCCGCTTCATTTGAATCACAGAATCCCAGAATGGTTTGGGTTGGAAGGGACCTTAAAGCCCATCTTGTCCCTTGCCCTGGGCAGGGACACCTCCCACTGTCCCAGGCAGCTCCAAGCCCCAGTGTCCAACCTGGCCTTGGGCACTGCCAGGGACCCAGGGGCAGCCACAGCTGCTCTGGGCACCCTGTGCCAGCGCCTGCCCACCCTCCCAGGGAATAATTCCTGCCCAATGTCCCATCCATCCCTGCCCTCTGGCAGTGGAAGCCATTTCCTGTGTCCTGTCCCTCCACCCCTTGTCAATTGTCTCTCTCCATGTTCCTTGCAGCTCCTTCAGGGTGGGAAGCCAAGCAGGAGGGTGAGGATCAGGGAGGACCCACCTGGAACAAGCACATACAAGGTGACACAGCTCGTAGATCAGATTCCTCAATGTTTATGAGGTTTTACTTCAATATTCTGTCCTAGGCAACGTTTACTTCAAAACTCCCTGAGCTCATAGTGCTGAATGTATTAAAACACCTCAGAGAGCTCCACAGCCGATGAACCTTTAAAATTTGGACCCATTACACCTCAAATAACCTACAATTAATCACCAGAACTGCATCCAGCAGACATCCCATGGCTGGATTCTGAAATGGGGCTGGAGTTGTCTGAGTTTTGGCAACATTTCTGGTCATGCATTAAAGCACAAGGACCTTTTACCACCTGGATTCTAAGGCTGTTTCAAAGGCTTTGGTTGGGATTTTTAGTCAGACTAAAAGATAAGTCAGACTGGAAGATAAGAGGGGCCAAAATGAGAATGTATTTTTCTTGACGTTTTCACATTTTTCTCAGTTTATTTATCAACAATGCCCACCAGCCAGCTGCCAGGCCTGTGAGACCAACAAGAAAAAAAGCTCTGAGTCTTGCTCCAATAATCCAGAAAAATGCCATATATTGGATTAAACAATAGCCAAACATCTCAAATCCACTTAAACAGATGATAAATAAGACCATTCCTGTATTCATCTACACTCACGCAAATTCAGAGCAAAGGGACTGCTATGACAGACACACAAAATTCTTTTTCATTTCAGAAGAAACCCTATAACTTAGTAGAAGAGCAGAGGGCTGAAATGCCAACCCTTCTGCTCATGCTGTCACCCAGAAAGCACATTTCTTCCTTGCTCCTGGCCAAATTCCCTTTATCAAAGGGATTTGCTCAAGCTTTCCTTGGAAAAGAACTCAACCTCTAAAAGAGTTTTGGTTGTATTTAGGCAATTTTACCCAAAGAATTTGATATTCAATATTAGAAAAGAAGATCCTTAGGCAGATTCAGATGTTTGTCCACAGGGGGATAATGAGATGTTGGAAATGGCAAAATTTTCTTTAATTGTGTTCTGATTATTTAAAAAACAAACAAACCTACAGAGCTCACTACTACTTGTTTTACTTTTTTTTCTCCCTTCTCTCTTATCTTGGGCCATGACCTCTTCCAAAACGCAGTGCATACATCAGTTTTCCAAGACAACTCCAGTGGTGCCATGCGTGGATTTGCTGCTGGTTTATTTCCTCTCCTGGGAGCCAAGAAGTGTCTGTCCATCTCTAATTGTGTTCTGTGCTGTAACGAGGTGAGCTTTAGAAACTTCAGAGTTCTCCAGCCCTTCCATCTGCAGGTGGTGCCATGCACAGAACCCCAAGTGTGGCTGCAGAGTTCCCAGGATCGTGTGGGGATTCATTGACACTCAGACGTTCTGGAAGAGAAACCTCCAGCACTGGCCAGAAACCCAATGGCATTCACTGACTGTTTGGGTTGGAGTTTTTTTCCCCAAAAAAAGTATTTTAAACGTTTTTCATTTTTCCAAATATCGACTCAGCTTCCCCCCTCCTTTTTCTAAGGCTTTTCCTCTGAAGTGGATAACAGTGTTATGTCTGATCCTGAAATTCCAAACTGCATTATACACCCAGGCATGGCTTCCCAGAACAGCAACTGGAAGAGCACTTGGCCTTCTCAGGAAGAGGCAATTTGGATGTCTGGGTATGTCTTGGAGCATGTCAGGCAGCAGAACTGCCTGTCCTGCCTGTCCAGCCACGCTGATGCACACTCCAGGGATCCCTTTCCCAGCTCACCGTGTGGAAATATCAGTGAGAGGGTTCCTGCCATGTATGGAGACATTGCTCCCCATGGAGGAAGGCAGGAATCACCAGTTCCCGAACCGTGAGACTGCAAATGCACTCAGCCCTGCCTATGGGGCAAACAGCTTCCACTGCCCTGGGACGAGGCCTCTCCTATTCTGAGTAGTAAAAGCACGAGTCCAAATGCTATGAAAAACAGGGAGAAGCATCCCTTTTTCGGTTGGGTTTTTTTGTGGGGTGTGACTCCTCTCCAGCCCCACCTTGCAAGATTCTTCCAGGTGCCTCCTGCTCGCAGCACAGAGGTGGCTCTGCCGAGGGCACTGAGGTCACTCGTGCACCAGGAGTAGCTGAGGGAGCTGGAAAGGGGCTCAGCCTGGAGAAAAGGAGGCTCAGAGGGATCCTTCTGGCTCTGCACAACTCCTGACAGGAGGGGACAGCCGGGAGGCCTTTTCAGAATACACTGGTAAATACATGGAGCAAGACTTGTAGACTCCATGGAAGCACTGAATGCAGAGCAAAGGCTTTCACTTTGTTTTTTGCAGATCTCCAGGGCTGTACTTTCAGATCAGAATTGTGATTTCCATGCACAGTTTTAGGGTTTGTGCCTTTTCCTTGAAAAGAGGAATGATAGTTCTTCCACATCCACTTAAAAATATTCAAACTGACAGAAAAGCAGTTTGCAGAGAGAAAACCAGTGAGATGAGATGAATTAACAGCACCAGAGGTATTCACAACCTCCACAGGTACAAAATACCCTCATACAATCTGTCCATTGTTTTTAAAACTAAACTGGTATCTTATTGATTGATCCCAGATGGGAAAAAGCCCACACTAATCTACATCTGGTACAAGTCTGCTTAACAAAACATTGATGAGGAAGAACTTTTCCTCTGACTCAAGAGCACAATGAAAGTGTGATTATAAGCAAAGAAATGTGGTACATCCCAGAGAACACATGTTGGGTTTGTGATGGATTGTGTGTGACACTAATCCACGAGCACAGCCATCAGAGCATGGACAGGCACTGGAGCAGAGCAGAAAAGGAAACTAGGAGAACCTTTCTGTTGCACTGAAATCATAGGCTTTGCACATAATCTTGCAATTTGCTACCTTCTCAAATTCCCCCCACTCCCTTGCCAAGACAAATCAGGGAACATCCACAGAACCAGGGCCATGCAGCAAAGACCTGGGGTGTTCTCCCTAAATGGGAAATTCACTGAATCTCTGGGGGTTTTCTATATTCTGGCTCTTGAGAACTATGAGGTGGAATCTCTCCAAACTGGAATTTGTTGCTGCATGTCTGAGGTCTGATCCATCTTCCCAGAAAGGTGCAGGCTGGGTGATTGTTGTCTATAAAGTCAAGGCAGAAATGCAGCATAATGTCCTGTGTAAAAAGACTTTCATCAGACACAAAATACGAGTTTTGGGGAGTGATTTCCAAAGCTGATTTTAATCCACCTTTTGCTGCTGGACTTTGGTATATTAAATTTTAATCATCCCTGATTTATTATGGCTCTCAAACAGTTCAGAGCCTCAGCCCTCTGCCATTTCTGTCCAGGCTGTTGGAACGCAGGATGTTGTTTTACAAAGAGAAATTTTACAAACAGAATTTTACAAAGAGAGTTTTGCAAAGAGGAAAGGAGATAAGAAGCCACCACTCAACACCAGGAGCTGCCATGGCCAGGAAAGCTCTAAGATGCACCTTCCTGACTCCTATGGATGAGTTTGGTGGCCCCAGCAGTGGGAGAAGCTCTGGTCCTCACCACTCATCCCACACCTTTTGATTCTACAAACAGTTCAAACAGTACCAGAGCAAACAGGTTCTGCTTACATGGAAAAGGGGAGGCCCCAGAGCCTCTCTCAGCTGGAGAAACTTGGATTTCCCCAAAGCCCCCCCCTGCTGCAGAGGATAAAGGGGAGACCTCTGCATGGGAATATTTAGGAATGAAGCTCCACCCAAAACAAATCCCTCTGCGTCTCGTTGCCTGGAATTCAGCTGCTCACCTGCCAGGGCTGAATCCCTCCCTGGGCTTCAGAGCAAATACAGCAAAGTTTGGGTGGCTGTGGTTTTCAGCTTGGCATAGAAACCTTCAGAAGTGCCACCCTGAGCATTCTCAGGAAGAACTGGATCCAAAGCCCCTGGAAATCCACGGGAATGCTGCCATCTCTGTCCCTGCTTTGGAGCAGACTGTTCCTTTCTAAGAATGGTAGAGGAGGTAAACCTGGCTCAGACAGGGCTGGGAGCCCACATAGAAGAGCCTTGGCTCAGCAGGGGGAGATGAGCCCAGGGCAATCACAGCCCTGATGTTGCAGGAAGGCAGACAGTTTCCATTGAATTCTGATTTTCTCTTGCAAACGAGAGAGCATTCCAGGGCACTGGTGAAGCACATCCATTCATATCTGAACTGAAGCATGCTGGCTCTCTCTCATATATTTTTAGGTGGAAAGGGAAACTCGGTGGATCATGGCAGGGTAATCTCTTTTTGAAATAGTCCTCTGTGCAAAATCCACACTGACCCAGACAAAGGCAGAAAGATATTAATGACATTACCTTGCCCACATACAAAAATAAAATATCTGTGGTGTTATTAATCTGCTTGGATGACTTTCTCAATGCTTAAACCTTGCGAGATACCAGGTGTTGTTAAAAGAGACAAAAAAGGTATTACTGGAAATAAAATGCAAGTTCAAATCCTGGTGTGTGTTTAACCCAACATATACTTTGACTTTTCTTCGAGATTCCACAGTCCCTAATCAAGCTGAAGATCAGCTGGAGTTCTGGTTTACCAATGAAACTCTTATATCTAGTTAATAAAGGACACACTAAGGCTGCCATGAAGTCACCACGCCCATATATCCCAAATCCACATCACCTGACCACACAGGAATGCTTTTTCTGACTTCAGGGTGGGTTTGATGGAACACAAGGAAAGACAATACTTCAGACAGCCCTGAACCTCAGTTTCCAGACCTAAAGAACAGCTTACTTTCAGCCCAGATCAGAGATAGCAACTGAAGCATTTTAATCTATTGCTCTTCATGCCTCAGAAGTGTGTTCTAGAGATAAACCTGTCACTAGGAAGATCTACAGAGGAAGAACTTCACTTTTCCTGAGCCATGGCCAGCATTTTCCAAACATATGGTATCCAAATGCCCGTTTGGAAAGAGCATTCCCTCTCCTGGGGCAGGCACACACATACACCTCATAAAAACAGATTTACAAGTCAAACCAAGCCCCGACTCGGAATGCAGCTCCTTCCCTGTGGATGCTGCAGAGCATGAGGTGCTCCCCAGATGTGCCTGGTGTAATAACATGCACCCTTGCAGGAACAAGGACCAGCTGATTCTGTGGGACTTCACACCTCTGTGTTCACACTGTGGGGCACAACGTGGCTCCTCCCAAGGGTGATGGGGGCACTGCCTGCTGGGAACTCCTTATTCCCCCTAATTCCACCTCCCGAGGCAATCCTGGGCTCTGCACACCCAGCTCCCAGGGGTGAAAACAGATCTCACACACCCCAAATTGTCACTGAATACAAAGAAAGTGGGAATTTTCATTAGGACCCATTTGTAAACTCCCCATTAAATTAACTGATGGTACAGAATTGTCCCTCATTTGGGCATACTCAGAGCTGGCAAATCTGTTCTTTGGGAAATAGGAACTATTCTTTGTTCCCTCTGCATCATGTCTGAAAGTAAGTGTACTTACTGTTCACAAAATGAAGGGAACCCTTTTTACAAATGCTTTTCTCCAGCTGCCACGGTGCAATTTCTATTTTGGTGAGTATTTTTTTCAGTCTGTGGCTCACTCCTCAAGGCTTAACTTCAGCTAGAAAATGTTCACAAGTTGTGACTGCTCCAGTCACTGCTTTGACCTCTGACTAACACCCTGCTCCTTGCTCTGGAAAATAATGAATTGCAGGGAACCTTTTTCTAAACACAGATCCTCAGAGGGAGAGCAGCCACCCCTGAAACACGAGCACTAACCAAACACGCCAGCGTAAATTACCTCAGTGGGCAAACGAGGAAGAGACAAGAGTTGTCAAAACAGAAAGTGAGTTGTAGTAGATTTACTAAGTTTTTCTGCTGTTTAACTAACTCTGCCCTTAGTGTAGAGGGGGATATTTTTGGAAAGTCTTATAAAATCCATTCAGCTGTTTGAGGTAGATGAATGTGGAAAAAAAACCTCACAGCTGTCAACTTTATTTTTCAGATATTTTTCTTTTTTCTTTTTTTGGTGCTTGGATAATTTAAAAATGGCTCTGACTTAAAACTCCAAACTTGGCAAGGGCAAAATGGTAGCCTTGACTGAAAAACAAGAGCAGTGCTTGAAGTTCTGGAATAACGAACTAATGGATGTTTAAAGCTGACTCCTGAGTTCGACAGGACACCAAGGACAACGCTCTGAACCTGGGCAAGTGCAAAGGCAGCCTTGGAAAGGATGTATTAGAATATGGAGGTGTGAAGTTGGAGTGTTCAAAGCAATCCCAGCTACGAAATACAGCAAGGGACCATTTAAAAACTAATGTACTGAAATTGGTACCATGGTAAGTCCCACAACAAAGTATCAGGGAAAAACAGCATCTCCTTGAAACACCACACTTAATTTTGTTCATCTTTTTATCTTCACTGAAAAATAGCCTTAGGTGTGACTGAAAATAAAGTTAATAAACTGACCATGCTGGGAATACATTTTCCATGACAGGATGAAGCAATTCCTGGACACCAGTGGCTGCACTTCTGCTCATCATCAGCTTTCACTTGATTATTTCCATCTTAAATGGGTCTGTGTGTTGATACTATAATGGGATTGTGTGTTGAACATCAAGTTAACATCACAGACATTTTTCTACTTCTCTAAATTATAATTTGCTCAAAATGTACAACCTTTGGTCAGGTACAACTGATGAACTCCATTGTTAACAATTGTCCCTCTGTACTCAGCACCAGAGGTGGGACCTCGAGGGCTGTGTCCAGTTCTGGCCTCTCATGGCAAGAAGGACCTTGAGGGGCTGGAGCGTGTCCAGGGAAGGGAATGGAGCTGGGAAGGGGCTAGAGTCCCAGGAGAGGCTGAGGGAGCTGGGAAGGGGCTCAGCCTGGAGAAAAGGAGGCTCAGGGGGGCCCTTGTGGCTCTGCACAACTCCTGACAGGAGGGGACAGCCGGGGGGTCGGGCTCTGCTCCCAGGGAACTGGGACAGGAGGAGAGGGAACGGCCTCAGGCTGGGCCAGGGCAGGCTCAGGGTGGACAGCAGCAGGAATTTCCCCGTGGAAAGGGTGCTCAGGCCTTGGCAGGGGCTGCCCAGGGAGGTTTGGCGTGCCCATCCCTGGAGGTGTCCAAGGAAGGGCTGGAGGTGGCACTCAGTGCTCCGGGCTGGGGACAAGGTGGGGATGGGGCACAGCTTGGACTCGATGATCCTGGGGGGCTTTTCCAGCCTCAGTGATCCTGGGATTCTGTGAACTCCATAGCTCAGATGATGAACTCTGACATCTCAGTGCCTTTTTCCTGAGACAACCCACTTAATTTATAAACTCACATGAGGGGATGGAGGGTGGGTGTGGAGAGAGGAGTAAACCAAAACAAAAAATAAATTAAATTAAACTCAGGGCTTTCAGTAGCCTCCATTCAGTAGCCAAGAATTAGCAAGGAAAACACCATTTCCTGTTTTTTAATTGATGCTTATGCCAAAAGGTCTCAGGTATGTACAATCCCAAACAAAAGTCTTGGGGGAATTTCAGCCTCAGGAAACAAACTCTCCTGGGCAAAGTGTGATTTTCTGGAGTCTGTAGTTCTTTTGCAGAATACTGGATGTTAACTTTGTTAAGGAGAAAACATTTTTCAAATGAAAAATGACTTGTTAAACCACTTTTATGCCACTTTTTCAGTAACACATTAAAGTAAACAAACCAAAGATGTTAAATAAAATAATAACCCACTACACCTGCAGAGTTTTACCAGCTCACATTACAAAGTGCTCTCTGAAGTGGTTGGGGAGCTATTTCCATTACAAACAACAAGTGTGCCTGAAAGTAATTCAAAGAGTCAAATTAGGCAGATTACATCAGAGCGTGTTTCCCTGCAGCAGAAGGATTTTTGAAACACCTGCCTGACATATTTCAGCCTCTGCAGAGAAATATGACACGGACGGGTTTCAGGAACAGCTACAGCCTGCAGAGGAGGCTATTTGATGTTTCGTTCCACAAAACAATCCTTAACTAAGAAGCCCGTTCTGTTTGCAATTTGTAATTTTGTTTTTAAACACAAACCAACAATAACAAGCAGTGACGAGGCCAAAAGCTGTGCCAGCTGAAATTACAGTAAGGTTTGTACATCTCATGTTAAACCCTGAACTACTCCTATCAATCCCAGTGTTTTGTTGCCTGGGACACATTTTGGTTAATTGAATATCTTACCATACACTCAAGTGACAAGACTGAGAAAGGAGAGGGACTAAGAGGTCCAGTTTAGCACTGGAGAGAAGAGCTGAGGGCACATAAATGGATCCACTGTTGGAGCTGACGTGCCCCAGATGCGTTGTGTCACAGGGTACTTGGCATCTGAAAATTCCAGAGACTGCTGCAACTGCCTTTTCACTTTGCTTCAGTTCTTGGAAAAATGCTGGAACAAATCATTACGCAAACATTTGAAGCCAGAGGCAGAGATGACTGATGGCCAACAGGCTTTTCTCAAGAGCAAATCATGTCAAGGAGTGCAGCTCCCTCAGCACAGACAGGCAGGGGATGGACACTGGGGAAGAGCAGCACATGAAGTCCATGCCCCAAATTCTCAAAAGCAGTGGACACACCACGAGGACAGGCATGGGAGGTACCCAGTGATTAGAGAATCATGGAATATCCTGAATTGGAAGGGACCCACAGGATTGTCAAGCCCAACTCCTGGCCCTGCACAGACACCCCAGCAATCCCACCCTGAGCGTTGTCCAAATGTCCCTTGAATTCCAGCAGCCTTGGAGCTTTATCCTCCTGCAAAAACGTTTCAATGCTGCCTTTCAGGGTATTTCTTCACCTTGGTGTACATGCAAAGGCTGATCTGCAGTGGGCTGGACTGCAGTGCAGGGATTTCCATCAGGAGGGAAACCAAAGCCTGAAACAGATGGGAACCCATTTGCTCTGGGCTGGTCCTGCCCTACCCAGGCTGTGATGGATGAGACAGCATCAGTGGCAGTTCAGGACAGGGGGCGGCTGGAGCAGGGACCTTCTGCTTGGTTTGAGAAGGGCAAGGTGAATTTTGGGAGTTGAGAACTCTGTTTCACGAGCAAGCTGCTGCTGGCGTGTGGATGGAATGATGGGAGCAGCAGCTTCAAGGAGGAGCACCTCCAGGTGAGCAGGGAGCAAGGACCTTTCCCATCATTTGGTGTTAGAGGTCTGCTGTGAGGAAGAGCATGAACCTCAAGTTGAGCGGAAAATTATTTCCTACATTTCTTTCTCTTACAAGATCGTTTTCCTTCACTTTTTCTCCCACGACAAATGAGTGTTGTGAAGCACTTCGTGCTACTCTTCAAGCAATGCATTTTACCACATCCAAAATAAAACTTCTCACTTGCAAAAGGAATTGAGGTTCGGTGAGTGAAGGCATAGAATTGGTTCGGTATTTCCCTGAATGGAGAACAGGAGCTGCAGGAGGGATCCCTTGGCTGTGACAGCCACGGTGTCAAACAGGCACCCAGAAAAGGACCTTTCCAGGTCTCCTGGCCCCGAGCAGTCCCAGAGCTCTGGGGCAGAACAAAGCCCAGGAACAGCCCCTGAGCACGGTGAGCTCAGGGAAATGCCACATCCACCGAGTTCGAGGAGAAGGAATGCACCGAGGTTTGGGAGCAGGACGAGACATTCCCAGAGAAATCCCTCCGGGAGCATCCCCGCTCCCCAATCCCCAATGCCCGCTCCCCAATCCCTGCTCCCCAATCCCCACTCCCCAATCCCCGCTCCC
>VWZV01001847.1:29513-151476 GCA_013397155.1 Irena cyanogastra | reverse complement strand
CGCTCCCCCATCCCCAATCCCCGCTCCCCAATCCCGGCTCCGGCCCAGGCGCCAGCGGCGGCTCCGGCTGCTGGACAGAGCCCTGACCCAGGCAGGAGCAGCTCCGATCCCGGCAGCTCCGAGCCTCTGAGGTGGGAATGCCGTTTATGGTCCTGGTAATTCCCGCCTCGATAGGCTGGAGCAGTCTTTTTTCTTCCTTTTTAAATGCACAACGGCCCCCATCAGCAGAGGGAGGGCTGCAGCAATTGTGGCTGAGGGCAGTCACTATCAGCCTCAGGGGGAAGATAAGGTTGTTTATAGAGATGTTCTTTTGCTCAAACTACAGCGATTTACAGTTAATTTTACTTAAAGACAATTACACAAGAAGCTGTGAAAGGAAGAAAGTCTTGCCTTGGGCCCGGAGTACAGAGACAGAAAATTATTTCGTCGTTGTCACAGCTCTTGCCAATAGAACAGAAAAATGGATCATACTGGCACAATTTTTTTTTTTTTAAATTTCCTGGGCAGTTCGACTAAAAATCCCTGGCAATAACAACATTAACGCTACAAGTGATGTAATTTTCACACCTGTCTGATTCCTCTTCAAAAAACAAAATCCATCTTAATTACTTATTGAACACTCCAACATGAAAGTTTCTTTTTTCCACAAAAAACGTCTATCCAGTGAGTGAAGTCAAAGATGTAAGAAAAACAAAGGTGACCTTGAGGGCAGCACTAAAATAAATGTCCTTAACTAAATCACCTGGCTGTCAGTGGCCTAGAGGCACAGGTCACTCAGGGTTTCAGAGCACCTTCCGAGCACCACCGGGAGCCCCGAATGTCTGTGCACAGCAGGATGGACCCACACACACCTGCACAACCCTGCCCCATCCCAGTGACCCCTGGGTCTCCTCAGCCTAAGCTCAGGCAGGGCAGTGGGAGGGGAAAGCTGCTAAGCCAGCCCTGAGCCAGGCTTTGCCCTCCTAAGGCTCAGCCTCCTGAGCATTTGGTCCTTCCCTAAACTGCTGCAAAATTCCTCTTTTGTAGTCCTGGCTGCTGGGGGTGGTCTTGTTTCTCTTAGGGAATAGCAAGTCAAACTTTGGCTGGTGGAAATCATCAGAGATCCAGCTAAAATCGGGTTTCTGCTTGGTCTCTGTATCTGCAGACACACAGGGCAATGCCAGGGACAATGTCCCTTCAAACAGCCAGAAACTGAGCTCACTGCTGAACTAGAATTGGGTGATAGGAGGGTGCATTCCAACAAATCAAATCAAAAATGGCCTTAAATCAGCCTGACAGCCAAGGAGGAAGAGAGTATCCACCACTCTTCATATCTAAGAACTGAACTCAAAATTAAATTAAGAGACCAATCTTAAAACTAATCCATAGTCCAGTCCCTAAGGAAAGATGGGCCCATTGAAGTCAGGACTCAAGCAATTTGCTCGGGGATAAACAATAGATCAATGTAATTAGATTGTTTCCAAACTAATTCCATTATTTACAGTTTTCATGTTGAATTCAAAGTTGCCTGGTTATCCAAATATACCCAGGTAGGCATTATTTTATAAACTTTCCCTTTCTGAAGGAAACATAAACATACATATATAAAAACATCAAGGTTACAGCCCCAGCACTCAAAGCTTAGGAAATGCCAGAATTAAGTTTGCATGGGCAAAAGAAAATATTTTTCTCTTAATTTCATTCCCAGAAATGGTGAAACCATTTTTTGTTGTAGCTTTCCAAACAATTCATCTGAGGCAGACATTCAGCATGGAAAGTTTCAGCCCAAACAGTTAAAATCTGGCACAGATTTATGCCACTGAAAACTGGGGCTTATAATGGGAAATGTGAGGCAAGCTTAATTACAGGCAGCACTACCAGTAACATTTATAATGTATTTAAGACTAAAATTTCTTACCGACTTTGCTCTGTTTTTCTAGGAATATTGTACATAGGTATTTGAACCTTCATACATACCTTTAAATTTCAGACTGTTTGTAATTCTGGGGTCTGCAACAAAACTCCAGCACAGTTCTTCGCATCAGCCCTCAGAAATAGGAGGCATTGCTTAGAAAAAGAGATCTCATTTGTCTGATGGGAAGTAGGAGAAGCCTTATGTTTTCAAAAGATCCCAGTACCCACAGAGGGTTCAGATTTCTTTAGTTTTCATATTTCAATCAGCTCTAGAGCTGGTCCAAGGTGATGGGTTGTTTTGTTTTGTTGTTTTGGGGTTTTTTGTTTGGTTGGCTGGTTGGGGTTTTCTTGTAGGTTTTTTTTTTTTTCCCTAAGGCATTGGTTTCCAGATAAAAGCAAATTATTAATACAGAATTCTCAGCTGATCTGCTCAATAATTAATACTCAGAATTTCAAAAGGAAAGGAACAGTTTTCAAAACAGAAAGCTGGACATCCTGATGTCTCAGAATTTGGCATCACATGGAGAGAGATTTTTTACGAGGGCCTGGAGTGACAGGGCAAGGGAGAATGGCTTCAAACCAAGAGAGAGTTGAGTAAATGGGATATTGGGCAGGAATTGTTCCCTGGAAGGGTGGGCAGGCCCTGGCACAGAGTGCCCAGAGAAGCTGTGGCTGCCCCTGGATCCTTGGCAATGTCCCAGGCCAGGGCTGGACAGGGAAGAAGCCTGGTTTATTAACTTCCTAAAAGCACAAAAATTAATCTTCTATGAATGTCTGACAAGTGATGTTTTGTTCTCCTAGCAATCCAAATGCCTTTACCGAGTGGCTGAATGAGCTTTTGGCCTAAGCTCATTGAAGCATCCTGAGATGCAGGAGATCTGCTCCCAGTTCGTTACTGATGACAAACTTTGGTTTATTCATTTCCCTCTTCCAGGCCTCTGCTCCTCATGTTTCAGGTGTAAATACCATCACCCCATTCTCCTGCTCTTTTCAGTTAGCCAGGAGGCTCCTCCAGGCAGGCAGTGTCTCATTCTGGACATTGTCTTCTGCCACCTGTACAATGGCAGCGAATCCAGGGGGATGTCAAGGTACTTCTTCTGCAGAAATAAATCACAGTTCTCTTTGTTCTTAACTGATTAAATGCTTTATTTTCAGCAAAATTTAAACCCTATTCATTTTAATTAGGCATTTCTACTTTATTTGGTGCTTCTTCAGTTCACCTCTCTTGAAGCAACCCCCTCAAATTTATATTAAATATTCTACCCAGCTGAACACACAGTGACTTCTTTATTCCCCTCAGCAGAGCGCAGTGACATAAAGGAATCCTGTGAGGGAAAGGCATCCACGGCAGGAAAAATAAAGGTTCTTGTAAAGCACTTCTCCAACTTTCCTAAAGACTTCATATTTGTGACTTATAACTCGGGGAGGTTTGTTCCACGGGGGCCGTGCCAACGAGGCTGTGCTGCAGCGAGCTCGAGGTGACACAACGTCTTCGTGCTATTTGCACGGAATTTCCCCCATCCATCGCCACTGCTGGGGGTGATGTCATAAAGCTGCTAACAGCTGGCCATTGTGGAGCAGTGAGGGTGCCCTCAGCACACAAACACCTCGGGGATTTGTTCAAAACTGCTGCTGAGGTTGAGCTCTGTGCTTTGCAGCATCCTCCTTATTTTCATCCGTGTGGAAGAGCTTTGTTTACAGCAGCAAATTCCACATGGTGTGTGCCCAAACCAGAGCGAGCCACTGTGATCAGAAGCATCTCCTGCAGTTCACTGCAGGCATGAAAATTGCTCCAGAGTTGTAGCTGACAGTGGGGGGCTCAGTTCCAGCAGGAGAAGAGTATGTGCTGTGCTTCAGAGAAGAGAAAACCCCCCAGTTTTATGAAAAATTACAGAAAACATCCACATTTCTTTGGGCTATTTGTACCACCATGGGCTGATACTACAAAAGTGCAATTCCTCCCAAGAAAGCTGGGCTGGCAGAGCCACTCTGATACCCTGGCAAGAGTTGCAACCAAGGTGTCTCTAACTCAGACTATTTCATTTCATTTCATTTCATTTCATTTCATTTCATTTCATTTCATTCTAACACCAAGGTATTAGACGTGTTCTTACTACCCTTCTGGCTTGTGTTTCTATACATAAAATAGACACATATGGATCTTTCCTTGGTTGATGGATGTATCCATTACCCTCCCTCTTAAAAATCTGTGCTAATCCTATTTTTATTGCAGAGCCCCAGCATGGTTTTTTGTTGTTTGTTTTTTTTTTTTCTCAAAGCACTGCTCTGAAAATTCAAACCGTGGTCATTTCTCCCTACCTGTATTTCAGGGAAGGTTTCTGAAGGAATGAGACTCGACCCAGCTTTAGACAGACAAGAGCTGTAGCACCTAATTTTGTCAAAATGTTCAGAGTGGTCTTACAATATTCAACTGGAATGAAGCATTTTTACAGTATTATCCTTGATATCTGGTGTACAAATACACACAGATTTCTTCAGAATTTTCTTGTACATGGTGGGGTAACAATGTCTTAAATCAGACCTCCTTCTGTGTAGTGCTTCAGTGACAACAACGGGATTTTCTTACAGCAACAATTCAATATAAGATTCAGCATCTCTGAACAGGAAAGGCTCTGCAGAAACTGTACTGTGATCCTGAACTACCAAAAATACACCAGCAGGACATCAAGAGTAAGCCAGACAAATCTCTGGAAGATCAAGTCATAGAAGAAAGTGTCAAAGGTGCATTTTTCCCTCAGGAGCACCAAGGCTGCCTGCCAGCATCGGGAGGCACTGGGGATACTGCAGTATGAGCTCCAGGAGAACAATGATAATGGAACGAGCAGAGGGGACCTGGGGATCCTGGCTGATGCCAGGTGAATGTGAGTCAGCAGTGCCCTGGAGCCAGGAGGGACATCCCTGTCCTGGGGACATCAGAGGCAGGGGAGGGATTGTCCCACTCTGCTCTGGGCTGGGGCAGCCTCACCTCCAGTGCTGGGGCAGTTTGGGTGCCACAACATCAGAGACCCAAAGCTGCTCCAGAGTGTCCAAAGGAGGGAGCGGGGCTGGGGAAGGCTCTGCAGGGGCCACCCGAGGAGCACTGAGGGCACTGGGCTGGTTCAGCTGCAGCAGAGGAGCTGAGGGCAGGGCTCAGGGAAGGAGGGAACGGCTGGAGGAGAGGTTTGGGATGCAGAGCAGGGAAAGGTTCTTCCCCCAGAGGGTTCAGGCACTGCCCAGGCTCCCCAGGGAATGGGCACGGCCCCGAGGCTGCCAGAGCTCCAGGAGCGTTCGGACAGTGCTGCCAGGGATGCACAAGTGGGATTGCTGGGGGGTCTGTGCAGGGCCAGGAGCTGGACTGATGATCCTGCTGGGTCCCTTCCAGCTCAGGATATTCCATAATTCTCAGCAGTTTTACCTCCACTGCCCATTTGTGTTGCAGTGGTGCAGCCCTTGCTCTCCCATCACCGAACCAGAGTCTGGAGCTGCAGCCTGGTTTAGGGGGAACTCTGTAAACGTGGGGCAAGTTGGCAGTGCTAACCTGAACCTCACATCTGCCAGCAATTACATTTGCTCACTGAAGCACAAAAGACTTCTCCTTATTTGTACTATGTTATAAATGCAACATGGCCTCAGAGCCCCGGGCAGGGCCTGAGCCCAGGAGCTGCCCCTGCACAGGAGGCAGAACTCCTGCCCTGGGCAGTGCCAGCCCTGAGCAGAGCCCAGAGAGGCTGTGCAGTGTCCCTCCCTGGGGACACTGCAGAGCTGTGAGCACACCCTGCTGTGCCCTGAGCTCTGGGGTGGCCCTGCTGGAGCAGGGAGGTGGCACCAGATTGTCGCTGTTGAGATGGTCACAACCCACAGAAGAACAGCATGCACTTCAGAAGGCTTCTTTCCCGTTTATTTTAGCAGCATGCTGTTTTCTATACCTTCTCACAGAGTTTATACCTATTCATTGGCTACAATAAGGCAACATAATGTTCATTGGTGCAAGGCGGTCTCCACCACTGTTTTCCACCAACATCCAGCTGCAGACCCCTCCTTTCTCTCTTCTCCTCCTCTGTTTCCAAGCCAACACAGTTGGTAGAACTCCATTCAGGAGCAGAGGCGACTCTTATCAGCTTCTCTTCTTCAACTGACTCTGACTCACAGACCAGCTGTCAGCCCCTTCCACACCAGATGACCCAACCTGACCCTTTCTGTGATTCTGGGATTCTGTAAAGCTCAGAAGCCAAGAGAGGCTTCCAGAGCCAGGATCATGCTGGAGGCTCTCAAGGATGGGTAATTCTGCTATGGGAATGAAACATGACCTCCTCCTCAGGCAGAGCAGCAGCGCTCGCCAAAAATCCCAGCCAGTGTGCCACAGCCACAGAGCTGGTGGTTAGGAAGGAGCTTTTAAATGGTTTTGAGAGACATGGAAAATACCACAATTAGGGAACTGTATATTCCTTATGCAAATATTTTTCATATGTCCTCCCATGCTGGGAGGCATTTGATTTTAGGTTTGTTTTCTTAGGGAAACAAGGTTTAAGCAACCACAAAGTCTGCTTGCTCCACCCAACAACCTGTGTCATTCATTGCTACATCTCTATCACATTTATTTCAAACTGGCTGTCCTGCAAAAGCCAGGAAAGCACAAAGCCAGACAGAAAGGAGAGATTATTTTTGTGACAGAGAGATGAAGTCACAGTGCAGCCTTTATTACACCCCATTCACAGTCCATTCTGACAAAGCAGAAATTCCAGCTCTTGGAAACAAATCCTTAAGGACCTGGATTGGATAATTGCTACACGTGGAGCCTCGTGCATTAAGGGCAGGGGAGGAGAGGCAGACTCATTGCCTGCCCACTCCTTCCCAGCAGCAGCCAGAGGGGTTCTGGCAGCCAAAAGGTGCGAGCAGCAGAACAGACCCCCCCAAACCCTGGCAGGAGTCGGTGTTTAAAGAATACAACCTGCAGCTGTGACCCCATTCATACACCCCTGAAGGATGGGGTGACATCCAGAGGGACCCGGACAAGCTCCAGGAATGGCCCAAGGGAACATCATGAGGTTTAACAACACCAAGTGCTGCTGCTGCCCCTGGGTGGGGACAACCCCGGGGTCAGTCCAGGCTGGGATGAGCAGCTGGAGCAGCCCTGGGAGAGGGACCTGGGGGTGCTGGGGGTGGGAGCTGAACCTGCCCTGACCCAGAACCCCCAGCCCTGGGCTGAGCCCCAGCGTGGGCAGCAGGGCAGGGGGGATTCTGTCCCTGTGCCACCTCAGGTCAGACCCCACCTGCAGAGCTGCCCCAGCCCCGGGCCCAGCACAGGGAGGAGCTGGAGCTGCTGGAGCCAGGCCAGAGGAGGCTCCAGGATGAGCAGAGGATGGAGCAGCTCTGCTGGGAGGAAAGGCTGGCACAGCTGGGATTGTTCACCTGGAGAGGAGAAGCTTTGGGGTGACCTCAGTGTGGCCTTGCAGTACCTGAAGGAGCCACAGGAAACATGGAGAGAGATGATTTACATGGGATGAGGGACAGGACACAGGGAATGGCTTCCACTGCCAGAGGGCAGGGATGGATGGGATATTGGGAATTAGGAATTGTTCCCTGGGAGGGTGGGCAGGCCCTGGCACAGGGTGCCCAGAGCAGCTGTGGCTGCCCCTGGGTCCCTGGCAGTGCCCAAGGCCAGGTTGGACAGGGCTTGGAGCAGCCTGGGACAGTAGGAGGTGTCCCTGTGCATGGCAGAGGTGGGACAAGATAAGCTTTAAGGTCCCTTCCAACCCCATCTATTCTATCATTTTATGCCCTATGACTCTATGATTCCATGACTGTTACACACTCCTGGAAGACTGGTTTCCTCACAGAAGCTCATTAGCAAAGGATTCTCTATCACAGAACCCCCTGAGTTCAGCAGGAATTGCCCTGCCCTGGTACCAGAGGGAGGGTGAAGGAATTACAGCTCACTGCCCTCCCCTCCTTGCAGCAGACAGGACAGGACTGAGCCCTCAGTGTGATCCTGGAGCTGGTGTGTGACAATACAGGGAATTAGAAGCACATGTGCTGAGGGAGCAGTGTAATGTCATTGGCATGTTCCAGACACAAGCAAAGCAAGACATGGACTGCGAGATTAAATTACAAAGGTGTCAAATTCGTGGCAGGGATAAAGGCAACGAGGCAGAAATTGTTGGCAAGATGGAGAAAAGAAACATTACATCAGAAAATGTTTTTTAAAACAGCAGGTAGGATGGATTTCTAAAACCAGCAGGTTTTGAGGTGGAAGCTGAGAGTGGCTGAAACACCTGAAGTGTAGACAGGGCACTGCACTATGTGTAAAACATGACAGCAAAGAGAAAACTAAGGCAGGCCTTGGATCTGCTTATTATTCTAAGTAGAAGCCCAGAGAATGTTCTGGGCTTCCTTCTTGAGGACAATCCAAACACAGCAATGAAGACTTCGGTGAGCACCCACCAAGGTAGGCACAGGGAATGGCTGTGATGCCACCCTGGCACCAGGTCAAGGAAATAAAAAACCAAGACAGGGAAGCACTGTCTGAGAGGAGAAGGGAGGAGGAAAGGAAGGTGTGTGCCTTTCTATGAAACAGAATCTCAATTAGGTCTACCCAGGCAGATGCTCTTGCACACAAATTGGGTAATGATGTTAAATCTGCATAAAATACTAATTTGCTATCACTAAGTACAAGATAACAGCTTTACAAGCCCCACTGGACACAGAGAACAGGAAGTTCTGGGGTTACACAGCTCCAACAGCTGCAATTGGATCCTGGCTGCACCAGCCCAGGGCAGGCTCCTGTCCCCTGCCAGCACTGAGTGAAGGGAAGGTTCCCCCAGGCCAGGCTGGCTCCCCTCAGAGGGGCAGGGACTGCCCTCCATCAGACTCTGCACGGGACTGTAAATAACAGAACACTGCAATGCCCCTGCATGCAAAGCGCCAGGGCCTGAGGGTGCTGGCACTGCCTGGGGCTGCTCTGGCAGGGCGAGGGGATGGTGCAAGCCCTGGACACTCCCAGGACAGGCTGAGCATGGGGCAGGGCTGGACAGGTCCCCACACACCTCCTGGGGATGTCCCCGGGCTGCTCCCTCCTGGCATTGCTCTCCTCAGGAAAGAAACAGGCATTTTCAAAACAGCTGGTGCCCTACACTTTAACATTCAGACTCTTTTCTTTGTTTCGTCTCTAGTTTGAGGCAGCTCGCCCAGACTCGCAGAAAGCCCCACTGGAACAGAGGAAGGGTTGTGGTTTGGCATGAGGTGCTGTCTGATGATACAAGACTGCTACTGTCCCCAAAACTCACAGTTGCTTAATTATCTTCTATCATTTGCCAATGTTTTGTCTTTGAGCTTCTGTATTGCTGAAGCCACTGTCCCTCTAAGAGACCATTGATTTTCCTTCAAAACACAGCAGAATGGCCTGATGCCCATAGAGAGGCAAAGGCATTTTATCAGCTACAAGGCCAGGTTCTTCCCTTCTTGCCCCCTCTCCAGCTGACCTTTCTTCTTGGTTTCCCAGGGAAGGTCAGAGCACTGCCTGCTCTCCCCAGCACCCACCTGGAATAAGGAAGCAGGAAAGGGATCCAACCCAGGCAGGGTTTTCCCCCAGGCTAGAGCAGGGTGTGATGACTGATGTGTTTCATCATCAGGCAAATCCAGCTCCAAGAGATCCATGATGAAACTGTGAGAACTGGCAATAGTGGAAGGAATGAGTATCCCAGAAGATCCAATGGAGGAGTTTTGGACTGGTTACTCAGAGTGATAAGGACCAGGAGCTTCACTAAAAGACAAATTCATCCCAGTTGTGCAATGTTTTTTGCTGCTGTGAACCAGGAGCAATTTGCAGTGGGCAGTACCTGAAACATGAACGCAGCTGCTTCAGCCTGGTGTAACATGAGACAGAGCTTTGAATTTTTAAGAACACAGAGAAACAGCTGCAGAAGCTAAAACTCACAGTAATCCCCTTCAGAGAAGTCTTTGGCCCAAAAAGGAATTTATAAAATCACAGGCTTTGTGCATCATTTCTTATACATGCTGTCCTGGTCTGCTGCTTCCTGGCACATGCAGCAGCACATCCAAGCACGGAAGGAAGGGCAGATTTAACAAAAGGATTCAACCTGCGAGCACTTCAGACATTCCCATCGACCCCGCCTGATGCAGCAGGTGGCCCTTCAAAGCCAAACCTGCAGGTTATTTGTCACAGAGATAACCTAGGAGGTCCAACTTGACAAATTAGGGGAGTGTCAAGCATGGAATCACATCAGAAAGAAAACCAGACCCATCCATGACAAAGCACTTCAGTGCAGAGTGGGTCCAGGCTGCCAGGGGAGCCCCCTGGGCACCCTGCCCTGAGGCTGTGAGGAGGCTCAGAGGATGATGCTCACTGGCCAGGTGCCCTCCTGGTGCCCTGATCTCAGCTGCTGCCAGCAAAGCAGCCGCTCCTTGGCTCAGTGAAAAAGCACATTTTCTAAATTGGAGGCTGGGCCTCGAGGAGCAGAAGATGTGTGATTCCTTTGGGAAAGGAAAGGCAGGGAGCCTGACTGGGAGCCTGCATCATGCTGTTAGAGCCTCCTTGATGAAGGCTGTTTTCAGGGTCCAGCACCAGCAATTCTGAATTAGTCTGAGCAAGACTTTGTGGTTTGAATAAAACCCGTGGACTCAGGGGTCTGTGCTGGTGAGGGACCACCAGCTTGGCTCCACCACTAACTGCTCCTCCTGCTCCTCCTCATAACACGAGAGCTCCTACTCACTCTTCCAGAGAAGACACAGAGAACATTGTGTGTCTGGTCCTTCTACATCTAAGAAAATGTATCACTGCCCTTTCCAGTCATTATCAAAACCTCAAGAGTGGCACCGTCTTTTTTACTGTTTAGCATACTTGGGGCTACTCTCAGCTTTGCCTAAGTTGATACCTTGCAGTGGTTGGTCTGCTCTGGCCTCTCTCCCCACGCTGTGCTGCTCACTGGGTCTTTTACCAAGCACTTGCTTCAAGCAATTGGATTTTAGGTGTTAGGAAAAAATCAAAAGAGCAGCTCCAGAGGGCACATTTGCTAGGTCAGAGCTCTGGGAAGTGTTACAGAGACCTCTTGACACTGAAACAGTTTCAGGCAGTTGGGAACAGGCTTAATTCGGGTAATTGAGTCTGACACAGCTGTGAGTGAACAGGGCTGAAATCCACTTTAAGAGTCCCTAGAACAAGAAGATAAGTCAAATCTACCACTTGAAAATTATTTCTTTCATATCTTTCATTGGCAACACAACGAACGCCTAGTTAATGGTGTAGCAGCTGCAAAATGTCCAGGTCACAGCTGCAATTTGGGGAAACAGGCAGGAGTTTAATTTGTTACCAAACAAGCTGAGGCTTTGAGCTGTTGCTCCCTTTGGCAGTGTATTC
This sequence comes from Irena cyanogastra, assembly GCA_013397155.1. Taxonomy (NCBI): domain Eukaryota; kingdom Metazoa; phylum Chordata; class Aves; order Passeriformes; family Irenidae; genus Irena; species Irena cyanogastra. The sequence continues at coordinate 140,210 of VWZV01001847.1, read as the reverse complement.
CTACATCAGACATTCCCTCGGAGCATCCATCAGGGACTGTGGCTCCTAGAGCTGGCTCTGGGGCAAGAGGAGCTGTGCTTCGTGGGAATTCAGCACGTGGAATGAGACAAATTGCCTTTAATTAACAAATGGCATTTAATTAAGCCCCAGCAGGGCATGAAGGAGCATTTTTCAAGGCACCCAAAGGGAGCTGGGTCTCACACTCCTATGGAAAAACCAAAGTATTTAGTAGTGAACTCCTCCCTGGCACTGTGGAGGAGCAGAATAGACCCACAGCACCCAAAGTCAGACACCCTGAGCTTCTAAGGATGAAGTTTTTCAGATGCCTGACACAGATGGCTTTGACAAGAACATCTCCTGCTCATGGTGCTCCTCTGTTACACAAGGTGACCTCTGAGAGTCACTCTGAGGTAAAGACTTACCCATCAGGGATTCAGGGCTGACTGCTCCATCAGACACCCCAAGCAGCCCCTTGTTCATTATTCATCCCATTGCCAGCAACACCATTCGTCCAGATAAAAGATAAAATTCTGAAAGGATATAAAATGAATTCCCCTGGTGTAGGCTGAGCAGAGTACACTGCTCTGTGCTGCAGCCCTCATGACAAAGTCAGGTAACAGGAGCAGGAGTTACAAATATTTTTTCATGTGGTTTTAACCCAAAGATCTCAAACCCACACAGATCAGCAATTTAATTGGTAAGAATGTGGTGTCACTGCAGCCTCAGTTGAAATTATAATACATTTTGATCTTAAAACTCAAAAAATTTCCAGTTTATCCCATCCCAAAAGACTCTGTGTGAGATGCCAAATCTTTTTCTTCTGTTTTTCTTTGGCAGGGAAATTAAGAATTCCATTATAATTCATCTATCCTTACACTCTGAAGTTGCATGGTTTCATTACCTCAGAGATCTCCTCAATTCCTGTAGCCCACAAACAGCTCCATCATCTCTCTGTTTAATTACAAATTACCTTTACTTATACCAAAAATCTCTCATGGTTGGGATGCAGGCTGTCTGACAGAACTGTTTGATTATTTTCTGTGCCCTCTTTTTGAGGCTCTCCATCTCTTCCAGAGCCCTGAATTAAACAAGATGCTTTAATTCCTTTCCCTTCCATGCTTTTGCTCACAGAACAGCTCCTGATTTGGTGCAGAAAGAAGAGTGCACTTGGATCCATCACTGACTGCAGTGCAGGCAGCCTTGGAGAGCACCTTTCTGAAGAAGACAATGCACAGTGTGAAGTGTCAGGATTTGTTAAAAATATGATTTATCAACAAATAATGGACAGCTCCTCTGACCAAGCAGGCTCTCACTCTCCTGCAAGCCACCACACCTGAAACCAGAAAAGCAGTCTTCAAAATCCGTCACACATTCCACCTGTGCTGCTGGACATGAGAGATACAAAGGAAGTAAAAAGAACTGATCTGGTATAGCAGAGTGATGCTCAAAGGTGTTTTCTTTGTCTGTCACTCCATGAATAATTGACTGGCTTAATTCACTGTTCATTCCAGGTAAGGACATTGAGAGATAAGAACTCTGTAAGCCTCCTGCTGGCACTGAACCTGGGCAGAGGATGACAGGGAATGGCACAGGGAAGATATGATCCTGCTTGAGAATGCTCTGCCCATGGTGTTTAGTTCCTTACCCTGCAGGAAACAGATGTCCCAAATGTCCCCAGTGTCCTGGAGAATGGCACAGAGCATGGGGACAGCAGCATGGCAGCCTTATTACCTTGTTAGCTGTGCCTGCATTAAAATTAACCTCTTCCAGCCCTTATATGTACTCAGCTTAGGAACTAACAAGGTAAAATCCCATGTTCCTTAAATACTATATATATATATATATATATATATAAAATTATAAATATATATAAATACTAAATATAAATACTCAAATACCAAACAGTTTTAATGTTCTCTGTTAGTTATACCTGCAGTCAGGTATATATGTGAGTCAGCAGTGCCCTGGAGCCAGGAGGGACATCCCTGTCCTGGGGACATCAGAGGCAAGGGAGGGATTGTCCCACTCTGCTCTGGGCTGGGGCAGCCTCACCTCCAGTGCTGGGGCAGTTTGGGTGCCACAACATCAGAGACCCAAAGCTGCTCCAGAGTGTCCAAAGGAGGGAGCGGGGCTGGGGAAGGCTCTGCAGGGGCCACCCGAGGAGCACTGAGGGCACTGGGCTGGTTCAGCTGCAGCAGAGGAGCTGAGGGCAGAGCTCAGGGAAGGAGGGAACGGCTGGAGGGGAGGTTTGGGATGCAGAGCAGGGAAAGGTTCTTCCCCCAGAGGGTTCAGGCACTGCCCAGGCTCCCCAGGGAATGGGCACGGCCCCGAGGCTGCCAGAGCTCCAGGAGCGTTCGGACAGTGCTGCCAGGGATGCACAGGTGGGATTGTTGGGGGGTCTGGGCAGAGCCAGGAGCTGGACTGATGATCCTGCTGGGTCCCTTCCAGCTCAGGATATTCCATAATTCTATTATATATTTTGAGATTTAAAAAAAAAAGAAGGAGTTGTTGTGGAAAATTGATAGTGAGACAGGGTCAGAAACAAATCCAGAACAACCAAAAAACCAAGGTAGATGTTAAATTGCACAAGATTGTGGGTTATGTTTATATGATTTGTTTACCTTTCCAGCTGACCACTTCTCCCTAAGGGTGATTTGCACCTGGAAGGGGCATCTTGAAGATGACACAAACAAGAGCCGAAAGAACATGGACAATGGTCTGATGTCATAATTTGGGTGGTATTTTCAAACGGTGAACTGAGCTAGAAAGGAGAAAAAAAGGATTCAGTCTGTTGTAGAGAACATTAAGGAAAGGTGGGAGCCGGGGCACGAGGGAGGCGTTGGAGGAAGCAGGAAGGAGTGGCTGGGCTGGAGGGGACTCAGAGCGGCAGGACGGGCTGGATCCCCGGCTGTTTGCCTTGGCACTGCCGCTGGAATCCTCGGAGCAGCACAATTTACACCAGCTGACGATCTGGCCCGGAGGCTGCGGGGTTGAGGAGAGACTGTATTCACCACAGAGCTGCAAACCCGCCCCGCCCTAGCAAAACAAGAGGCGTAATCTGGTTCCTGGGCTTGCTGTAGCCAAGTGGAAGAGGTGCCAAACACCTGAATGTCCCATATGTGGGGCTTGCTATTTGGGGGAGAAAAAACCCCCAGACAATAAAAACAATTTTACTGCCAAATAAGTGTCCCCCACGCTTTCCTATAGAGAAACAATGACATCCAGTGGTGAGTTCATTCATCACAGGGATTTACATGAGCCCGAGCTCGGGAAATCCCATCTCATACTTGTCCCAAGGAGGGGTTCCATTGCTGTATCCATTACCCATGTGCTATTCCAGTCCTGGCAGACTTTAACATTGTCCTTGCTGCCTGATAATCTTAAAAATGAACCTGCCAGCACAAGGTCCCCTTTAGAGGAGGGGGCGCTGGTTACCTGTTATGTTATCAGGAGGCTAATTAGAGGACAATTGGGATTTTTGGTATATAAGCTCTTGAGATAAAAACACCCACCTGGTTGACATTTCCATGCATCGATGATGGATTCCTGACTGGGTTTTGTCATGTAAGTACTTTCAAAAATCCCATCAGACACACAAAGTCATTGTTGAGTGTCTGAACAGTCCCAAGTCTGCCCCAGCTATTCCTGTCAAAACCACATAATCTGGGCTAGGTCAGATCCTGAGGAAAAGCCTGATGTTTGGATTGAAGCCTGCTGAGTGAAATGCTGTAAAAGTCCTCAGTTAGGGCTGATTGTCCTCTCTAATNTTCCTGGGCACGGAGATGCTCCAGGCCCTTGCTCAGCTCCAGGAGCTCCTGTCCCTGCTGTGCTGAGGAGCCCAATTCATTTAAAACCTTCTCAGGCAAATCACACAGAGGAAAAACTGCTTAGGGGAACACAACAGTCTCAAATTCAATGGCATTTCTGTTAAATCAAGCTGTTTGTACCAGTTCTTGTCTTTGCCTTTGGGGATCAGGACTTCTAAGTAGTCCAGTTAAATGGAACATGATAAAATAATTTCCGTTTTATTTTTTGCTAAATGACCTCTTGCTGTCATGTTAGAGAGAAAAGCTAACTTGAGGAGTGGATTCGTTTCCACAGTACCTTTTCTAAACACCTCACTCACATACTCTCCAACCCTTTCTTCTTCCAAGCTAAACAATTCTCACTTTTGCACTCTATCCTCAGATGTAAACCCCACCCAGTCTTCCAACCATCTCATGACATGCTTTTGGTGGACTTCCAAACCAGAGAGGTTTCCAAACTGAACCTCCAAGATGTTTGAGGTTTCCCCATCTCTGTGCAGCCCTTTCCAGGAGCACACTCCCATTGATCCTGGAGCAGCCTCGAATCCAAACAAACCATAACGCCGTCGGGAACGAGTCTGGCTGCTTTTTAATGAGCAAATATGCTCTTGGGAAGTATCCTGCAGTGATGGGCAAACCTCAAACACATTGGAGGTTCTGCTTATAAAGCTCTTTGATGTGGAAGTCTCACCCAGTGGCAAACCCTGCTGGTTCTGCATGTCCAGGAGCATCCCAGCCGTGGAAGGAGGGAGCTGGCACCACACTGGGCAGCACAGCTCCCTACACTCCCGTGTGGCTGGACTGGAGCAGTGCAAAGGTTTAGCGAGCAAAGAACATTTCACTACCAAGAATCAAAGAGAAAAGAGCCCAGAAGTCTGCAATTCAAGTTAACAACCACCCCTCCCACCCCACAAAGTCCCACTGCAGCTGTATCTCAGAGCCAGGCCTAATGCTGCTCTCAGAGCTGCAGCTGCAGAGCTCCCTGGACAAGCCAGGCTCAGATGATGATGAAGCTTTAACTGCTCACTCTTCCACAGTGTCAGGGAAATCAGGCTCTGCTGGGATGCAAAAATCTGCTGAATTTTTATTAATTGAAGCTAAAATACTTGAACTGTGAAAGAACAAATTTTGCTGTTGGTGCACGTTACAGTTCATCTGCCCCGGGGACAAGTCCATTAACAGCCGAAGTCATTCAAGTCTCAGCTTCAGGGCTATTTTTTTATTTCCAGCTGCAGACTCCATTGTCTACCCTACCCAAGCCCTGTTGTTGTAGGTAGGTGGTGACCAATGCTGTAGAGAACTCTGTAACCAAGCTGGGGTAAGGCACAGACCAAGGGCCTCTCTCGGTGTGTGCCTGCCACCCTCTGCCTCTTCCCAAAATCCTGCACGTGAGGACACAGAGGATTTCCATCCAGGCAGAGAACTTTTCCGTTTTGCTGATGGTAGTTATGGAACAAAGACCTTTTTTGTACTACAAACAGTATTTAAACTTCAGGAATTACTCTTCTCTAAGCCATTTATTTGTTCGTTGTGCTGGACAATTCCACAGGACACCAGGCTCTGCTGCTTGGCTTCCCCCAAGCTCCTTGTCCCCTTTCTTTACATACCTTTCCCCAAAGAGATGGAAGTAACACATACATTAGAGGTTCAGTGCATCATCATTTTTGCTAAAAAAAGCTTTCAAGTAAAAATTGAACTCCCTCTTGCTTTTTTCATGCTCAAGCAGAGCCAGCATTGCTGCTCCCCAGTGCCAGATCCTGTGCTGGGCAGTCCTAAATTAGCAGAGCGCAAAAGGTCAGAGAACAGGGCAGCTACCTACAGCCCTGGAACGGAGGAGGGAGAGTCCTAAACCTGTCTGAGCCACCCCACACCAGTGTGAGCCACTGCTCTCGTTGTGATGTCCAGCTGAGCAAGATCTTATTTCTAATTTTAATATTCAAGAGGAACTTTTTGTTTGGCCTGGCTAGGCCAGAGCTCCATTGGCAGCTGCCTGTGGCTCGAAGGCTGCTATGTCAGGAATTCAGGCTGGCACCCTGCAGGGAGGTGCTGATTCCCAGGGAGCTCTCCCTTCCCAGGGAGTTGTGGGGATATGTTGATTCTCTTCCCTTTGCTCCACTCTTAGGTCCAGGAGCCACCAAGAGGAACTTGCAGATCATGGCTCTGCTCCCATGCTCTCGCAAACTTTCAGTTTTCTATCTGTGGCTCCTACTCAGGTCAAACAGAGGTCACAACCAGCCCCAAAACCTCACAGGTATCAGCAATTTTATTTTTCATCTGATACCCCGTGTAATAGGGAAAGCTGTGCAAATAGGCTAGAGAAAAGTCACACTTGAATCAAAGTGAACCTTTCACTGTAAGGTTTGAAAAGATTCCTTTAACTTTTTGCTGTCAATAAGAGCTTTAGATTGTCTCTTCATCTCTGATCTCTGGCCAGAGGGGCTGCAGTACCAAAGCAGAAGAAAGACTGCTCACATTGGCCCCTGCACCTCGGACATCCTTCCCTCGGGAGCAGCAGCAGCCCTGAAGAGCTCTGAGCAGCTCAAGGCTGGAAGAACTGGTGAGAAGGGGAAGTTGTACCCTGTCTTCTAAACTTTGGAGGAAATAGGAATCTTTCCAGTGTCACCCAGTGCCCCAGTTAGAAAGAACTAACTGAATAAACCTGACCCAGCCTTGGGACCCGCTGGAGCTGGGACATGAAAATCCCAAAATGCATCAGTGAGATGAGACTGGATTAGCCCTGAGCTTCCAGACTGATCTCATTTCTGCTGTCTTAGCCCTTCTTCCTCTTTCTGCCCAAAGTTACTCCAGCTGCTAGTCCAGTGTTTCCTGGTCCTGCCGTGTATTTATTTTAAATAAAGGGAAAGAATGGAGTAGCTGTTATGAGTGTTAAGAGGTCTCACAGTCCTTTCTTGCTTGTCAGCCTGTAATTGTCTTTCCACACACCCTTCAGATTCTCCCTCGTGTTTCTCTGTGTGGCTCCTCTTTCCCTTTAGGGTTTTCCCATATTTGAACTCCTTCACCCTTCCTTGTGCCATCTCTTAGTCAAACCCTCAATATTTGCTTTCTTATTAATTATTTCCCCCATTTCTTTTCCAATTCTTTTGTGTTCCTCATGTGCTTATTTCATGGCTACTCAATTTCCACAATGTATCTCCCATCCATTTGGGATGCACACAGCTGAACACAATATCCCAAATCCCATGCTGACAGTGCCATTTCAGCAAAAAGCCTAATTATCTGTTTAATATCTCATTTGCTGTCTCCCTGTAACTCCCAGGTCATGTCTAACAACACTGCTTCCCAAATCCCTGTTTGATTAAGTACTTGCAGTTTCCTTTAGACATATTAGCTGCATTTTTCTGAACTGAATCATGTTTGTTTTCTTCTTATTATAGCACTGATCTCTTGAGGCTTCTTTTGTACAAGTGAACGGAAAGATTTCTTTTTCCCCCCCCCTATTATTGCACAAGAGGGTTTTGTGTCTTTGGCTGTGTCATAATAAAATGGTTTTGGTAGCAGCAAACCTAATTCCTGTTGTTATTAAACCATAACACAATTTAGGAGAACTTAGTCATTGTGGAACAACAGTGAGCACCACATCTACCTGCAGGAAGTGCTGAACTCGGAGGAAGTGGGCTGGAGGAGATGAGGAGGAAGGCTTTACAGGCTGAGTAAGACATTAAATTCAGCTTCTCTTAATGAATTAGTTGAGAAAATAAATAAACCACTAATCACTAACAGCTAAGTTTTTTCTGTTACTCAAAAAAATTTGCAGTGATTCCCTTTTCTACCGTTGAAGGACAGCAAAAAGCATGGGAGGATGAACTTGATTCTTAATTGTATATATAAGCTTTTGCTGAAAAATATAATCTAAGCTTAAGCTCAGGATGGGAGCAGAATTGGTCCTACAGAACTGCTGGGGCACTTGGCCTATAAAGAGTTTTGTCTTTTCTTCATTTATTTGTGTTCAATATATTTTGTGGGTAAAGATGGGCTTTGAAGGATTCACAGCCAATTAAGGACAATTGATATTTTCTCCATATCCAAAGCTCACCTTCCCTCCCAGGCACTCAGTCCTCCTGCCATTTCAATTAACTGCTTGTGTAATTAAAGCTCGTTGTGGTGGGAATAGTGCCCATGGCCAGGGCAGGGGGCAGCTGTCACATTCGTGGGCTGTCCCAGGTCCCACACTTGTCTGGAATTAAAAGTCTCTATCTGAAGACAATCCCAGACCAAATCAACCACTCTGATCTCCTGCAGAGCACACCTGACAGAGCAGCAGGGAGAGCACCCACAGCTTGTTCAGAGAATGGAGGGTTGGGTTCAGAGCTGAAAGAGGAGAGAGGGCAGAATGCAAATTCCCATGGGCAAAAGCCTTTTGCTGGGGTTTTACCCCAGGTCCTTTGCACTTCCCTCATTCCAGAGCCTGGGTCAGATCACACAGCTCCACTGAGGAAACTGGTAGTGCTTATACCTCAGTTCCTATGGATTTACAGGATCTTGTGGCAGCTGGATGTGTTCGTGCACTGGGCATCCTCAGGTTCTCTGGGCACCCTGTGCCACTGCCTCACACTCCCACAGTCAAGGATTTCTTCCCAATCCATGGTCCCCACACGCTGAGCAGAGAGAGCATGGAAGTGCCAGGAAAGGAGGAGCAAGGGAGAGAAGGAAGTGGAAGGAATTAACTGGGCCTAGGGAAGTGAAGTGGATCAGGAGCAAAGAAAGTCAATAAACTGAGGAAGGAATCAAAGGAGAGAGAGAGACCAAAATCCTCCCTTCACAGTTTATAGCAACAAGTCTTGGGAGAACTTTCGGAGTCTGCACCCCTTGGAAACAAAGCCATCAGTAGTGCAGACCTGGAAAGGCATCCCCACTGCTGGGCTTGAACAGTATGGATCCAGGAAATATTAAATCCATCTGCTGTGGAGAGAATGTTTTATCAACAACAAAAAACCCATTTGATTTATTCTCTAGACACTGGGCTCAGCCCCAGCCACTGAGCTGTGCTATCTAATGTGGTCAGACGACTTCTAGGGACCCAACCTCATCTTGCCATTACTCATAGTGTTTGCTTTTCCCCTATTGCCTTACTCATCTGATTCCTCCCTTCTTATTATGGTTCTGGTTGGGTTGATAGCTCATAATTTATCCTCCAGGCTGAGGCTTTCAAGCCTTTGTCAGTAACTTGAGCCAGGGAAGTGAGTTATTCTTGCCTTTCTGTGTTTCTCTGTCTCAGTCCTGCTCCAGCTGGGAGTTTACCTGGACATGGAACACACAAATTCTGTAGCACTGCTCATCAGGAGAGATTTCCCTCCAGTTCCAGTTACTCTCGGTGTCTGGGCACAGCTCTGGATGAGTTTTTTGCTGGATGCCAGGTGATTAACAAGAGCCTTCGATGATATAGCACCATTAGTCCCCAAGTGCTTCCCAAACCAGAAACTCACCCACTCCAGGTGTTCTAATTAACAGGAAAACAGAGGCATCACTGGGCAGAGCAGGCAAGCAGGAGGCACTTCCCCTGCACAGTGAGCTGTGTCTCAGGCTTTGGGCCCAGCCCAGTCACTTCAGAAAGCCCCTTACCCACCTTTGGTGCTGGTCCAGAACAGCCAAAGAGCTGCTGCTGCGTGGACAAAACGCAGAGCATGGGTTACACTCATTTCACACCCACATTTCACGGAGGACACAGACTAAACCCACTGCTGCCAAGAACCCCAATTGTGTTCCTTCACACAGGTACCCACAGCATGGCTCTTCTCCATCCTTGTGGGCAGGAATCCCAAAGCAGCCAGATTTCCTGCTCCCAGGCACAGGGATGGGGCTCTGCTCAGCTGCAGCTGCTCCTCACAGTAGGAAATAGTTCTCAGTAAATTGCCAATAACTTCAGCTCCTTCTACTGGGCCAAAAAATTCTGAAGGGGTGGGCACAGGCCCAAAAATGGCTGCCCTTCTAATTTGTGTTCTCACACCCACACCAAAATGCTAGTTCCCAAAGGGCACAAACGTGTTCTGGTCACTTACTGGCAGAAAGAAGGTAAAGAAATCCCATGGGGCAAAAATTCCCCTCCCATCCCAGCTTTGCATTCTTCATCTTCAAAAAAAGAACTTCCCATGACAGATGAGGGTGAGCATTTTCTTAGTAGAATTTGGAACATCCTCGCATCTTCCACTGTCAGGAGTTCAGGATGCCCATTACCTGCAACAGCCAGTTCTTGCCTAGGTGACATCAGGAGAAAAACCTAAGGATTTACTTGGGGAAGAAATCCTCAGGTGGCCACTGAGATACCTTATATTTCTTCCCAGAAGCAGTTACATTTTGGGCTCACCTGCCATTTTTTACAGTGACCAAAGCCTTAAAACCCAAAACCCAAACCCAAAGCACCTTTCCCTTGCAGGAGGGAGAAACAGATGAAGGAATTTGAATGAGCCTTAGCACTGTGGGCAAAGCCTGAGCTGGCCCATTAAAATGCACTTCATCTGCTCCCCAAAGAGCCTGCTGGTATTTGGGACTGGAGCAGCCCTTCCCAAAGGGATGTTTGACAGCTGCCAAGGGCGGTTCCTGCTGCTGCTGAGTGAAGGAATGATTGTCCTGCCCTGCAGTGGGAAGCCTGGGACATGAAAGTCATATTAATACAATATTATTGCTGCTATTATTGTTATTTCACTGGCCCTTTGCCTCCCCCTCTGCTGAGCCCAGGAACAGGAGTATTCCTGACCATCTCCAGCCCTGCCTTTAGTCAAGCCTCGTCTTTAGCACTGCAGACCTTCAGATATAATTTTTTCCCATCATCTCAGTTCACAGAGCCACAGACCACATTTCTTTAGTTGGTATTAACTTCAAAGGATTCCTCCTTTTAAAATACAAATCAATGTTATTTGTGAAATGAGTGTTTTGAACTTGGATCCAATATTTTTAGTGAAATAAAAAAGAAAAGAAAGTTTTGTTTTGTTTTTTAACTGGAAGGAATCCAAACTATCCACAACTTTTATAAACCAACTTCCTTATGAGTCAGGACATTTATTGCCAGAAAAATATTATTTTAACTTCATTAGTGCAATATAGCAGTGACATCTAGTGGCTTTCATCAGTGTCATGATGAGCGAGAGGAAGGTGGGACTGGCAGGATGTGGGAAAGGATCCAGGTCTGGGGTTGTTATTCCATTGTTGAGAGTCAGTGGAAGCTGGACAAGCTCTTCCATAGAGCTTACCAGAATTAGAAAATTCTGATAATATAATGAAAATTAACTCTAAGATTGGAAAATGCAATCAGGTAACACCCATGGGTGATTTCTTCAGCTCACATTATAAGGTAAAATTCCTGACTTTCTTTATCGTGGTGGAAATACTGTTCACATTAGGGAGCTCCTTCACCAGGAACCACAGAAACAATTATTCTCAACTTTCTACATAAAAATTCAGTCTAAGGCTATTTACAGCCCACGTCACCCAAATGGCTCTGGATCCCTGGAAGTGTCCAAGGCCAGGCTGGCCAGAACCTGGAGCACCCTGGGAGGTGCACCAGTGGGAGGTGTACCTGCCCTTGGCAGGAGGTGGGACTGGATGATCTGTAAGGTCTCTTCCAACCCAAACCATTCCATTATTCTACTCTAAACTTGCCATGTAGAAGGTCTGTTCGAAAAAAAAAATAGGTTCTAACTGAGGAAAATATGTTAATAACTGTTTTATTTAGCTTTGGACACTCCAGCTACACACAGAAAAGGTGATTAAATTTGGGGAAACTCATTTTGTAGACGCACATCAGCCTGTGCTGGGTTGACTGCAGCTTAGATGAAGCCCAGATGGCTCCACAGTGGACAGAAACCTTCCAGGAGCTTTGTGGGGAAGGCTGTGCTGGGTTCTGGCTTTGCAGGTGTGTGCCTGGGCTGGGGGTGTGCATGTGTTTTATCATGAAAGGATTGACTTTTCCATGTGCAGCAGTGACAGCACCCAGAGGAAGGCAGGGCTGGGAAGCACCTGACAGAATATTTGTGCTGCATCTGCACTTTGTGTCCCCGTGCCAGCGCTGCTGCTCTGCTCTCCCTGCTCGGGGTCACTGGGGGGTTGTAACAAGAAGTGGAACCACTGGCTTTGAAGTCCAGGCTTCAGAACTGAGCTGGATTTTCCACGTTGGCAGGGAAGCTGCAGCTACCTTCCATGGGTGCCAGGCCAAGGAAACAAATGCTCAGCCCCACATCTGCCTGCAGCACCTCTAGGGAGCCATCCCAACCCTCCCAGCCCGGGGACAGCTTCACCCAGCCCTGCCCTGGCTCCAGGGCTGAAGGAGGGCAGAGCTGGAGGTGTCCTGGGCACAATCCCTCTGGACAGGGCTGTCCGGGGCTGTGAGAGATGCCAGCTCCAGGCTGGCAGAGCAGCTCCCCCAGGGCAGCATTCCCTGGGAAGGGGTGAGTCAGAGCAGCAACTTCAAGGAGACTTCAAACACTTCAGGTCTGGCAGGAATATTTATACACCTGCATGTTCAAATATGCTCCACTTTCTCACTTTATAAATACATGGGAGCCCGCTGAACACTGGCCCAGCAGAGCCAAGCGTGCCCCTTTGCTTTGATGAACCAGCTGTTTTTCTGGCCTGTTCACATAAACATATTTGTGTGTGTTGATTTTGCAGTTTATTGGGGAAAAGAAGCAGATGCCAGATCGTATGTGCGTTTTTGTTCTGTGTAGAACTGCCACGAGAACATTCCCCCCCAGCCCGGTTCCTGTTTGTTTTGCAGGAAGGGCAGCAGCACAGAGAAGGCTCAGGAAGAGCATTGCTGATGGTTTTTAACCAAACAGGTGCAGAATCAGCTCACACAGGTGAGATGTTCCAGTGGCTCTGTTTGCAGATCCAAGTCTCCACGTGGGACCAGGGATGCTGCCTGGACTGCAAGATCCCCCACATTCATTCTTTGGGTCTGGCTTCCACAGCCCCATTTCTGTGCAACCTGGCTCTGGCTCTGTTTCAGCCCAGGCTTTTCACAGGAGCTGTGACAGCCCCTTGTGGCACCAAAATGCCATTTTTGTGGATGCGTGCTCCTCTGCTGTATCTGAACAGCAGACATAGCTCAGGTCCTCCCTGCCTGGAGCTGGGACAGGAGCTAATGCAACTCCAAATCTCCACCAGCCCTGAAATTACCAAGGGATGGCATGGAGCTCGTTGCCAGGTCTGAAAAAGGAAAGCATTTCCATATCCACCATGGCCTCTCTGCAGCCCTGCAACCTGCTGAGAGCTGGGCTTTATACTGCTGCACTGGCCACTGCCTCTGAAATCTGACTTGGTTTGGGGGCATTGCCTTCCCGTTCAAACCCACCCCCAGTGGTGCCCAGCCCTTCCCTGGGCACAGCTGGGCCAGAGCAGCACCAGCCCCATGTGACCAAGGGGCTCAGCTGAGGAGAATTTCCAGCCCCAGTCCAGACACATCCTGGCCAACCCTGCTGCCTCTGGGGGTTGGGGTTTTGGAAATGGGGCTGGGTTTGTGCTGAGCTCCTCTCAGGGGTGGAGAAAGCAAGCCCCTGGTGTGGCACAGGTGACCATGAACTGTCTCAGAATAAGCTAAATTAAAGCTTGCCTTGGGTTTGTGTTGCCATTGCCCTTGACCCCAGTCCTGTGGCCCACAGGAATTCTGTGCTCTCCACACCACACCACAGCCCTAGCTGAGGAAAAGGACACATGTCCAGTCCATGAGGTTCCTGAAAGTGTTGATTTTCCCTAAAAAGGAGGATCATCTGGAAGGCCGTTGTGCCAGCAGGAGCTGGGAAGAAGCATGGCCCAGCGTGTTTGGGCTGTGTCACAGGGGACAAGTTAAACACTCAGCAGTGGCTGAGGAGCTGCCAGCAGGTCACAGGGGCACTGCAAGAAGTGAGTGTCGCCAGCTCTCACATGAATGTGTGCTGGCTCTGGAATTCCTGCTGGAAGTCCAAGTGGCAACTTGAATTTCCTCATTTCACTGCTCTTGTTTCAGTTCTTTGGTCATGGAGAGAAAAAACAAAACAAGAGAAGAGCACCCAAGGTACATCATTAATCACCCTCAGAAAATAGCCAAGGGCAAGTCATGGCAAATAATTCACCTGCACTCTGAGAAGGAAGCTCACTGGGCTGGGGTGTTCAGCCAGTTCTGACCAGCAGACTCCTAGAAATGAGTGCTTGCAGGAAATCATCCACAGAAAAAACTCAGGATTTGTTATTGGTGTCTTTTCCAGTTCTATTATTTGCCTAATATGGAAAAACATGTTCAGGATGAAACAGGAGGTGCAAACAAACCATGCTATGCTCACCAAAAATCCAGCTGGATGTGAGGATTGGAAATGGGAAGGTTGTGTGGAGACCTCACAGCCCCTGCCAGGGTCTGAAGGGGCTGCAGGGAACCTGGAGAGGGACAATTCACCAGGAACTGGGGTGGCAGAACAAGGGGGAATGGGTTCAAACTGAGAGAGAGTATGTTGAGATTTTTGAGGAGGAAATTCCCCCATAAGGGTGGGCAGGCCCTGGCACAGGGTGCCCAGAGGAGCTGTGGCTGCCCCTGGATCCCTGGCAGTGCCCAAGGCCAGGCTGCACATCAGGGCTTGGAGCAGCCTGGGACAGTGGAAGGTGTCCCTGGCACTGGGCACGCTTCCTCCCACAGCAGTAAGGGTGCTGCTAGTGAAAAGACAATGCTTTGTTTTCAGGATGGACAAGCACAGGCACACCCCTGTGCCAGAGGGGCTGCAAGGGCAGAGCAGGGATCCAGGAACTCCCAGCAGGAGACTTCAGCTGCAGCATAGGCTCTCCCTTCTGTTTCAACCAACAAACACAGACACCCCTCAGCCAACACAACCACTTCCACAACAACTTTTTCCAAGTATTGCTTGTAATTAATTTCCTAGATGTGACATCACTGAGTTCTGGGGTCCTTCCCCAGCCTGGCAGGTCGGGAGCTGCCACCAGGAACTCGGCAGATGCTGCAGCTGGCCCAGCTGTGTGAGCTCTGTGGCTGTGCCCAGCTCTGGGAGCTGCTCCCTGTTTCCCTGAGCCCTCCCAAGGCTTGGGAAGATGCACCAGGGCTGTGGCAGATCCTTGAGGATCTCACTGCTCCATCCTCTCTGTTTATCTCCCCCTCAGGTCCAGGCACTTTGCCCTCCCTCAGCAAATTTAAAATACTCTGTTGTGTAAAGGACCAGGGACCAAGACCAGGAGCTTTTCCCTCCAAACACCTGCCCAGGCTTGCCCTGCAGTTTTCATTTACATTTGGGCTTTTCCTTGGTGAATTTGCAAAATTGTGCCAGGTTTTGACAGCAGCAGCACAAAGGGATCAACCCAGATGGAGGCAATGTGGGGGTACTTATAGAAAGCATCAGATTTGCTTTAAATCTGCAGTTGAAACTCCCAACAATTCCAGCCTGGGCTGGTCCCTCTGAAGGAAAATCTTGAGCAGTAACTCAGGGCATGGATCCAACTCAACTGGATGAGCTTTAATGTCCCTTCCAACCCAAACCATTCTGGGATTCTGTGACGGTGCCTCCTCTCTTTTTCGGCCTTACCTGTTCAGAAAAATCTGGTCGTTCAAGTACAAACACTTCTTTCTTTTAAAGTCTGTTTCTCCAGCAGATGCAGACTCAGCATTTGTTACATTTTCAAGATACCACATCTCAAATTTTTCTAAAACGAAAGATTTGGAATCCACAGCTTTACTGAGATAGACCAAAAAAATCAAGCTAACCCCAGGCTGGAATGACCTCACCACCTGAAGCCATGTAAACCAACATGGCAACACACCAGGAAGCCTTGGGAGGGTGGTAAAATTAAATTTTTCCCAAGCAAAACATTTTTATTAATTTGATAACCACCAGCATTTTATTTTGACATCAAAATCCCAGTGTAGATAATGGGAAATGGCAGCTTTCTGTTAAAAGCTTTTTTTTTACAGCACCATTCAAAGGGCTTAGAAGCATTTGCTCCATTTCTGTTGGAGAATTTCACCTACAAGCAGCCCTATATGTTATGTGTTTTAAAAAATATTTCCATATGCTAAAGGAATGCAACTGGTTGCCAAGGAAAGTGGCTGTTACAGCAGCAGGCTGGGGCTGTTTTTCAAGGAAAAACTGCTGCAGAAACGAGGTATCCACAGAGGTGCACTAAAGCAACACTAACTGCAGTGACCTTGAGATGACCTAGACCTCCTCATATTACAAAAATGAAAAAGGAGGTAGAAAATCTGAGGCCAATTAGGCACTTTTTTTTTTCCTGGAGACATGATGAAATTTCCTGAAACAAAAACTTTAGCAAATTCTATAAAATACTTCTAGCTTTGGTGGAAAAATAAATTATTGCCTTTTTATCTCCTCATTCCTGAGGCACAGAACTGGCCCACTTCTGTTTGTGCAGATGGATTGGAGGGAAAACACCCAGAGAAGGGCCAAGTGGTGAGATTCTTGGCACGAGCAATTAAGTGCGAAGTTATTCTCAGGGCTGCCTATTTGTTATTGCAGCAGGAATCATTAAGATTATATGGAAAGATATTGTCTGGGAAAAAGTGTGAAGTCAGGATTATGTGTCCCGAGATGTGATTTAGGGGCAGAGCATCGCCCGTGCCCTCAGGGCTCTCGGAGCAGCACCCGGGGGTGGCCGCGCTCAGGTGGCTCCAGGGCCCGGCTTTGGGGCTGAGCTTCCCTCGCGAGGGACATCCAGGAGGGGCAGGGGCAGGGCCACCCCCGAGGGACATCCAGGAGGGGCAGGGGCAGGGCCACCCCCGAGGGACATCCAGGAGGGGCAGGGGCAGGGCCACCCCCGAGGGACATCCAGGAGGGGCAGGGGCAGGGCCACCCCCGAGGGAAGGGAGTCCCCGTCTCCAGGGCTCCGCGCTCAGCTGGAGCCACCCGGCTGGGCCCGGGCAGCCCAGAGCTCCTCAGGGGCTGCGGGCCCTCGGGGAGCGCCTGGGCCGGGCCGGGTTTGCGCTCAGCAGCTTCCACCGTGCCAGCCAGGCTGGGGCTGGCTCAGCAGCCCGGACCGGCTCTCTCGGGAAGGGGCACGACCCGCCCAGGCTGTCCCCGTCACTGTCCCCTGCCTTCGTCACCCGGGAGGTGCTGAGCCAGAGCCGCGCTGACCTCGCCAAGAAATTGGTGCAATCCGGACAGAGGAGATCTTCCTTCCCTGCCGCCGGTGCTTGTGGCAGCCCACGGGCTGCTCCTGCCATGCCCTGCCCAGCGCCTGCCCCGGAGCCCGGACCGGAGGGAGAGGGGCAGAGAAGGATGGGTGCCCTGCCGAGGAGCGGCGGGATGGGACTGGGGAGTGCCAAGGGTCGGGCAGGGCGGGCGCTTGTCCGTCCGTGCCTCCCCCTCTCTAAAACCGAGGCTCCACGTGCGGAACCCGAAGCGATTTCCTCTCCCACCCAAGGGAAAGGAAAGGTTTGGGGCAACATCCTCGGCCACTCCCTGCGCCCCTCTCCTCTTCCCCTCTCCGAACAACCACGGTCTGGAGGGGCAGGTTTGTGTCCAAACCAGATGCTGGTGACTCGGACCCTCCCTTGCGCAGCTCGGGTCCCGTGGCAGCTGCCGGGTCTGGGGACAGGGCTGGGAGCCAGCCGGGTCCAGGGGTGCCCAGGGGCTCTGGGAAGGAGCCAGCGGGATGTCCCTGCCTGCTTCCGAACCAGCCCCGGCACTCGGAGTCACCGAGGTGTCTGCAGAGCACGCCCAGTGCCTTTTCCCACTCAATCCACCCCCGAAGAACTGCAGGGTGGGGAGTGCAGGACCTGCAGAGTTCATCAGGGGCGAGCGAGACCTGCGAGAGCATCGGGGTCACCCGCGGGCGCGGAGCCTCCCTGTGCTGATACAGAAACCCCACAGACCATCGCTGAATTCCTCTGACAAGGGGGATTATCCGGCCAGGGGCTGCTCCGGGCTCAGCCGCGAGCAGACGGTGGGAAAGACGAGACGGGAGAGAGGGTGGTCCCTGCAAACCTTCCCAGAGGCAGCCGTAACTAATTACGGTTCCCAATTACCGCTCCCACAGCGCTGCTGGTGCTCAGGGGAGGCAGCGGGGCCGTTCCTAAGGGAAGACAATAGGTGCCCATCTCTGGTGCCCGACTGGATACACCCAGCTCCTGTGCAGAGATGTACAAAGCAGAAGGAAAATTCTGCGGGATCGCTCTTTGGTTCAGTCGCGATTTTGATGTGTTAAATTACTGTTTGCAGTAGAAAATGATCTCATTACTAAAATGAAACAAAAACCTACTAAGGGTAAAAATGAACTACAGTCAGAGCTCACAGATTTTAGCGGGCATGTGCCACGTGTTTAGTGATGATAGAAACACCCAGGGAGACTGAGCAAGCTTAGACAGCTGAAACCAGAGAGGCCTCGACTGCAGTCCCACATCCCGCTACAGTGCCTGGAGGTGTTCCCAGAGGATGTTACCTACAGCCTTGGATAATCATCGCTGATTTTTGTCATCTCCTGACCTGAATTTAGTTCTCCTGCAGAACTGTTCTGCAGAGGGCAGGAACTCTGCTGTGGAGCACCCACGGCCCAGAACAGTATGGTCCTGGTGTGGGGGTGATTAACAAGTGACTCTAGTCCTGTTTCAGCACCACAGAGCATTGCACAAATGTGTTTAAAGAACTCAGGGGAAAGCTGGAGCTTGGAGAAGCCAGCGCTGGCTCCATCCCCCTGCCCTGCCGAGCAGCAGAACCTGGGGGCTGCGGGGCAGGGCAGCCCCAAATCCTGTCACTGTCACGGAGCGGGGGTTGTGCTCGGCACTGTGGCACAGGGACAGCCCATGCAGTCACCACGGAGAGCCTGTGTGCCAGGGCAGCATCTCACAGGAGCGTTTCCCACTGCAGGGATGGGCACAGCTGTGTCTGGCACCACTGCCCAGTAGGCACAGTGATCCTGGAGACTGGGCCTGGCCTGGGATTTTTAGAAAAAGCTCTGCTGGTCTGGGGAGCAGAAAAGGGTCTTTTCCAAAGGTCCTTTTTCCCCCTTCATTGCCCCACCATGGGCAGGGGGAATTGTGCCCCTGTGCCCCACTCAGGTCAGACCCTACCTGCAGAGCTGCCCCAGCCCCAGGCCCAGCACAGGGAGGAGCTGGAGCTGCTGGAGCCAGGCCAGAGGAGGCTCCAGGATGAGCAGAGGATGGAGCAGCTCTGCTGGGAGGAAAGGCTGGCACAGCTGGGATTGTTCACCTGGAGAGGAGAAGCTTTGGGGTGACCTCAGTGTGGCCTTGCAGGGCCTGAAGGAGCTGCAGAAAACATGGAGAGAGGAGTGTTAGACAAAATAAGGGGCAATGGCTTCAAACTGAGAGAGGGCAGTTTGATGGGATATCAGGAAGGAATTGTTCCCTGGGAAAGTGGGCAGGCCCTGGCACAGGGTGCCCAGAGAAGCTGTGGCTGCCCCTGGATCCCTGGCAGTGTCCAAAGCCAGGTTGGATGGAGTTTTCCTTCTGGAATTGTGCTGCTCTAACCCCATCCACATGCAGCCCTGGGAGTTTTGGAAGGGCTTGGCAGGATATGCTGGGCCTGAGTGAAACCCCAGAGCCTGTGGGGGTCCCTGGAGCCCAGCCCTGCCCTCCTTGCCCACCCTCCCAGGGCACTGCCCACCCCATGGGCACTCCATGCTCAGGACAGTGTGTGGCTCCCAGCCACAGGAGGGGAGAGTCCAAAGGGGCCTGAAATCCCTCCAGGATGGATGGGAGCACCCAGGGGAACGGGGCCTCCACGACTTCTCCGGGAGGTTCTCTGGTGGGAATTAACAGCCAGCTGTGAAAGGCTGCAACTGCAAGGGAAAACCCACGAAACAACCAAGCCCAAAGGCCACCCAGGTGAGCTGGAATGTTAAAGCCTGACCTCAAGGTTTACACTGCAGATCCATCCCAGAGTTTTTGTGGCTTATTTGGATAAGGATATCCAGCAAGGCCTTCAGAACCCTGTCATGAGCTCAGCCAGACTGTGCTTCCACAGAGCACTCCTGGCACCAAACAGAGGGGACTGGACTCACTCAGATCCAGGGGCAGCCTCAGCCTGACAGCAGCAACACTGCTTCCAACACTCCTCTCCAGAATCAAGAGTGGGGCAAGGAGAACAAGAAGTCATCTGCACTGGATTAATTCCTGGGGTCTGGATTTGCCAATGCTGAGCCAGAACTGCTCATATTTTTAGCAGAGTTCATGGCACCTCCAAAACCTTTTCAGGTCAGTGTCTCCCAGAGACAGCCACCATACCCAGCACTGAACAAGTCACTGCACAGCAGCTAAAGAAAGCCGAAGGCAAAGCTTTTCCTGAGTCAGAGCAAGCTCTGGGAGACTGCACAGCTTAAGGCATGGAGGCTGCTTCAACAAGCCAAGAGATGGGTAGTATTTTAAAAATTCTATGTGCATTCTTGGTAAAGTAAGAAAAAATCCTTGTGATGTTCCTGCAGAGGCAGTGGGGCTCAGACCTCTGTGGTGGGTGGATGAGCTCAGCTCCAGGCCTCACTGTTCCTCCCAGTTTGTCCCCAAGAAAGGGAAGGGTGGAACAGCAATTGCCACCCCCCGTGCCAGAGCAGGAGCTGGGCTGTGGCAGATGGGTTTGGGCTCCACATGCCCTGTGCCTTCCACTGGGGTTGAGCTGGAAGACCATTTATTGGGCAAGGACCCCCCCCAGCCAGACTGCTCCAGCCCATCCTTAACTCACACCCAAACTCTGCTGAGGTGACATCACTCATCCATTCATGTGACAAATTAAGTTAAAACTTTTTTTTATTAAGCACATTCCACAGTACAAAGCTTTAGATCATGAACGATATCTGTACAATTTAACAGTTCCAAGAAGCTGTTCATACACCAACTTTCCAAACAGATAATTGGCAAACATAATTACAAGTTAGAATTAGACTATCCCAGTGCTTTGAAACATTAATATCGCAGTAATGTACAGTTGCTCAATTATGGTTAGCAAAACAAAGTCCAGAGTGCAGCCAGGATCACTACCATGAATCCCAGGAGTCAAGTTCCTTGGGTGCCAATCACAAAAGTCCACTGCTATGTTACACAAAGCACAAAGAAGTTTAGACTGCATGTCCAAATACCATTATCTCCCAAGGAAAAACACATGCATTTTTAAAAAAAGGACTCCGCTCTTCAGAAACAACCTTTTTCTTCAGGGCTGCAACAGATCTCTCTTTTTTAAACAGTTTAATATTAAAGCTATTAGATGAGAAGGGTAAAGTAAGACACTCACACAAACTATTGTCAAGCTTACCAAAAAGTGACCTCATGGACACTCAGGAGCGAGTTCGCTCTGCTGGACTTCATCACATTCGCTCATCTGGATGAATAAATAGCTGGAGTAGCAGGGGGAGGGGAGCTGGGCTCCCCGGAGGGTGGGGAAGGGAGCCCCTGCAGTGACCCCTGGGAGGGGCCAGGCTGGTGACACCTCGAGCTTCCCTGCTGTCCGCACCGCCCGCCCTGGGACCGCACAGGAAAAGGCAACAAGCCAACAGAGCCATCAGGTGCTGCCGGCACAGAACAGCACAGAGGGACACAGGCAGTGACAGCACAGCCGTGCCCTCCTCAGACAGCCGGGGCCACGCCAGCTCCACGCACGCGGGCACAGAGAAGCCACGGGGCTGACGCCGATGGAAAATTCACTTTGCATTGCTCCACGTCTCCTCCTGGCCCAAGGACAACACAGGGGGCTTGTGTGACCACAAGGAAGACAGGGGACACTGTGAGAACTGAAGAAGCAGCTATGGAGGCTCCCTAACAAAAGCATGGAGGAGCCAGGACACGGCAGCCGATCCTCCTGGGACGCCAGCATGGGAACGGGCACAGGAAGCAGAGCGGTGACTGGAACGAGCTCCTCTCACCATCAGAAGTGTCACAAATGAAACATAAATAATGGAACTTTGGCCCATGGTATCTTCTCCACTGAGCAGCCAAGCTAATGCTACCAAGGACATCAGCGGGGGCTGTGAGACCCCACTGGTGTCAGAGACACACAGCTGCAAATCCCGCGGCACAAAAATATAAGATACAGAACATAAATTAAACAGTTTTTAATTTTTAAAAAGTTTAGAAATTACATTTTAAAATATGTAGTTCCCATTAAAAAAAAAAAAAAAAAACAACCCCAAAACAAAACAAAACCCCAACTAATGAATACTGAAAACCTCCTTTTGCAGAGACAGTGTCTAGGTAATCATGTCACCACCAGTGCCAGGGGTCGGGACATCCTGCTGCCAAGTGCCACCACGCTCGAGTGTTAGTGTGTAGTGTCAGGACACCCTGAGGCTGGCACCAGAGGCTCTGCTGTATGTACAAGGTATCTACATGCTTACACAGTATCCGAGATGAGGGAAGCATACAGGGAAGGAGGGGGACTACAGCAAACATCAGGAAGCGCAGGACGGCGAGTACAGAGCACAGGGCAAAGGAAAAGACAGTGCTATACAACTAGTTCAGATAACCTAGCCTGAATTACAGGGAATCTTTAATTTAAAAGAAATTATTGGTGCAGAAACAAGTAAACTGTAATCCAAAAATATTACTGAGCAACTCAGAAATATTTCTAAGAGTCCAATGTACACCTATGGAACAGAATGGGCTCTGAACCTGCCATGGGGAACCTAAAGGACAGTGGTGACTGGAAAGCAAAGCTCTGTACATTCTGGGCATGTGTTTGGCACCCAAATTTCACTGGAGAATGTTTTTTTTTTCTTTAAAGTCAGACAAAAGTGCAAAGCAATATAAATTAGGCCAAGTCCTTTCTTGACTTCTGATTTATATCTGAGAAACAAGCCATCAGAGTTCAGTTTCTACGGACAATTTACACGTGAAGCTTTGGATTTCTCACAGCAGGGAAGGATAGGCTTCTGAAATTCATCTACTCCAAGTCAGTGAATTTGTAGCAAATTCAAAGACGACCACTGAGAGCAGGAAAAATTAAGAAATTTAGATATAGAATTGTGCTGCTTTGCATCTACACAGCATCTAGAACCAATTCTGACTTTAGCTGTCAATCATCTTCAGGCATGTAGTAGCCAAAAATCCAGTAGTTCAAGACTGTGGAACCCTGGAAAAGACAAAAGACAAGTGAACTGAGAGGAGGCACAGAGCAAGCAGCATCCCCACGTGCTCAGGCCCACAGCACCCTCTGCATCCAGGCTAAGAGGAGAAAGGCACAGCACGTGCAGGAGGTGCAGCACAGCCAGGGCTGCTGGCCAGAACTCCCCAGTGCAGCCCTTCCTGCAGGGAAGCTGCCCCAGGGGCTCTGGGGTGGGCTCTGAGCCCCATTGCAGCCAAGAGCCAGGCTCTGCATGGCTCTGGTCCTTGGCAGTGACCCACAGCAGTTTCCTTTCACAAAGCCACAGTCCCAGCCCTTGTGGGCACAGCCAAGGACCCTCCAGCTCAGGCCCCTGAACCCAATCCAAAATGGGAGGGGATTGTTCTTTCTTCCTCACACTGCAGAGGAAGAGTTCTGCACAGGAGACAAGTTCAGCTGCTTTAATACACGAGCAGCTTTTAGGAAAACAGACAAAACCCTCAAACACTCTGATAATCCCATTTCCAGCCTGATGGCTCTGTTATCAGCTTGGAGGTAGTGTAAGGTCTGAGTGTAATTAACCCTGAGCTTTGATTTTACCTGCCACTTCCCAAAACCATCTTTTTATGGACTAGGGAGAACTTCCCTCTTCTGATATGACATTTCCATGAAAGGTTAAAACATCCTTAGGCACTTTCTCTTGACTTCTCCTCCCTCAGCCCAAGAGCTAATGCTTAATACCAGAATATTAGACTATCATATGGTAACAATTTTTATCATGTTACAATAAACAACAGGAATTCAACAGAAAGCAATAAAACTCTCACAGCCAACTGCCAGGACTGTCAAAATTGATCCACTCTGAAGAGCCCCACATTGAAAAGCCTGTAAAAATGTGTGCAGGGCTGCTTCAAAACTCACAAGACTGTGATGTTTGAAAGCTTATAAAACTGTTTCATTAAATGTCATGATGAAATATTAGCTGTTTAACCATAATTTCATGTAGATATAGTGTTTTTGGATTTTGAAGTCAGACAAACCTGTCAAAAAGTGACATCACAGCATCTCTGCAACAGAGGAAATAGCTGTTAAGGGGCTGTCATTACCAACACCAGGATGTGGGGGCTGTGTGGTCCCAGCTGCACTCCTGGGCCAGGCAGACTGAGCTGTGCTCAAGTGCCAAGTGTGCAGGATGTGGGCAGCAGAACTCCCTGCCAAAAGCATCTCCCACTGCCCTGGCACACCCCAAAGACAGAGCCGTGTGTGCCACGTGGCCAAGTGATACCAGCACACTGCTGCTCAAGGAACTGCAGGAATTTTATACAACTCCTCATTTCTTGACCTGAGGGAGTAGCTGGAGCTGGGCCAGGGCAGGCTCTGGCTGGATTTTGGGAAAAGTTTCTTCCCCCAGAGGGTGCTGGCACTGCCCAGGCTCCCCAGGGAATGGGCACAGCCCCGAGGCTGCCAGAGCTCCAGGAGCCTTTGGACAGTGTTCCAGGGATGCCCCAGGTGGGATTGTTGGAGTGTCTGTGCAGGGCCAGGAGCTGGACTGATGATCCTGCTGGGTCCCTTCCAGCTCAGGATATGCTCCTGTGTTTCTTTTGTACTTAAAACACACTATATGTGGCTTTCAAAGGGCCATGCTCAGTCTGTAATTTAAAAATAGATTTTGTCCATCTCAAATTATCATTTTAGCTAACAGAAGCAAGCACTGATGCAGGACTGGAAGGTAGATGGAGACTGTTTATAAAATGCAGCCTTTCCAGGTGTCCCTGTCTCGCCCCAGGCAGGACGAGCTACTCCATGAGTTTCACTAAGCCATCCCTGCAGCAGGGTCCTTAAAACCTGCTCTGAAGGGAAGGTTCAGCTGGGATTCTGCACATTCCATGTTCACAGCGTTAGAGCTCTTCCTTATTCCAGGGCCCGAGTACAGGAATGCTAAGAGGCAGCTCAGCCCAGCAATGGCCAACTGCTGGCTCAGACCCTGCAAAGCAATGTGCCAACAGATCCCGGTGTCACATCCAGAGAGGACGCTGCCCTGGCAGTTTAAAAAGGAGTTCAGTAGCAGGGAAGGCAGCTAACCCTTCCTGTGGTGAAAGAAAACTCATCTTTTAGCAGGAGTACCTCAAAGCGTGTCTCCACAAGGGAAGGGATTCCCCAGCTAAACACAGAGGTCCTGCAGGAGTGCAAAAACCTGAGGAACACATTGCCACAGCAGGGACAAATCTCCAGAGAGATAATGAAAATCCCTTCTTACAGGAAAGCTTTCCAAACCATGTTTAAACAAAGTATTCATTGTCTACTTCAAATAAAGTAAATCCTTTCTGTTGGGGCAGTGTCACTCCCAGCTCCTCTTGTCGTGGTGTCTCCATTCCTCGGAAGCACTGGCAGAGTCTGCTGCAATTTGGAAGGCAGTGCCTGTGTTCCCAAGTCCCAGCACTCACAGGCAGGTATAGATTGAAGTGCAATTGCTGGCAGAGAGAAGAATCCACACTCCCAGCAAAGGGCTTTGAGCACTGACTGCAGTGATTGGGAAAGGGAAACAAACTCCAGCAAGTTCTGGGCTCTGTTTCAGACAGCTCTAAGCTGTGCTGGTGAGCTCTGAGAGCTCTCTCTGCCACTTGTGCTCCTCACAGAGCTGCTGTTTCTGCCCCATGTTTAGATCCCTGCAGAGGCCCTGCACTGCTCTTTACACAGCTCCCCGCAGCCAGCAGGTACATGGAGAGCTCCCACCAGCTCCCATTTCATGGGATAGCTGGAATGCCTGTGCCATGCACCAAGGCTCCTCAATTCCCAGCAATGCTGTGGATACATGACAGCTCTCTCTAACATGCCTGAACACCCAATTATAACCATGAGGGTTTACAGAAGGGGACAACAAGACATGCTGGAGCATGACCACACAAAGACTAGATAGGGAAAGAAGTGGCATAAACCAGTTTCATTTTCTTAAGGAAAACCTCAGCTTGTCTGGCTAAGCCAAGCTGCAGGCAGAGGGAACATTTCAGACATTTCCCAGACCCAACCAATGAGGCAGCCTTACCTTCTGAGGGCAGTAAAGTGCAGACTGTTATCTGGAGATGTAGGTGTATGTTCTAGATGGAGAGCGGGTCTCGTTCTGGGCACTCGGTGGCACATTTAAGAAATCCCAAATCAGAATTGTATCGTCATGGGAACTACTAATGATCTGAAATTCATCAAACTGGAGCCTAAAGACACGTCCTGAATGTTCCTGTGGGCAAGAGGCAAGCAGTCAGCAAGGCAAGAGAGACACCACTGTCTCTCCAGTGCACTGGTATCACACAGGGATCTGGACACACAAGGTGTGTACAAACCCTGCTATGCTGACTAAAAAAACCCTCATAATTACACACAGATTGAAGAAAAGCTGCTTTTGTACGGTAAATTCTTAACAGAAAACACACAGCTCCCAAATCCAGTGTTGTACCCTGAGCCTTCCTCAGTGGGCCCAGCCCAGCTACAGGCTGAGATTATTCCAAATGGAAGCTGTCTGTCCACCAAGGAGCAGTAATTTTGGCCCCTTGCTGGTACTGATGCTCTGCCAGGGCTCCTTCTCCTGCAGAATTCTCTGCTGATTCTGTTTTTGTGCAGCCCCAAACAGCACGTCACAGCTCCACCCTGCTGAGAGGATCCTCACGCTCACACACCAGCAACCAGGAATTCAGACACTGCCATAAGAAAGGGAGCACATGCTCCAGCAGCTCTTCCAACAAATCTCAAAGTGGCACAAGAAGCCCAGAAAAGGCTCTCCCCTTAGTCTAGTTTATCTACTTTCATTAAATTTAAAGTGAGAACTCTGCCTTTATTGGAGAACTAACCCAAGCTGGCAGAGTGATCCCAAACTCCAACCTAAGCTACAGGATACCCACAGAACGTAGAAATGAAGAACTTTTTCATTAAAACTAAATAAAAGAATAGTTAAATCTCATCTCTATACCAAGACTACTGAAGAGAAAGAAAAAGGAAAAGCATTTCCAGCCACATAAGCACTTCTCCAGGTGTTGGAAAGGCCAAGCACATGCATCACCTACAGTCAAGGACTCTGAGTTGCTATGGGCTTGTCAAACTGACTCCTGAAGTAAAGTTCCACACACATGGAAAAGAACAAGGAATTCATTCCCCCATCTATTTTTAATTAAGTCTGCTGTCATAAGCCAAACCCCTCATTACAAAGAAAAATATACCTTAAGCAACTTAAGCCTTAAATGTGACAGTCCTCTGAAGGGCTGAGAGTTCCTGTAGCAATCTGTTGGACTCAGCCTCCCTTCCCCCTTCCCAGCTCTTCCTTCCAAAGTGAAATGTTAGGAGAAAAGTTTGGGAAAGGCTCACAAGATTCTTGCCCCTTTTTTAATAAGAGGAAATTTAAAACCAGCCCTACAGTGATATTAGGAAAACACACCAATAACCAGAGTGATTTGATACAGTATTATGATGATTTCTTTTTCTTTTAAGAGTATCTGAGAATCTCAAACCAGAAAAACTTGATCTTTCATTTAAATTCAGATGCAAATCATTCAGGATATCACAATAAATTTTTCTTCATTCTTAAGCATAGACTAATATGCTATGACTAGACTTCGTAAACCATCCTGACATTCCCAACTATCCCACAATAATGCACTAAAATGCCCCAGACTACTCAAAATTAATTAATTTTTACTTACCACTAATGTACGCAAGCATAAGGTACTTGCTGGGGCACGAGGGTCAAGAGCAGCTTGCAAGTCCCAGACTTTAATTTTCCTAAAAGTAAAAGTCATTATGAAAACATAGAAAATAACATTCAAAGCTCTGGAAGGCTTGCTAGGTTTTCCCCACAGCTACTTCCTCAAGATTGAGCACATGTGAGAAATACTAATGCTCAAGCTTGTAAGAGCCAGGTAGTTTTGTGTTTCTTTGCAGCAGCCATTCCAGTGATGGCTCTGTAATGACTGTGACAGACAACCTGACAATGCACACATGGACCCCTCTGCAATGTGGGAATGAAGCTGGGCTCACCAACCCCAGGCAGACACTGAGCCCAAATAAAAGGCTACAGCCAAACCCAATTGCAGAATTGTTTTCAGTAATTCTCCAGGCAGAGAAAGAAATGGAGAATTTGTATACAGATGAAACTTCCATGAATCCACAATGCACTGCAGACACTGAACAAGCCAGAGGTGCTCTGGAGAAGAGTCCTTCCCATCAGCCCCACAGAAATGGTCTGCAGACTCCTGAGAGCCCCACGAGAGAAAGGCTAAATTTTGGGAACTGCTTTCAGACCTACCCATCGTAGGCTCCACTAACAATCCTCTTGTTGTCAAACCTGATGCACCGAACCAGCTCTTCATGGCCTTCTAATACTCTTAAACAGGCACCACACTCAATGTCCCAGAGCCTGGGGAAAACACAGGAGAAAGGCTGATTCCCACACCCAGGGTTAAGCCTGGTTTGCTGTGGGAGGTATGTAATTTGCTTAAAAAGGTGTCATTCAAAGCAGCTGCAATACACATAGCAAAATCAATGTCATCATTCAAAATCACATGCAAGTAAAGCTCAGATATCTGTTATTCTGGGAAATTCTAAGAGAGTATTTTTCTATTCTCTGTAAGCCATTGATTAGAAGTTCAGAAAATAAGAAAACTAGGGAGCAATGTCTTCCCCATCTCTCCCAGCAGACGACAAGGTGATACAGCAGTAGATAAGACATTTTGTTCACTCTGAAACCTCAGAGCCGCACTCTTTCACGCGGTTGTGAAACGTTTACTCCCACACTGAGGTAAGCCCCATTCATAAACCATCTGCTCCAATGGCAAGCCATGCCAGGAAGTTTTGCAGCATCAGAGTTGAGGGAAATGCTGTTTCAGGACAGAAGGCCCCTGTTACCCAGGGCCAGCAGCTGGTGGCACCCACCTGATGGTGTTGTCCGAGGAGCCACTGACCACGAGGCGATCCCGGTACTGCAGGCAGGCGATGCCGCGCTTGTGCCCGTTCAGCGTCCGCACAAACTCGCACGTGCTGGTGCTCCACACCTGGGGACATGGGACAAGCTCCCTGAGAACTGCACCAAACAGGGCTTCCACACTCCACGAGAAGCCACTAGGAATTCACAGACAGAGGGGCCTGAGGCTGACAGAGGAGCGAAAACCCACAGAGCATCTTCAGTGGCAAAGAGCAGGGCCCAGGCACCAGTGGGGACCCAGGAGGGAGAGAGCCACAGGCACTGCTATGACACTGAGAAGAGCTGGGAGTTGTATCTAAAATATTTTCAGGTGGTAGAGACTGCTCCAAATGATTTCAAAACCTTGATTACACTTCTTAAGTTAAAAATAATTTTTAAAACTAGAATTAGCAAACACATAACCCTCACTTTTTTTTTTTTACCAAAGAAATTATTAGGAAGCTCTTAGTAAGAGAAGGTCAAAATGGCCTTTAAGCTTGGTCTTAATCTTAAAGGATTCAATCAACTTTGCCCATTCTTAATGAACAGTAATTGAAATTGTAATGCAGAGTATCAAGTGGCTCATTTTCCAACATGGAGTGCAGCAGGATCTCTGGCAGAGATTTGGACATGAAACTGCCAAGAACTTCTTGGCCTAGGCTAAGGCAGCTCTGGTTCAGAGAGGGCAGGGTGGAAATGCCTTTGTTATATTAGTGCATTCTGGGTAACTCAAATCTTCTGGTATGTAACAGCCTTCAAATCCAGCCTCTGAATCCTTCAAACATGGCACAGCCTGGCTGAGCTGCTGGGAAGGCATGGTGAGGAAAAGCACTGCAGAGGAATTTCATGTCTGGACAGAACTGCCAAGTCAAATTAAAAATACCACTGGAAAAAGGCACAGGATGTGCCACATTTAACAAAGCAACTGATCTCAAGACAGAGTTTAAACAGCGAATGGGCTTTGCTGTTCTGCAGTTGCACAGCAGAAGCCATGAAAATATTCCAGTACTGTTGTGTGCCTGAAGTCACCAAGAGCCAGCAAGAGGACGCTGCTCACTGAGAGACACCAGAAAGGCCCTGGAGCAGAGCTCTGCCACTGACCTTAATAGTCCTGTCCCCCGAGGCTGACACGATGTACTTGTCATCGAAGTCCACCACGTTGACAGCAGCCCGGTGCCCCACCAGGACGCGGCGCAGGGTGATGTCCGTGGGGGAGGCCATGTCCCACACGGCGATGGACCTGTCCTTGGAGCACGTCACCATCAGCCCATTGCTGAACCTCAGATGGAGCACGGCCTCGTTGTGGTGGATCAGCGTGTTCAGAACTTCCCCTGTATTTACATCCCAGACTCTGAGGGAGAGAAGAGTGTTATCCCAAGGGAAGTGATGGCTCTGCAGGGTGAGAACAGGCACAAGCCTGCCCCTATCTCCAAGGGAGAGCTCTGGCTGGCTAACTGCTGGCAGTGCTTGGGCAAGGCAGGAAGATGGGTGCTGGAAGTGTCCTCACTGCCAGCAGAACTGCAAGTCAGGCAGTTGTGTACTGAACACTCTCTCAATACCAGTCACAACTACAACATGTCACAGAGCACTAAAATAAACCCTAACTGAAGAAATTACTGTATAGTTGGCCATCAGCCACTCCAAAACTTCAGGATATACCTTGAATCCCTCAGGTCGTATTCATTCAAAATTCCTAATGCTAAAAGAACAAAACAGATTTTGAAGAAAAATTATTTAATATGGTCCTTTGCCAAGTATGAGTATCTTGCTTCCGGAATACAAATATCACATTAATCTTAGGGATGCTTTCTGATATTTACAGATCATTGAAAATATTCCCAGCCCTGATATTCAAATTATTTTTGTGCAAGAACGTAACACTCACCTCACTGTAGAATCTGAAGATCCAGTTACAATAACTCTTTCATCATATTGCAAACAAAGAACTGAGCCAGTATGTCCCGTCAATACTTTCAAACATTCCAAGCTTGTTTTGTCCCAAATCTGTTACAAAAAAGAAGGGTAAATGGCTTATCAACATCAAGAACATGGATCCAAGACCTGAACATTGTCACAGCTGCAAAGAAAGGAGGAAAACCAGACTTCATGAGGGATGAGTCTGTCCCATCAGTGGGCCTTGTCCCTCCATTTAGCTTTAGGAAGTCTTGATGTAAGTTTTTGAGAGAACAGTGAAATAACCAAGCACCATGAGGAGATCAAATCCTGCCTGGCCAAAGAAGTGCCAGGGAGGATGAGCATGGAAGCAAAGTCCTGGCAATGAAACAGCCATAGCCAAGGCCAGTGGCACACAGAGACCTCCCCCATCCTGGGGGAACACTGATTTCAGGGCAATCTTTGCAGTTAATGGATGTGATCCCTGGTAGTGCCCCAAGCTTCCAGAACAGAATGCAGGTGAGAACTTTGCCAGGCTCAGACATCCCACCCTCAACAACCAGACACTGTCCTATGAAGAGACACCAAGGAAGCACAGGCAGCTTCCAGGGCAGAACCCACTCAGAGCCAGGGAAAGGACAAAGGGAAGTGCTCACCTTAATGGAGTTATCTCGTAGGCCACTGATGATCTTCTCATCATCATACTGTAAACAGTAGACCCCTTTGCTGTTCTCGGAGCGGCACTGGATCCTTTGCAAGTTGTGCCTCCCACACCTCCAGTTGGATTCTATAGTCTGACCAGAGGGCAAAAACAGGAGTTGGGCCTCAGGCTGCAGCAGGAGTGTCCCACACCCCCCAGCTTCCCACTTTTACACACACCATCCTTGAATCTGAAGGACATAAAACAAATCTCTTGCTCCCAATACAGACATGCAAACCACAATGAATTACCATGAGCACTTCTGTAATTTGTCATGACAAAGGCTGTGTTTATGAAGGAAATCACAGTCAATGAGCCTTAATAAGACTTTCACAAGGAGCCATTAGAGAGATACATTCCACAGCCTTTCCCCCCCACATTTATGTGACCAACCAACAAAAGATGAAAAGATGAGACCAGGAGCTCACATGGTACCTTGTCTAGCCTCACCTGGGTGACCAACATTACGGAACTGCTGATTCCAACACACAGGTGAAGGAATCTCCTGAGCCTTGCCTTCCCCTACCCAGCCATATCACCCATTAATTGTACTTACACACCTTGGAAAGAGGTTTTGAGACATATAACCCTTCTGAAAGCACCTAAAATCCTGATAAAATAAGGCTCAACAGGAACTATAAGGTTTCAATAACCCAAACTTGCTTTCCTCCTGTCACTTGAAATCTGTGGGAGAGTAATTCTCAGCATTTTCATTCTGAGAGGTATTTTTAAGGAGAGAGACCTGGCACGCCTTAAAAAGCTGCAACCTATTTCACAGCAGAACCAGCATGATTTTCAGGTCTTAATCAGCTTTACTTCTTGCTAGAAAATCGATGCTGGATTCAAAGAAATGTGGGGTTTTGGACAGGAAGATCCTAACACAACCATAAGAGAATGTGTGCCCAGAACTCTAGGCCAACACCTGCAGCACCTGGGCAGGCTGGGATGCTTTCACCAGAACAGGCCATCTGTTTAGCTATTTCCTTGGAATTCTCCCCAAATACTGCATGGAAACTTGGGGAGAAGCTGACCAACTGGCAGTTTGTTTGGGAAAGCATATTTATTATAAATCCTAACTTCCAAAGCAGTAGCAGGCACCTCTGCAGCTCCTCCAAGATTAAAACTGACTGAACCCTCAGTAAAGACAGAAGTAGAGTATGACTGTGACATCCCAATTCTAGGAAAACATGTCTGCTTCAAGGGAAAACTGACTTTCCACTTTGTCTTTCACTTGTTTGCTCCTTCAATTGTCTCCCATTATGCAATTTGGAGAGAATTACACCCAGTCCTAATACAAACCTGATGTGCCCCAGGAATTTGTCTAAATCACAAATATGAAGAGATGCTTCTAGAGGAGCAGCTGACAGATCACTCACCCCACCCCCCCCATTCCCTTCCAATTTGGTGGGGAAACCAATGAAATCAGGATAGTGAGGGTGTCAGTTTGGGACCAGCTTTCCTGGCCAGCCAGTGCCCTGCTGACTGGCCCAAACCTGACACTGCTCTGGAGAGATCAGCCCAGCTCATCTCCTTGCTCAGCATGGAATGCAGGGTTGGAGGGGGAAGGACAAACAATTCCCAAGCTTTATCTCATCTGGTCTAGGAGGGCACGACTGCAGCTCATCAACTCCTCTGACCCTCAAAAACAGAAGAGGATTGCAGGTATCAACAGCAGGAACCAATATAGTTATAGATCTGAAGGCAGCAGATTTAAATATGCAATAGTAGCACTGGAGGCACAGGAGATAAGGCATCAGAGATCCCAGGCAGCCAATTTAAATAGTTTTAGAAACTATTTATGTTCAGATACTCAGTTCTGCTTAAAAGTCTTAAGGGAGAGCTTCCCCAAAGCCCTGTTCTTGGAAAGGTCTGCACTAAGCTTGCACCAAGCATGTGCCAGAGGAGCTGTGAATGGCCTGTGAGCACTTCCACACTTCAGCTTCCTGTGACAGCCAATGCCAACAGCTCCAGAACACACCGGGAACCCCCCAGATCAGAAATGCTGCTGGTCACAGCTTCCCAAACAGAGCAGCATGCAGTGGAAGTTTGCTCACCAGGCACTGGGGACACGAGCTGGCTCAATGCTCACAGGTTCACTACAGGAAGCTACTTCAGCTGCTCCCCGTGAGAAGATGCTGGCTTCAGATAAAGGAAACTGAAGTCTTGTGTACCTCTGTGAGGGCAGTAAGGCACATAGAGGTGCACATTTCAGTTCTGTGAGGAGATGTCATTCCATGTAGCCATTATGTGGTGTGGCTACTGTGGGAAAACAGTAGCCACAAGAAAACTTGTAAAATCCTCTCACACTGCCTTAATTCTTGGGATGCTGGGAAAGCAGCCTTGACACACAAAATGTACAGCAGCACTTCCCTGGGCAGTGGAGTGAAACCAGATGTGCACATCCAGAGATATAACATTTGGGATGACTGAACAGACTGAGTGGGTGGGCAACTGGAGGACCCTCTGAGAGGAACATGGTTAATGAAGAACTGGCAACCACATGAAAGCTTCTGCTGCAGACAATTTCTGGTCGTTGTTCCATGGTGCAGGGAGTGAAAGTCTGCATCTGCACCCTCCTGCCAGGAGAGATCCTAACTGGATACACCGAGCAGGGAGGACAGCAGGTATGAGGGGTGAGAAGATCACTGTGTCTGTGGCCCCTTACAAGCATCAAGGAGTCAGGGCTGAAGAATCCCACAGTTTATTTGTGTATTTATGGCTCCAAACCAACACCAAAATATAATAAATGCCCACTACTGTATTTTCTACAGATGCCCTCAAAAATCTTCTCTGTCTCTGAATGTGGTTTCCCCAGCAAAAGGCAGTACAGTCTCCTGAGTTCACACCCACAGTTTCTCACACTCTCCTAAAAGCTCACCAGAGCAACAGCAGCAAGGAGCTCACAAATGCTGCACAAGCAACAAACTTTGGACATACAATGGATAGAGACTGAGCGTTTGCCACAGGAGGAGAGCCATTTGGCAGCTGAAGTGGTGCACAAATGGATTGAAAAAAAAAAAAAGGCATTTAGTGAGAAAAGTACAAACAGAAAATAGTCCAAAATGTAGAGGTATAGCCAAGCGTTGACCATGCCAGAATATATTCACCAGTGCAAAGATGCACAGTGAAAAAAATGCAATTCATCTGCATTAACAGCTGGAACATTAACTATACAATGGAAGTGTTAAGGATAATCTACTAGGAACAGGGGGTTTTTTCACCATTAGATATTGTACACTATGTGTTCAACTCCTTGGCTAACAATTGCATTTTTATCCTTGTGAATGTTATTGCAGAGTAAGTGGGTTTATCTTACTCCCATAAACCAAGGGGTTTCTGTTCCCTCTGAATACAATATTCTCCTACAGGACAAGTGGGGCAGGAAAAAGCAAAAGGAACATCCACATTTGTTACGTATGTAGGGATTTCTCCTGACACATTAGGCCATGAAAATCCAACCCTTTGTTTTTCTCATGCTTTCCTCAAAGGGAAAAAGGAAAATCCCTCCTGACCATGGCAGAAGGAAGGCACAAATAAATGAACCTGTGTCACCAGGGTGGAGAGGGCTTAATAATTAATTCATGATGAAATTAAGAGCGTCTGATAAGCAAAGACTCCCAGGTCGTCTTCCAGGGCTGATCTCTAGCCCCTTTGTGTTAAAAGCAGGAGTGCCATGGGGCAAAGGGAACCAAAGGAGCCAAGCCAGTCCTGTGGCCAGGGCAGCTGAAGGGACAGTTCTGCCCTGTCCGAGGAGAGAGCTGCAATCTGTGCCATGCACCGCAAGAACTTGGTCCCTCCTGCTCCAAAGCCTCCCATTTCCTTGGCCAGCTTCATTTTTAAGAAACGCTTTTTGGAAAGTGCCTGTGGAATAGAGATTTCAAAGGCTGGCTAAGAAAATTTCTAGGCATAAAATGCTGACCAGATTCTCCCCACACATGCACATAAAATTTCTCCAGTATCATAATTAGAGCAGTACTAAACAAATCCATTTCCCTCAGAAATTATACCCTGCAATCCTCATACACAACCAACTCCCAATGCTGGCAGGGACTTAGGGCAAGAACTGACTTCTTCCCTTTTTCAAACTGTCCCAAGGCCTTACAATTTCAGTTCCAGTCCTAAAACTTTTCCAGAAATCAGAAGAACACAGAGTGTTTATTTGATGGCCTGGAACCACATTTTCCTAAAGTCCTCAGAAAAACCACATTTTTATTCTCATCTTAATTAAGTGGACCCAAGTCTCCATGGAAACGAACTGAAGGCATTCACCATGTGCCTCAAGATAAGGAGAACATTTATGAAATAAAGTCTTCTCAACTCATCACCAGAAATAGATACTTGTGCTAATCCTGAGGAGACAACACAATAGTTGGCCAAGCTTCACAAATCATATGGAAAAATTCCAGGGACTTGGGGTTCTGGAGTCGGCAGGACTAAACTTCCCAGCCTGGCACTGCACCCGAGGACAGGGCCCCACGGGAATGGCTGACCCTGCAAAGGACACCCCGCTCCAGCCAGGGGCTCTCCACAAACAAGGTCTCACACCAAGTCCAGTTTTCTAGGACAAACCCCCAAATCCAAACCCAAAAAGGTTTTTCCTTTAAAAAAATCTCCTAAAGAGCCCTGGCAGTTCAACATGTGACTTGGAGATATTTGGAGGGACTGGACCACCTCTTGTGAAACGAGACCTAATTAAATACTTCGCTTCACAGTGGAGGTGGGGAGTAACCATGTCTTTCCAAGAACACGGTTTCTGGTCTCTAAATGTCCTCTTATTTTCAAACCAAATTACTTCAGAAGTGACATTATGATCCTAAAATGTGTTTGGCATGAAGTAAACAGACACTGGCACAACCACATTTCTGGAGAGGCAAGGGAAGCTCCCTCTGCCAAACCCCTGCCTGTGTTACCTTCAGCTCCCACCACTCTGTGGTTGCATGAACTTTTGACCCACAAGGCAAGTAGAGCCCAAGGGAAAGAATTAAAATTTGCTGTTTATCATTCCTCATTTTCCTTCCAATTGTTAATTCTGGTTTGAGATTGTTTTTCAAATTCTGACAGAGAGCACATTCTGCTTTGAGCTTATCTCTGCCCACAACCAATTTAGCACCAGCTGCAGTAAATTCCTAACTCTAACCCTTGGAAACAATCTAGCAGGATTTGCTCAATCTTTGTGGTAAAATACCAAACGACAAGATTTTTGTGCTACATCAAATATATTTAACTGTATTAAAAAATCACATCCTTTGGATTTGTTTTTAACAACAGGTATATAATTCTATAAATGCTAATATAGCTCCCTAAACTCTGATCATCTGAAAGAAACAGGAAGATCTTATTAAAGATCCATGCAAATATTTGAAGAAAAAACATTTTGGTATTCAGAGACAAAAAATTCTTCATCACATCTAAGATTAAAGTCTTATTTAAGAGCTTCTACACATTGCTGTGAAACACGGAAGAATGGAGAAATTCTTCTCCAGTCCACAGAAGAGCAACAAAAACAGGAAGAGGAGGAAAAAGTTAATTTTAAAACTAAGTTTGATTGTCATTGGTACTCTCTACATTTTAAGCAGTTTTAAAAGCTTCTTTTGACAGCCCTTTTAGGGAAGCAATTAATGAAAAGTACTTTAAAGTGTGATTTATTTGAAAAATTCTAATAGACTTTTGGAAGTGGAAGAATTATTGGGCCCTTGACATCAGCACAAGCACCAACCCCACTCCAGGTCAGAGACCTGGCAAACAGGAATATTTCAGAGGACTTGAGGGACTAGGCAAGCAGTGGAAAATCTGCTGTGGCAAAAACACACTCATTGCTGCAATACATTTTTAAATCTTACTCTTTTTCCACTTCCAGCTATTCAAAGACTGACAATTTTTTTATATTTATTATTGATATTGGGGATGAGATAAGCACAAGGGGTTTGGGTTTTTCCTACTTGCTTCATCCTAGCAAGAAGTATTCAATTTAGGAGCTTTGTTTCTGTGCACTGGAAAGCAAATCTACATCAACAGAATAACCAAAGCATTAAAGAGCAGACTGGGATAATTCCAAAGCCCTCAAAACACCTTCAAGGAGTCCTTCCATCTCGAATAGCAACAGTGCCTACACAAATGTTCCACTTATACAAATGGGTTTCAGAAGAGTAACATTAAAAGTGTGAGTTACAGTAATGCCAAACTGTTTTAGTGTTCTATGCAAATGTTTCCATGCTGCCCATTTTCTTTACAAAACTAGGCCAGAATTGTGCAGAAAGCAAAAAAAATCACAGTAAAAGCTCTTAATCCCACAGGCTTCTTATCATTGCAGTATCACTCTCATTCCCTACAGGGAAAATTTATCTCCCCTCCAATAACTTAGCAGATCATTCAGCTCACAGGTAAATATCAAGTTTGGTCATATTTTGCCTAAGGTGTATTTCATGCTCAGTTCTTTATCTTTAAATGTCTATAAATGACGTAGCAAGGTTTATAAAAAGGTATTTGGAAAATACATTATGGCTTCCAGCAGAACCATTTTTCAGCTGGGTTCAGAGTTGAGGATAATTTTGTTTCCGGAGTACCAAGAAGCAAAAATTGCCATTTGCCTTTCCGCACAGTGATTCCATTAGTTCACATCTGTCTTCAACATCAAAACACCCCCCCCCCCACTAATGAATTTCAGACCAGTAATTTCCCATCCTGAAATAAATCCATAACAGTCTGTGGTGTAACTTTAGAGCTTCGTGGTGATTACAGCCAACAGAGCAAGACACATTTTCTCCTGCTGGTAGAACACTGGGATGATCCTGATTTATCAGAAATATTTCAAAACCATGAAGGCAAGCCCAGCTCGGTAAATCTCAAAACAAGATAAGCAAAATTTTACATCTGAAGCTTCTTTACCACTGATGCCCCTGTGAGTTCGCCATCATAGGACTGATGACTGTTCCCATCAAACCACTGGAGAGAGGAAAAATCCCCTATGAGGACCAAAGCTGTATTTGCAACAGTCAGTCACTGCTTTAGAAGTGATAAGTTACATTTTAAATAATTAATGTTTAAGGCATCAAGCTCAGATCACTTTCTAAGTAAGTATATCACCAATATACTGAACATTCAGCAATACAGGGAATTATCTTGGAGTAGTGTGTCCTAAACCTGCCATTTTATTAAAATCTATAGTCTCAGAAGAGTTCCAAAACTCTTTAAATGCAAAAAGGATGGTGTTAACACCTAAACCAATGCACCTGCTCTTCCAGGGAGCTGCTGAGGGTGTTTTTTACATCATCTTCAGAGCAGCAGTGACACAGATTCATTGCTCCAACATTCACCACCTCTGGAATCTCAAAATCAGCATCATTATCTGTCCTGCAGACAGGATAGATCAGAACACCTACCTCTATATCCTGGATTATCTTTGGGTATAAGGACCTGTAAAACGAATTGGGGGGCCCATCTGTTGGTCTGTTTTTAAACAGGTACTGATCCCTAGAAAGAAGGAGAAACAGAGTTTTCAATGTACCACAAAGAATCCAAACTTCACAGGAATGCAAAGCCTGCCCAGAACAAACCCTCAGCACATATTCTCAGAAATATCTCAAGAATTTTTAGTATCACTATTACAACCCTTGTGACTTTGCAATTTGACAAATATTTAGAATGTCCAAGGTTAAAAAGATAAAAAGTTTTTTCCAGTTCTGATTTCCTGCTCCACAAGGTTTCATCCTTGCGCCATCCCCTTGCTCTGTACATGCCTTTGCTCAGGCACACCACTAGAGAGCACAGAGAAACAGTTTCTGAGGCAGAACAGCTCTCCAGAAACTTGGGAAGGACAAGAAAACTCCACTGCCACAAACAGCAAGGGTTTCTGCAGCCCAAGCTGCTATTTTACACTTTAAGCAAAAACAAACAAAACAAACAAAAAAAACAACACAAAACAAAATAAAAAAATAAAATAAAAAAACAAACAAAAAACCCCCAAAACCAAACCAAACAAAAAAAAAAAGTCAAATTGGAAATACTTCACTTGAGAAAAAGCTCTACAAATGTGCTGCCACTGTTTTTTGTGAGCTGATGGAATTGACAGTTTTCCCTACAATATAGAAATTCAAAATTTGCACAGACTCAAGCAAGAAAAAATGGTGACAGACATGGGAGCACAAAAGGACAGGGACAAAGCCAGAGCAGAACAGGGAGCTGACAGCTTTGGCCTCCAGCCCCAGCAGAGATCAGGAGCTCAGCAATACCCATTTACTCTGAACTTCCTTTTGGGCAGAGCTCACTGTGAGGGATTTGTGCAGGAGGACGTGCAACAGGTGAGCTCAGGTACTTACCAACCCCTCCTCTCTGACAGCCCCTTCCAGAGCGGGTCTGTGCGTACCATCCTCTCAATGAGCTTTTTCCATAGCATCCCCTCCGAGATGACTCTCTGCCACTCCTTACACACCAGCTCTGCAGCACACAGGGATCTGGCATCGAGATAGGAAAGGATGTTTTCTGCTATGTGATCTAAGCCTTGCTCTACAAAGAAATGAAGAGCAGTCAGTGAGTGCACAGAAACAACAAAACCAGCTTTGCAAGACACTGCGAATCCAGAGCTTCGGGGCACGGCAGCAACATGAGAACACTGCCAGAGGTAGAGGCAGCAGTTACAGGTGAGTGCTCACAGAGACACCAAAATATCTCCAAGGTTTTATGTCTTTCCTGCCTGTTGGACCATCTCTTTCTGCCTTGCAGGGAAAATCAGCACAACAGTGCAGCAAAAGCAGCGTGGGCAGGCCCAGGGAGGGGACCCTCCCCTGCACTCTGCTCTCCTGAAATCCCACCTGAAGCAGGCATCACAGCTCTGGTGTTCCCAACACGAGGACATGGAACTGTTGGAGAAAGTCCAGAGGAGGCCATGGAGCTGCTACAGGGACTAGAGCAGCTCCCCTATGGAGCCAGGCTGGGAGAGCTGGGAATGTTCAGCCTGGAGAACAGAAGGCTGTGGGGAGACCCTGCCAGTGTCTGAAAGGGCTACAAGGAAGTTCCTCTGCATCAGGAACTGGAGTGCCAGGACAAGGGGGAATGGCTTCACTTCCAGAGGACAGGGTTAGATGGGATATTGGAGAGAAATTCTTTCCTGTGGAAAAGTCACTCCTAAGTCTGTTCCTTATTTCAAAGGACCTGCAATTTTGCTTTCCATAAAACTCCCCTGGACTGAGATGTTGAATAACTTAATTTTCATGAGTAACATACACCCCTTGGCCAAGCATGAAAAAAATCTTTCAAACCAGGAGATGATGACCTCTTTAATTTTCCACTTTATCTCATGACAGCCCACTTTAGGCTTCAAATAGTCCTGACGAATCAAAGGAACTACTGTTATTTTTTTAGAGCATGAAGGAAGTATATTCACACAGTCCTCCAGTGCACACTGAATTTCAAATGGCCTTCATAAAAATGAACAGCAGTAGAAAGCAGAAACTAATACATGTGAGTCTTATTCATTTATTGATTTATTCTACATAATTTAGAGAACTATAACGTAAGTCTAGTGGGCCTGTCCTTCATGTCTGTGCTTTGGACTTGATCCTATTATGTCAATTAGGGTAAATATTTCAGTTGACAACTCTTTTGGATGTAGCAATTTAAACCTGTGCACTTCTGCTAACAGTAAAAATCTCAAAAATAGATTTGATGTCAGACAACATGCAGGACTAAGTCTGAGACACATTAAGGCCTGAAATACCTGGATATCCCTATTTTACATTAAAAGACGGGGATTTTTTTTAGAAAATTTCTGAAATAGGTACTAAAATCTTTTCATTTTCTGAAGTAAAATGAATTTGACATCTATTGGTAGACTTTTCAAAGGAAAATATGACATCTACCGCTTATGCCTCTACAGAGTCTTTGCAGTTTTACAGAAAATGGTGAAAAAGAACTGTTGTTGATTAGAGGGAGCAGCTGAAGGCTTGGATGAATTTCAATAATAAATTCAAACAATTAAATTCACAGGGATTTCAAAGGTCCGTGTACAAATTACACTTTGCATGAAAATGAAATCCAAATGTGGGATGTCAACTCTCTAAATGTGATCAACATTAGATACAAAACAGTCACTTAGATCAAGAAACACACTAAAGTTACCACTCTGTCACTGAAAACAAGGGAAGTCAGACTCCATCAACTCTTCTTCCATTTTTCCTACATTCTCACAGGTGTAAAATTGCTCAGGACAATGAGCAAAAACTACTCCTGTTTACAACAAAAGAATTTGACTTCTTCTAGACAAGCGAAGCCATCTTTTAAAAAGGCATCATGGAATATCCTGAGTTGGAAGGGACCCACAAGGATCATCCACTCCAACTCCTGGCCCTGCACAGGATGACCCCAAAAATCCCTCCATGTGCCTGAGAGTGGTACTCCAGTTATCCTTTAATGTAACTGCAGTCCAACACAAGATTTATTTCAATCAGCTGGGATTAAGTTCCTGGGTAAATTTAGACAGATGTCCTTCGCACACCACAGCGCCTTCAAGGAAGGCTGAATATGGGAACAATTCCCAGTATTCACATTGGGGAA
Source organism: Irena cyanogastra (assembly GCA_013397155.1). Taxonomy (NCBI): domain Eukaryota; kingdom Metazoa; phylum Chordata; class Aves; order Passeriformes; family Irenidae; genus Irena; species Irena cyanogastra. The sequence goes on along the minus strand of VWZV01001847.1, from coordinate 98,342 downwards.
AAGCAACAGAAGTTGTAAAGATGTATTTTGATATATACAAATGTGATGTAAACAAGTGTCACCTTACAAAGCTCCCAGAATTTTCTTAGGCTGAAATATATAACATGAAAGAGCTGTATAACTCTGTATCAGTCCTGAGGTATAAAAGCAAATAAAGTAAAATTTTAATTGAAGATCAGACTTGCACCTGAAGGGTCTGGAGAGTCAGTCCTAGGAGGATCAGCTGATTTGGATTTTTAGGATTTAGCTTTTAGGTTTTGTACGGCCTCTTCCATCCTCAGTGTTCAGAATTGTCCTGACATTCCTGGAATAACCCCACAGGCTGCTCACACACTGCAGGGTGAAGTTGTGCCAGTGGGCTGCCAGGGGCACACAGAACACACTTACCCAGGCTGATTTCCCACTCTGCAAACAATGTCCACACTTTTCCCTTTCCAAGAATCAAATTAACCACTGCCCCCATCAGCAAGAATCCAGAGATACAATTTCTTCCAAAAATTAATGGAAAAATAAATACAACTTTACCAGCAGATTACAACCTAGAGATTCTATATATCCACTATTGCTGCTCTGTATTTTTGTGAAAAAATTCATAGAGCAAGTGTAGAAACAGATTTCATATCTGAACATATCAACACAGGCTGACACTTGTGGGTGTCAGAAGAGGTTGTGAGTAACTGAAAGGAGGAATCAGGGCTGGACAACACAATAAAAATTCACAAGTGTTTTTGCTCTTAGGTCAGCAAAAAGAGTAGACAAACTAGATGCACTCATCTAAGCAGAAACTCAGAACAACATTAAAACGTAAGACTTCCTAAACTAAAATACCTCTTCAGTAGTATTTTCTGTATGAAAAAGGAGTTCAGACCAAAGCTTGCACATACACAACTTTTGTGACAACTCACAAATTCTTTGGGATACACCAGTCCAACTACTTTAACTTGGAACAACACTGGCATCCAGTGGCCAATTCAATTAATCACAGAAGGCATTCAGCCACCCTGCTGCCCTTCTTTGCAGCAGGAAGCAGCACTGGCTCTCTAAGGGACAGTGGGAATGCGGAGGATGTCCCCAAGGGGGGCACACCCGGGGTTTACCTGGCAGCGCAGTGATGAAGTCCCGCTGTAACATGGGCTTCAGGTAAGAGTTAATATGTCCATGCTGATAGTGACACATTCGGGAAATGAGGTGTTCCACAAATTCCACTTGATCTGATTCAGACCACTGGTCAAAATATTTTATACACAAGTCTTTTTCCTTTTCGTAGTTTCCTTCTGATGGTCTTTTTCTTGAGACAATCACAGATGAAGTTCCATTACTTATCTGGGGTTGGAAAAGGAACATTATTTATATGTTAGTATATATTTAAATATTGGTATTTATATATAAACTATAGGAACAGCTTAATAAAATCTCTCTCAAGGAAGAACATGTAAGAAGATGCAAAGAAATAATCAAAACTAAATTTTAAAACACATTCTTCAAGAAATGAGTTACATCAGATGAACTTCAAAGATTTTTCAAAGTCTTTCATATACTTTGCTCCTGAATTACTTTTTACACTGAAAGTCTTGAATTCTTCCCTTATACCTCTTACCACTTAAACTCCAAGGGATGTAACTGTTTTAAGAACTACCTTTCCCAGCTCAAAGCAGTGGTTTCTGGGCACATTGCAGTTTGTCTCCACAAATGTTTTGCTCAGATTCTGGCAGTTAAATTAAGAATTCGAGACCCTCATGTCAGTGTTGCACTGGTTGTCCATATATAAAAACTGAGAATCAAGGGCTTGGTTTGTTTTTGCAAAACAGCTCCTGTCAATGTTTGGGGCATGCACATGAACACCTCATTAAAATCCTAGGAGCTTCAGCTCCACATCAGGATTCCCCAGAACACCCCGGCAGGAGTCACTGCTAATTATGAGCACAGGTTCAGAGTGATGGCAGCTCCTCTGAGCCCCTGAGGAGCAATTGGCAGCTCCAAAATATTCCCAAACTTCCTCAAAGCAAATAGGTTGCGAGTCCTTGCTATGGTGAACTTCTCTTTTTAAACAACAGTCACATGCTCAGAAATAATTATTAACTTTATTCCCAAGGATGCTTTGACACAGCATTGTCCTTCCAAGGTCAGCACAAACTATAAAATCTGAGCAAAACTGGTAATTTCTCGAGGACTATCCACTGGCATCATCCTTCACTCGAAGGCTGAGCTGACTTTAGGAGGATACAGCTAACGACATCCAAGGATGATTATGCAGACCCAAGATTTGGACATTTCTCAAAAGCAGGAACATACGAAATCCCGGAACGTACAACATTTCCTTTTACATCAATGTTAGTCCTACCTGCCACAGGGTATTTTTCTTTGGAGACTCATCTTCATTCTGATCCTCCATTACTGACGTGTTCTGGAAAAAAAGGACAAATATTACTTCAGCTTTTTACTCTGTGACAATTTCTTGCTCTACAAGCACTACGAAAAAGCAAATCAGTTGAACAGATAAAATTCATTTTCCCAGTGAACAGAATTCTCAAAGACTTCTGGCCACAAAACCTGAGTATTATAAATAAATTCCCCTTTTAACTGACATATTTATCAATTCCATTTACTGTAAAGATAACTCCCCAACCCCGCTTCAATTTCCTTTGACAGGTTTTCATGCAGCCTTTCAACGCTTTTCTCACTGGGAAATAAATTCACTTTCATCCTACTCAAGCCAAAGCAATTAAACCTGTCAATGTATTCAACCAGCACTTTCTGCCAAAGTTAAATTGCATACAGCTAGGCACAAAAAAAAAAAAAAATCACTATACACTACTTACATGCAACAGAATATGCTTTTTTCCCAGCTCTAGGAATAGGGATCATTCTTTGCACAACATCTCTGCAATTCACTGTCCAGGCTGAGTCTATAATCTTTGGCAGTCACCCCTGTCTTTACTGCAGTGCTCTCCCCACATCAGAATTGCTCCTTACTACTGCTTCCTTCCCTTCCTTCATCAACAAAAGATGGAAGGACTTCTATAAACCTTCAGCTGCAATCTGAGCTCACCTCTGTCTCCCAAAATCGTTCCCTCCTTTCTGCCCCTGTTGTTGATGAGCTGCTCCCTTTTGCTGTCCATGGCACACCGACCATCTCCTCCTCCCTGCTCCCAAGTCCCTCATTCCCAGGCAGTTCCAGCTTCCCCCAGCCCTGCCCTCCCCATCCCCGTGCCCAGGAGACTGGCAGAGGGTTAGCAGGACAAACTGAGTGTCCTCAAACACCATCTGTATTTATTTCAGCCTTCTTCCCTTCTGTCTCAACAGAAATAGGAACAAGGGGCTCAGGTGAAACATACAATGAAGTAAGTCACACAATTCCCTTACTTCCTGCCATCTTGGATTATGGATAGCTCCTTAGAAACCACATTCCCCCCCACTCAAAACACAATTCCATCTCAAAAGCATTCATCTCCTCCTCTTTCTTCCATAAGGACATGCTGCACAAACCCAGAGAACCTGTAAAATGAACAGTGTCCTGTCTATAGCAACCCTTCCTCCCCTGCCCAACTGCCTTGGCTAAAGCTTGCCCTGAGCCCTCCCTGAAGGTGTGGAAAAACACGTGGCACATGGGCTTTGGATGACAGGGTAAAAACTGTGGCCACAGGTGATGGAAATACTCAACTACCTGGTTATGACACACACAACAATGACATGTACGAGCCCAGGAGGTGGCTGGAGGGGAATCCAGAAAGGGATAAAGGCAGATGTTTGGGGTGACTCCACAAAAACATGGATTTTAGCGTTTCTGGACATTCACAGAACAGACAGCAACACCTTCCATGGTTTTTGAAGCCACAGTCTCTGCAGGACCATCCCAGTTATTTACAAGCCCTAACCAGCCCCTCTCACTGGGGCACAAACCAGCACAAGGGGTGCTCTCTCCCACAGGGAACACAGAGCAGCCCCTCACTGACTGGAACCCAGCCAGCCCACACCAGTTACACCATTCTGGAAAGCAAACACGCCACCAGGGAACTATGCAGGGTGTCTTTGATTTTATTTTACTTCAATATGAGTATGTAAAAACACTCATTAGAGTGATTATACGTTGTTAACTGTGCATCCAATTAGTGTGTCCTTAAACGAGTAAGGAATATCTCATGTCCTTTGGCAGCTGAAGGCTAAATAAACCCATGGATCCTGGGAGCTATGAGCAAGGAACACTGAGAATATCAAACAGGTGGCTGGGGCCAGCCAATTCAGCAGAAATCCCACATTTTATACACCCATGCCCCCTAACTTTCCTTCAGCAGGCTATGGTGGGACTCTGCCATTGCATTTCTCCCTTTATCAGAAAATATCTCAGAGATCTTTGCCACCTTTCCCAGCGATGGAGACTAAGAACTGCCTTCTAAACATGATGTAATTCGATAACAGCCAATAAAACTACAACACAGCAGCACTGTGACGCAGAGTGCAGGGACAAAAATGTCACCAAAATTATCTGGTGTGTCCAGCTTCTCAGTGGTTCAACCGAATGTCAGCTACACACAAACCTTTTGCCTCACTTCCCAAACTCCTCTCTGTCAAACTACAACACCCTCAGACTTCCACAGCAGCAGATTGTAGAGTGAGTCTCCCTCTGTGCTGTGCTCCTACTCAATTCTGCTGTGCCTCCACTGCTGCCCAGGGAAAGAACTGGGCAGCAGGCTTTGGGGAGAGGCTACAGCCTTGGAACGTCACGGGACCTAAGAATCATTAAGGTTGGAAAAGACCACAAGGACCACCAAGTCCAGGCTGTGCCCGATGCCCCCCTTGTCCCCAGCCCAGAGCACTGAGTGCCACCTCCAGCCCTGCCTTGGACATCTCCAGGGATGGGGACTCCAAACTGCACTGCTGCCCAGAGACACTCCCATGTCCCATCACCATCTGAGCCATGACTGTGGGGACACATAACACAGCTTGATTTTCAGGCTGGAAATGAACACAGTATTCAGATATTTCACCAGGAAGTTGACAGCTGCATTCATTTAATGGCATCTACTACTACAGCTTTTTGTGTTCTCCCTTTTCCCATCCTGACTCATTCCATACTTTCTTACTGTATTTTAGAGCTTTTAAATCCTTCATCCTTTCCCTTTCTGCTCCCAAATACATATTCTGTCTTCCCTATTACATCTTCTCTTCCCAATAAACTTGCTCTGCTTCTCTCTTAAAACACTTCATTTTGTGGTCATTGCCCCCATCACACACATCCCAATTCAGACTCTGATCTCTCCAGCACTTAACCCTACTAATCAGAGACCAGGAGGTGATGGGTGGATCCTGCCCTGTTGGCTGGAAGAAGCAATTAGACAGCTCTGATCTGTCCCATCCATTCCCAGCACTTGGCAGAAGGATTTCAGAATTCCTGACAGCTGGTGTCACCAGTCCTGGCTCCTGGGCTCCAGCCCTTGTGCAAGAACACTGATAAGCATCTCCAAGTCCAGCTCTTCCCTTCCCTCAGCAGCACCTCTTGTTCACCCCACCCACCTCCGCATACAGCCAGTTTCCCAAGTGGCTTTGAAGTGGCATCACCAAGGAATTCACCCCAATTTCCTGCAGCTCTGCTGCTGAACAACTCCAAGGCCTGATGGAAGCACTGACATCTCATCCCAGTGAGCCCTTGCAGACGTTCTCCAGGCGTGATTCTGAACCCCACAAGAGCCTTGCAGCTTCTCACAGTGCAAGCAGAGCTTCTAAATACTGTCAATTCATGTTGTTTATAGGTTCGTTTTTTACAGAAATTCTTATGAAGTTGCTCATGGCTCTTGCAAAAGTAGAATGATTATTTCCAACCAGCTGTCATTTCTTAATTAGTCAGCCTGGAGTAAGTGCTCTCCATCCCTACTGGGAACTGCAGCAACAGCCAAGAGATAACAATGGGTCCAAGCTTGGATGTTTTGTTGCTGCCTCACAGTTGTTAAAACCCAACTGAACCAAGTAACGCTGAGCAAAGCCCTAGCCTCTATTTCCACTGACTGTAACCAGAAATGGTAGTAAAATTCACACACTGCTCCACAAGCTGGGCAAATCTAAAAGCTCATTTCCTGGAGATTTGTATCCCACATTCCTTGCTTAGTCCCACAGAAACTTCAGGCTTTCCTTAGTCTTTCTGCTCCACAATACCTCAGGTTTCTGAGATTTCTATGGGGCGCAGAAAACCATGGCAAAAACAGGTTCACGAGTTACTTGGAGAGAAAGAGGTTCTGACAAGCCTAATTACATCGAGCTAATTCCCTGTGGAGATTATGAAAAGCTTCCAAAATAGAAACAACTATGAACGATCCCCAAAGGCAAAGATATTGTAGGTATTCTAAAACTCCATAAATCGCAGTTTCAATTAAGATCCTTGGATGCCAAGTAGCAACTGATGTCTCAAGCACATCGGTTCCACAGACGTGAGGTTGTGAGGGGCAAAAGCACTCCGTGTTTTCCTGCAGGTGAGTGGCACTGCAAGGCTCTCCTCCCCCAGCAGGTGCAAGAAAAACTGCACCTTATCCAGCAGAAATCCATCAAACCTGGACAGGTTGCTCCAGATTTCCAGCAGGCTGCGCTTAGCCTTCGTACGCACCGGGCTCCAGGAGTTGGGAGTGCCTTGAGTCACTTAATTGCCTAGGCAGGGGAACAGCCCCGTGCAGCTTTGTTGTTAAGTCACTTTGAGCTCCAGTATCGGGGGAGCAATTATGGAAGTGATAGCAGGAAATCCTGGGAACTGGGGCAGGACAATTATGGAAGTGATAGCAGGAAATCCTGGGAACTGGGGCAGGACACACGAGTTTCAGCAATGAGCAAGGCTCACAACACTGCTAAGTATCTCTGATGATAATAAAGCTTTCCCAGACAAAGAAAGGATTCACAGAATACAGAGGATGAATGGACAAAACAACTGTGTTGCCTTGAAAAAAAGAAGAGAGTCTTATATTTGAGCTTTAATGAAAGGGAAAGGAAGTAAGAACCTCTATATCCCACTGCTCTTGAAACTACACCAGTAATTCCCGTCTCAGTTAAAGACCCAGCTAAGCCTTCAACAGTCTAACTTTTCATAAGATTCCCACTCTCTGGAAAAAAACACCAGGAAATTTCAGTTAAAGTTACAAAATAAGCAAAACCTATTAAAACAATTCTGTTAAACAGCCTATGATGTCCTTTAACAAACCACATCTGACTTTGAAGAAGCTGAAGAACCAACACAAAATAGCTAATACATACTTGGATACCTCAGAGTCAAACTCTGCAGGCTGGACTTTCAATCCGCTCCTGAATCTGCTCTGCCACACAGAGACTGCTGGATGTCCCAGCACGCATTTCCCAGGGCAAGTGAGGAACCCTCCATCCTCTGGGACAGCTGGAGCCAGCAGCAAGGGAGGAAGCTGGGATGCCATCTGCACCAGCTAAAAGTGATGAGCACGTGCCCCTCATGGCTTCCTGCTTTTAATAGAGCCAGAAACTGCCAAACGCTTCAGAGCATTTCTAAATGAAAGTAAGCCTCTCCCTGGGGAGAAATGGGCAGCATTTGCTAACCCAGGAACTTCTTAAACAATGTTTATTAACAACATCTTGATACTTGATCAGGGATAAGAGGGGATTTTCCTGTTTTAACTATGGATAGGTTCTTAGTAAAAATGTCCTGGAACACAAACATGAAATTAATTGTGAGAACCCTAACCTAGACTGCACAAGATGGGAATGAACCTCTCTCACAGGAAGGACCAAACCCCTTCCTTATCACCCTCCTCAAAATCTGTCTGTGAAAAAATGCAAAAATCCTGATGTCCCCAAGTTCCATTGGCCTCTTTGGTCCCCAGGGACAGCTGGCTGTCCACCCAACATGAAGGTTCACTTTGCTGACCATGGCCATGTCTATATTTGACATCTGTATTAGTAATTGCTTGTTTCAGCTTAAACTAAACTATTTATGTAAGCACTGGGGATCTGCACGAATTAGGCTCAACATGTTCCAATTCTTACCTAGCTCGCTTGCTCTCCCAGTTGCCAGGTTTTATTTTAATGCAGCTATTGCTGGAAGTTCAAACAAAAATATACTTAAAATACTTAAAGAGTCTACCAAGAGCCAACAGCTGAAAGCAAAATTAGAAAAAAACCCTCATAACTGAAAATAGAGCATCAATTTTTATTTGGCCTCTGACTAACCACCAAAAAGTTTAAAGAAAGACATGCTGAAATCAGCACCACAGTTTCCCAGTTTGTGCTTCAAGCTGCTACAAACTCTAACATTTGACCACAAGTTATAGATGGTAAGTTTTTAGAAGATACCTAATGCTCTTCCATACCCCAGTTTGACACCTCCTCAAGGGTTTGTTGTGCAGGAGGTTTTGGCTAGAGCAGTAAGTTTCCCAAAACTAGAATCGCTTGCTCTTGCCTCTGCTCAGAGAAGGAAAATCTCAAGCCATTCCTCACTTAAATATTCCAGAACAGTTACTTCTGCAGGTTCTAAAGACTACAAGCAGTCACTAACCAGGTCACTCTGCTTAATCACCAATGCTTTGATGATTGGCAATTAGTACCACTATTTTAACTTCGTTTCAAGAGTATCAGTCCTCACCTTAAACTCATTACAAATTAACTTGCTGATCCTGTGTGTATATATATATATTTATTATGCATAAAATTGCGTATTTCTGAGTATTCCGTATGTCTGACTTCACATGGAACTAATAAAATCATGTAAATAATCTCTCTCCATGTTTCTAGTCAGTTATCCCTTCAGCTCCTGGAAGGCCAGAATTAGATCTTCTCAGAGCCTTCCCTTGTCCAGGCTGAACAATCCCAAGTTCCTCAGCCTTTCCATCCCTCTGATCACCCTGGTGGCCCTCAGAAGTCAGGTCAGTGTGGGCAGTACCCAGAGTCACACCACATAACTTGTTTTTAAACTGAAATTACACATGAAAATGCTCAGCAGCTCAGAATTACTTTTCTGATCCAATTCCATGAAACACTAAGTAAGGACTCGAACGGCACCAGCAAGCCTCTGGTGATGGCACATCCTTTCACCAGGCAGCTGTGTGCCCAAACTGCAGCCTGAGCCTGCCTGGCAGGGCAGGAATTTCATCCTTACCCCAGCCTGTGAAGGACCACAGATGACGGAGAACCGTAACAGCAAAATCACTCTGGGGCTTTTAGAACTTCTGAAATAACGTATTACACGTTCTCAGAAAGACTTACATCAAAAATATTCATTGACGGGCTGTTAGTTCAATTGAGGTTGTCATAAGAAACAAAACAATTGCACCTCTGTCCAAGTTCAGAGCTATTTTCCAGCATGCCTCCATTTCCACACAGCAAGCTGATGTCACCAGGAAAACAATGTAATTACTGCAATCCCAAGAGACATCCAGTGGGGGTTTGGTTTGGTTTTGTTGGGTTTTAAATATGCAGTAACTTCTGAGGTTAGTTCTTAAGGGCAGCCTTACCCCAACAGGTACTGCAGGATCGCATTAACAACACCTTCATTGCAGAACTGTTTCAAAGACATCCTAAACTCTCATTTAATGTTCTAAGTGTCTGGAGTAGAGTCAGTAACCCAAACCTGCCTGTATCCATCCTATAAAAACATGTTGTATTTACAAGGACAATGAGCAGGGAATTGTGTAATTGTAGCAATTTGATGACTCATCCCTGCACCACTCCAGCACCAAAGCACGGCCTGCAAAACTCACACATGGCGCAAACCCTGGTGCTGGATGGAAAACCAGAGCCCAAATACAGAGAAACCACTGTCTGTCCACCTGCCTCTCAGACAGAGAGCACCACTGATGCAGGACCAGGAGAAATGGCAAAAGCAGTTGGCACTTTAGCCAGGCCAGGACTGGGGACTACGTTAAGGTGCCCACATGCTCAGCTTGTGCTGCCAGGTGAAAATTTTCAATTAATAATAATAATAATAACAGTACTCTCCCAGCTTGCACAAGAGCAGCCAGCAAGGCTCCCTGAAAATCCTCACCTTAGGTTCACCCAAATGAAAACTGGATTCATTTTCCCACCCCTGCCCAGCCCAACAGGAGCTTTAATTCCACCTTCAGCCTACGAGTGATGTTTGTTTTCCAGGTGTCTCAGTTTGTGCCTTTCATTGTCCAGTCACTCAGCTTTCCTTGGCAGACACTGATGTATGCAGGAATCCCAATCCACACTCCTGCCAGAGCAGCAAATGTCTATAGTCAAATTGTCTATCTAAGCAGTCATCAAGTTTATCACTGATATCTCTGCTAACACTTGCAGTCACTTGCCTAAAACATCTCTCAATTAACTTTCACTACCCTAGAGGCCAAATACCTCAAAAGACAAATCCTTTCTGCATGTGAATAACTTTTTTTAACAGTAAAATGTTTAAACCAGAAACATGGCCCTAACAAACTAGCTGTAGGAAGTACACAAATGTCAGGAGCAAGATATTGGTTTGCTTTTTCAATTGATTTTTTTAAATTAAGAGAAGTTACCACAAGTTCTCAGCTACAACTATTAGCAGTAGTTTCGCACTAATGGTTCATCTGTTTTCCACATAAACTCATTTAGGCAGAATCTGCATTTTTAATCTTCATCCAACCCAAAGTAGAACAGTTTTTCCTCTGTACTTTTAAGACTCAGGGCAAGCTTCAAACCATGTTCCTTACACAGCAAACTCACTGAAAATTCTGAAGGAAAAGCAGAGCTCAAGTTTTTAAAACTTTGACTACACCACGTTACACACTTGTTCAGAACATATGCACCTATAACTATATCAAAAGCTACTCTAAATAACTGGATTTTGTTAGCCAGTTAGGAGGATTAGGTATGTCAAACTTTTGGCATTTTTTTTTGTTATAATGAAAACATTAAGTTATATTTACTACCTTAGAAACCATCTCAATGTCTAGTAAAGAGCCACTTTAGCTTTTATTTCCTGTATTAAAAAAGCATCCAAAAAAGAGAACTTGAAGGGAAAATACTGGCTTAAGATTATCATCCTTTTCTTCCTTTTAGAGCAGATGCAAAGAGACCTCTTCAGATCCACTCATCTCATCATTTATAGGACTTGTAAAAGGAAAACAAACTATTTAAAGTTGCATTTGAGTGCTGACTGCTCAGATTAGCACATCTGACTGAAGGTTGAGCACAGAACAGCAGCAAAATTCCAGGGCTCCAGGAGCAGCCAAGACACTCCAGAGGCAGCTGATGCATCGCTGCAACACCCAACTGCTCCATCAGCACTGCTGTTCCACAGCCCAGAACCGGCCCCAGCCCCTCCTACAAGCTCTGCCATTCCTTTACAAAACCCAGGGGATGTGTGGACACCCCCAAGCCAGGGCAAGGCAAAATCAAATTCCAAAAGCTCCAAAAGTTGGACATTTTTCTCTGTGCCACATTCATGGGTAAACAAGGCAGAAGACAGCACTCTGCTCCACAGAATTAATAAATGTTAACAGTATTCCAGATTAAAGGTAGGATAAGTAACATCTGGGAAGGAAATTTCAGGCTAAGCTAGTAATTAGGTCAGTTCAAATTCATCAAAAATAAATTAGCCCCTGTTAACATTAACTACACATTTGCAACTTAGCTGCCTGGTGCAAAGTTAAAATACTTCAAAGGTAATTCCTTGTTTCCCAGAGGGAATTTAGGTTCAGATCTCTCCTGCTGTTTCCATATCAAACGAAAGGGAGTTACCTCAAATTACCAGCCCGAAGCACAACCCTCAGCACGAGGGGTTTGAAGAGCTGTGAGAGGGAGGGGACACTCAAGGGCCTCAGACACTGCAAAACTTTAAACAGGTTTTCAACAGGCTTCTATACAAACTTTTACAGTAAAAGCCACACAAAGGTTACTCAAAGCCACGGAACAGTCTGAAATACTAGACCTGTAGTAACCCTCAATTATGCATCTTTTGCAAAACAGAAGGTATTTGCACACAAAAGAAATACAGAAAAAGCAGTCACCACAATGAAAATTCAATAGAACTGCAGCCTAAAACCAGTGAGCTACTCCAAGGAAGAATCCTGTCCTGTTCAAAGTCCAGTTGTTTCCTCCAGAGATGTATAGCAGTGTATTCCAGACTTGGCAGCTCACCAAAGTGTATCAATCTTCACAACTCCTCAGGAAATTCTAATCACTCACTAATTGTCTGAAACAATTAGTTTCAGACAGCTTTTGTTTATGTACAAGTTCAGTGTGGGTTTGGAACTGCTGATATCCAAGCAACCCAGAACATGGAGAAAATCTTATCTCCATGAGGGCTGCAGCCTAACTGCAGCTAAAGGAAAAGGCCTTCAGTAACACAAGTTATAAAAATACTCAAATTTTTTTAAATATCCACCCAGCCTTGCCTGGGGTAACACAGACACTCTGCACTCAAGTGCTGATGTTATCTGGCTATTCAAAGGCATGTGCAATTGCATAATTTAGATTTCACACAATTTATATAATGGATGGTAAATCTTCCTGACCTGGAAGAGAGCACCACCTCTCTCTCTACAACTTCAAGATCCAGTTGATGAATACAAAAGCACCTCACTCTAAGACTACAGAACAAGATTTAAGAACAGCAGAACAGTTGCTCCGGGTCTCAGGTTCCTGGGTTTGGAAGATTATTTTCAATCCATACCACATTATCAGTGCCTGGTGTCACAGCACAGCTTCTTGTTAGAGAAAGGTGGCAGAGCTGTGGCACAGGGCAAACCAAAGCCAGGACCAGCTGACACCTTGTGCACCCCAACCCCAGCCCTGCGCCCGTGGCAGTGCCAGAAGCATCCCTTCCCCAGGGCCTGGGCAGCATGGCACTGAGGAAGGAAAGCTGCTGGTCCTCACTTCTGAACACAGGGACAGTCCCAGAAGAGTCCCAGCTCTGCTTCCTGGGGCCTGACCCACTGAAGGGGCTTTGGGAAGGGTAACTCTAGAAGTCAGCAAGGCAGAAATAGATTTTCACAGATACTTCAGGACAACACAGATCAGTTACAGCATTGCTCTTTGAGGGCAACAATGTCACCTTAAACTTCTCAGGAATCCCAAATCCACTTGGGAGTAGTGGAAGACCATTCTGCACCACAAAGCCAAGCCTTTCCACAGTGAGGCTTTGCAAACAGGACTATTTTGCCACAAAAATATTATACAGCAGAGTAAAAAGCTCAGTTTATAGTTCCTTCTTTCTCTGCTGTAGCACTTCCTCCAGCCCTGACAGACGGGGATTGGTACAATTTGCTCAATCCCCTGCTGTGTCTGTAGTCAGTTGTGCTACCCTTGACTCTGATGCCTCCCTTGATGTATTTGGATTCTCCCATCATTTCAAAGGATCACAAGGAACCAACCATCTATGTAAAGACTCTTAAATGTCAGTCTTGAAGGCCTACAAAACAATTCATCAGATGCAAACCATGGAGGCTCAGGGAAAACTGGGAATGGGCAGCCTGCTAAGCACCCAGGATTCCGTCACATGGAAAGGGTAAGTGCCCTTTTGATGGTGACTCAGAGTGGCACCATCAGCATCAGCAAAACCATCAACACTGATACTTACACAGCTGCTGAACTCCTCTGAGCAAGGGACCCACCCTCCTGCCAGGAGGGTCTGATGAGGAGTCTGCAGTGCAAAGACACTGCACAAATATGGGGGGAAATATTTGATGATATATTTCTGTTTCCTAGAAAATTCCTCTGTGGGAAAGAGACAACATCTGCAAGGAAGAGGACTAGCACAGACATCCAGAACAGACTGCCTTGCATCTCCTCCTCTACTTGGGCAGATTCCCTCCTCCATCCCTCCCAGTACGAGCATGGCACTGCCAGAAGGCAGGCAGGGAGCAAGGCATATTTCCTAACACATTTCTTTCCACATAACAGGATCAGAGAGAGAAAAAAATCCTCTCTTCCATAGGAGGCTGAGAAAGCATCAACAAGAGGCTGTGGCTAACAGCATCCCTTTTGCAGACACTTTGGAAGAGCCATGAGCAGTAACAGCTCCTGCCCACCACCTGTGAAATCTCTCAGGTTTAGTGGGACTGTGTTGTGCTTTCTGAGGGACACAATTAATGTCTGACATTGCGCTCACTGTTGCAGCTCTGAGCAATAGGCACTGGATTTGCCGAGGCAAGGTCCAGTACCTTGTGGTGATCCATGAATTCACCATGGAGAACCTGCCTTCACAGGGACACATCTGCGGGGCTGACTTTCAGTGAGACTTCGAAAAATTCAGCAGCAAGCCCCAGCTTTCCCAAGGGAAAGCAGTTTTCCTTCCCAAGGACGGCTCTGCGAACAATTTCATGTTCTCAGGAAAGGACTGATAGAAGTTATGTAAGCATCTCATGTTCTCAAAATAACAGGTGCTGTTTTTCACTTTAGTTTACTCCATCCTTGTGTGTGTTATCAAAACACGCTCTCTCTATATCAACCAATGGTGGTAGAGAGGCATTGTGTCATTTAGTCAATCAAATAACTGTTAGTGAAAGACCCTATAAAAGGGTCGCATTGTTACAATAAAGAAAGCTTCTGATTCATCAAAACCTTAGAGTCTTTCTCTTCATCCTCTGAGACAAGGCGACACATATCCTGCCCAGTGTGGAGTGGACAGACCAGGATCTCTGAATGGAACAGGAGAGAAAAATTAACAAAAGGCAGGCCAGAAAGTCACTCAAAGGAGTAAGGACTGGATCTCTAAGCTCCCATGACTTTTGCTGTGTTCAGAAGTCCCTCCTGCAGCAGCAACTTAGTGAGGTATCTCAGAGGGACTGTATCACCACTTCCGCCTCATCTGGCTCATAAAGATCAGTGATTAAGTAAATTACTGACTTCTGAATACTGGCAACTTCTGAAGAGAAGACCACGATGAGAGAACTCCTCACCAAAAGGAGTAGGCTCCTGAAAGGGGTCAGTCTTCTGTTCAAGCACACTTGGCAGCCTGGGGATGAAGTGTATGACCTTTAGTGCTCTCCAAAAACCACTGAAAACAACAAAGTCCAAAAAAAGCACTCGTGCGTATCAGGTTATTTGTAGTAGCAAAACTCTTTCCCCACAAGCTGAATGGGTGCTGCCAAGCACTGACCTAATGGTGCCAGGCAGGGGAGGCCACCACAAGTGACCCCAACCTGCCATGAGGTTTCATAGGCTGCTCCCTGCTCTTGCTGACCACAGGGAACACAGCTGGAATCCTCACTCCCCTTTTGCTGACCACAGAGAATAGAGCTGGAATCCTCACCCCCCTTTTGCTGACCACAGCTGGAATACTCAGCAGCAGCCACAGGCAGCTCCAAGTGACAGAAGCACATCATGTCCCAGGCAAATCAGGAACCAAAACTCACAGATATTTACTCCATTTTGCTGGTTCTCACGCATCAGGGACACAGTTCTGCTCCTCAGCTGAGGAGAGCAAAGAGCAGAGCTCTGGCTCAGAGCTCAGTCCTGGGATTCACTCCAGTGACAACTCACTTCCACTTCCAAACAAACACTAGGAATTGACCCAAGACAGAGAGGGTCCCTTCTTGTCCCTAAGAATGAATAGGCTCAATTAAAAACTAAAGTCATAAAGCCCAAAGCACTCAGATACACAAAGGACACTAGAGAAGTGCTTATGAGAATCCTTCCCTTTGGATAATAAATCATGCTTGGAAAAAGTAATCCCTGCATTTCACATTTTCCCATCCTCTTGGGTGGAAGTGTCTGGATCCAGCATCAAGCCATGGCTGGCTGCACCACCAGGAAGCACCACCAGAAGCTGCTGTGACTGTATGGGATGCCCAGACCACATCCAGAGTGCTCATCCCAGTTTAGGCTCTCCAAAGGAAACAGGCTGGGATATGGTGGAGACGATGAGGATGGCCAAGCACTGAAGCACCGGGAGAATAAAATGCAATGCTACCCTTTGCAAAATACCTGCAGTATGTGCAACTACCAGCAAACTGAGCAGTTGGATCAGGCCTCAAAATCTATTAACACCCACACTGAGAACTAAAAAAAGTTATTGCAGGAAACTGCCAAAAACAAGCCCCAAACTGCTGTTACTTTTCACTGACAGGAGACTCCAGCCAGAAGGAACAACACTTGAAAGCACTGTTGCTGATTACCAGAAGGAAAACTGGCCATTTTTACCTCAGATTTAGGGACTGGGGAATCCAGGCCATCCCCTGCCCACACTGCCCTTACACCCACCATGGGACCCACACTGCTGGCCTTGGTTTGAAAGTTCTGTGTCTCTGAAAAGTCTGTTTGAACACAGGGAATAAGCACAAACATTTCAAATATTGAAGAGAACATTTTGTTTCTTTAAAGAAAAGGAATCAAATATGTATTTCTTTTTAATGGATCTGTTGGACTATTTCCAAAAAGAAATGGTAACAGTTCCACTGTTTTGAGGCAAAATACCAGAAAACATGTCAAAGAGGTATTTGTAAATGACTTCAGACCTAACAGAAGCAGCAAAGCAGTTGTCTGGTTATGACAACTTATTTCAACAGCTGCAGAGAATAACATTTCCAAAGGGATGCAGGCTCCAGAGTGACAGGCCACTTATCATCTTCCATTTGTGATTTCATGCTCTGAAGGAGAAGGTTTGAGCAGAGCCCATCTCCAGCACTCTGTCATTTGAAGAAAACTGCATTGTGTCTCTGCCTAAATTTGTACTGAGAAAAGAGGATGAAGAAGTTTTCATGTTCAATTCTTAGCTTTCAACTACAAGTTTTTCCAACTACACTTTCTGTTGTTGTGCTTCCCTCTGGTATCAGAATAGAAACGTTAACAGAAGCTCAAAATTAGTGAAGAAAAACAAACACAAGCTTAAGCAAGTTAATGCTGAATTGTAACATCAATAAATAAAATATAAACTTCCTTCTGGAAACTTCTGTGTTTAAACTGAAAGAAGGGAAATTTACGTTAAGATACCCAGCCCAGAGCACTGAGTGCCACCTCCAGGGATGGGGACTCCATGAAAAGGAAAATGCAGATCCAGGAGCACCTATGGAGCTGGACAGAAGCCAAGGATAAAGGACAGGAAAGTTGGAGGTGCTGTCCCATGCCCCCAGAGTACTTGGGAGAACGGGCTTGGAGGAGTCAGGGGAGACTGAAGTCTGAAAAAGGCACTGCATGAACATTAAGATCTGGCCTGTGGAGGAACAAGCTGACATCTCCCACTGGCGGCTCGGGAAGGGAGATGTTTCTTATTCCTGCAGTGAATGAACTCTGTTAAAGCTTCTAGGCCACACAGCCCATGTGTGAATACAGGCAAAGAGGAAAGGGCACTACATGCAATTAAGCTGAAAATGTCAAGCATAGATGGAAAGGTGTAGGAAAGAACCTTTTCTAAGAAGCCCAAAGACCTTGGGAAGGTGTAAATAAACACAACAAAACCTAAGCAGAGTTCTAAAAGAGAGATAAAATTATTTTTTTAAAAACAAAAGTGGAAGAAAAGTGTAACTGGAGACAGGGAAGAAACTTGATGGGGCAGTATTTGGTTACTGGGTTAATTTCACTGTATCTCTCTAATAATTCATTTCCCAAGACTTATTTCATCACCTCCTACGTTACGCAATAATTCAAAGTGATGCCTGGACTCTTATCTTCTGTTGCTTAATGAGGAGTGCTCATGTCACACTGGAGATGTTTACTCACAGAGCCCAGAACCCTGCCTGTCTCTGCCTGGCAGCCCTGCTGGAGCCACTTCCCAAATCAGCACCACAAAACACACTCTGCTGAAACCCTGCCATGCTCCAAGGATGAAGCCATGGAAAGTGCTGTATCCACAGGGTTGCATCACACACCTGCTAACAGAACCAGTTTCTCTAAAGACCTAAATAAGAATTTTGGTTTTAATCTTGCAGAGAAATCCATATCAAAGCAAATGATAACAGGAGCTATTGGATACCAGTGTGCTCATGTACAAAAACATAATTTAAGGTAACTAAGCAGTTAAAAACGAGGCCTTCTAGCAGTTTCAAGTATTATGAACTGGCATTTAATATGTACTTCTCCATGCAACAGAAACAACTGTTAAGTGTCAGGAACTTTATTTCCTAATAATATCAATTAAACCAAAAGCCAGAGTAGATGAGAAGAAACCTCAAGTACCACAAAGAGGAATAAATATTTTTTAATAAATTACCTGTTTCTCTTCTGCATTCACTAACAGCTCACAGAATGCAGAAAGCAAATATTTCTCTAGTAAGCTGCAGGCACTATGAGGGTATTTTACCCCATGAGGAAAAGTACAGAATATACACCCAGACTGAGAACTGGAACACCTCCCCCAACCCATGGGCAGAGGGGATTTGCTGAAATACTACAGCTTGATTTTGAACAGCCTTGTTAGGTTTGATGATTGTTAACAACCCCACAGAAAGGCAGAGCAAACCTAATCCCTGCTTTCTTCCTTTCTGTGGATGGCAGGTGACTGCTGAAGCCTGAAGGTTTGAAAAAGCCCCAGGATTGACTAAGAGCTTCCTGAAGAGATTCTCCAAGGCTCCAGAGTGAAGACTGCTCTTCCCCCTTTCTGGCCTGATCACTGGTTACTATTGTGGTCACCACACACAACAGATACAATTCCAGGTAACTTCTGTGAATCATCCAAGAGCTTCTGTATTTCCCTTCCAGCACTTCCTATTAATCATTTCACTCTAACTGAATGTGTGCTACAGAACCAAGAGCTCCTGCTACCTGTGCCCCACCTGATTTCCCTGTGTGTTTAGAGTTCAGGAAACAATGAAGGGCAAGTTACAGTGCCAAAAATAATATATGGGGAAAGCAGCTGGTGCCACTTTTGCTTCCAAGTTCCCCTTCAGACATCACTGAGTCACACACCCAAAAGGAGAACTTCTTTTTTTAAAAATAATCCTTCATAGACACTACCAAAGGTCTCAAAGCCTCTTCTAGTTGCAGCTCTACAAAAACAATCAAACCTTAATAAAAAGAAAAAGAGGCTTTATTTTGGCACAATATTTCACTGAACCATGGAATATCCTGAGCTGGAAGAGACCCACAAGGACCAAAGTTCAACCCCTGGCCCTACAGATACCCCAACAATCCCACCCTGCTGAAATTAGAAGTAGCTTGTAAATATTGCCAAGACAGACACCAAACCTCTGGGACTCTGCCCTGGCATGCCTGCAGGCACTCTTCTACAAGCATTATTTGGTCATGAGACTGTTCATTTCTCTAAAACTGAATTATCCACCTATGAGTTTGTCTCAGACATGAGTTTTTGTCTTCTCTTTGAATACTATTTCAAAATTGGGAACATAAAGCATTCAAATGGAAACACAGATTTGTATTTTAACAAAATTTTGAAAGAATTTCTGGTTCTGAAATTCAAATTTGCTGAATTTCAAGTGGCCACATTTTGCAGGTGAGAAGAGAGGTTTTGAATAACTGGTTACTCTCTAAGGTAAGACTGATGTTCTCCAGTGGCTGACCTCAAATGGAGTGACACATAAAACTCAATTGTTCATTTTCATTCACAAAAAGCAATTTTTTTAAACAATTCATTTTATACACATGAAAGACTTGAACCACTGAATAATGCTCTTATGCTACCAAACAGACCAATGCTAAATAATCCTTGTTTTCTGCTAAAAAATGTTATATTCAGAAACACTTAGTGAAGTGCCACACAGTTACTACACATGTTAAGCATTTTCCTTCCAAGGTAAATACCTTGGGAGTTCAAAATTGTTAACTGGTCCCAAAAGCTCCCTTTTTATCATTTTCAATCCCTCCCAAACCAATGAAGCAGCAATTCCCCATCTATAAATTATGCAGGCTCAGCTCCAACAGCTCACTAGAAGAAAAACAACAGACAACTTAGGATTTAGTGGTTTTCTATGCAGACCAACCCCCCCACCTCCATCCCTTGTTCTTCACTTCTTAAAAGTTAAAAAATTGAGTTAACAGGGCAACTGAAAGACCCCAGGACTCCATGCTCACTATTCTGCATTCAAACACGTGCAAAGACTAAGGTAAGGTAAGGCTACACCCAGGACCACACTTAGGAGCAAATAAAAAGCTTATCCTTTCTAAATTACATCACACAAATATCACAGGCTGGTCAGTTCATTGCAATTTAAGAGAAATGGCAAAGCTCATTATGTTATTTTTAAGTTAAACGAGAAAGCAAAATGTAGCAGGCAACATGCAGAACTACGCTACTGATATCACAACGTCAGTAAACAGGCAATAAAACACAACAGCTCCCCCCCGGCCCTACTGCAGAGAAAGCCCTTAAAGAGTCACTCCTACAATGCAGTTAAGATTTCAGAAAAGGATGCACAAAAAACATTTAGCAGACTAAACAATTTGATTAAACAGAGTCCTGAGAGTTTAACACAAGTTCAACAGCATAACATTTACAACAAGAAAGAAGAAAGGCACCTGGAGACATCTGACACTGGGCATGCTCTGCAGGCATCTCAGTGCGCACATGCTCTCTACCAGGTTGGAGCAGCCTAGCCACAAAGACCTTGGCACAGAACACTGCAGGGTGACAAAAAGGAAGGAAGAGAAGAAGCAGTTAGATGCCACAACAAATCACTCAAGGCAGGCAACTCATTAGTATGTTAACGTGGGTACTTATCTATGTTATTTCTACATTCATCACAGTTAGCGGCCAAGGGTAAAATAACCACTGAAGATGCTGTGCAGCAATCAAGGACAAGCCATCCCTCTGGCCTGAGCTCCTTTCCCCCCTCTGTAACCTCGTGGTTTTAGTGCCCAGCTGAACGTTTTAACTGACTCCCAGCAGCAGGACAGTTTTAGTTCACCCACACTGCTGCCCACAGCAGAGCTTCTGGGGCAGAGGCCTCACCCAGCAACCCAGCCTGGCCAAAATCCCTGCACAGTCCCCCTGGGACAGGAGGCTAGGAGAGGCCATTGGGGTGGCAAGGCTTTAGGATCCACCGGGAAGAGCTTTGGGAATTAAGGTTTGGCACTCCCCAGTGTCTCAGCTTTCTCAAACAAACTGTGGTTCTTTATTCTGCACTGGGACAACCTGACAATGGAAGCACATTTTAGAGAGGAACCACAGTTAACTAAGTTCAAATTGCATAACCAAGTTCTGCTTAATCAAGGAATCCTAATGAACTGGGGAGAAATGCTGGAATTACAGCTGAAGCTATCCTAAAGCCGAATCATCCCCTGGCTACATTTACTACTCGTCCTGCCACCCGAGCTTAACTACCAAATTCCCCACTGCTGACATGAGAAGTCAGGAAAAGTTTGGAGATCCTTTTTGTTTCTTTCCTGAAGCTGAAGAAATTTGATGCAGACAGACACCCCAAAACTTCTGTAGCTCCCCAATATTATTTCTCAGTTCCTTTTAAGGACAGAGCAGTACATATACCAGATTAAGTTAGGGAAAAGGATTCAATTCCTCAGCATCAAGCAGTGCACAAACCCAGCTGCAATATTTGGCACAGACTGAGCTTTCACTATTTTCCACACAGGCTTCCAATTTAGTTACAAGAGACACCAAAACTTCAAAAGAAAAGTCCCACAGAGGTCAAAGCTGAAAGTGGAATAACTGGAGGTGAAGCCTTATGGAAAGGAGGAGGGGCTGAGAGCCAGAGCCCAGAGCACCTGAAGGGTAAAAAACATTTTTTGGTTTCATATGTTACAAATAAAACAAAACAAAAACTCATATTTTCATCTCCATGCTAAGGAGAGAAATTACAGCAAAACCAGCACAAGAATGCCCCTAGCAGCACCAAAAGACATTGAAATTCCCTCTCTTATCCAGCAGGAAGGTGCTGATTCCATAGGGGTGCCCTGTGCTATGCACTTGGCATGGCAAGAGTGGGAGCATATATCTTATGGACAGGAGTAAAAATAGTCATATCTATGTTTTAGTGTATTATTCTTTTGTTAATACCAAAACAAACTCATACTTTTCAATTACTAGAAGTTTTTAAAAGTTCATTTAATGTTTAGAGAAATGGGATTTAGCTATAAAGTAATTACTCCACCGTATCTGTCTTTGCAGTATTTAACTTTGACAGGTTCTCACACTAACATTGGAAATTTAGTTCCCAGGACACTTCTAAGACAGTCAATCAGTGACAACAGGGAAACTACTTTAACTTCAACAATACACCANAAAAAAAAAAAAAAAAAAAAGATGTTTCCATATTTTCAAAAGAGATGGGATATACTGTTAAAACCCACTGATTGAAGATACATACTTTTATAGGTCTGTTTTTCAAAAATGAATGTATAATTCAAGAAACTCCCTTTCCAATCTGTTTTATTCTTTGTTCCTATTTAGGACAGCATCTTCATGGTGGTTCTGCAACACTGAACCAGCAAAACTCAGGGTATTTCTGCAGGTGTTGATTAAAGGCCAAAAACATTCCTAAACATACAGGCCTGATTTTAAAAAGTCACTTTGCTCATGTGACTTAATAGAAATCATTGATAAAAACCACAGCAAACTCCTCTCCTGAGATGCTCAGATCAGGTATATAAAGCTGAGTATAATGTTTATAATGAATCTACACCTGTAGATGTGCACAAATTATAAGCTAAAAATCACTGGTTTAGAGGTTATTTTGTGGGGAAGTTTAGGAACTACTCTAGCTAAATAAACTGAATTTTAAGTGCTTAAGAGAAAAATGGGTAACTTGAGAACATTTCTAAAAATTTAATTCAAAATGCATTAGACACCAAGGCCATTTCCATGCCAAGGTTAAGCCACACAAAAACCTTTTCACAGCATTACGAAACCCTGCATGAAAGGCTTTACAAAAACTCCCTGGACACTCAGCTGCAGCACGGCTATTGCACAATGCTACAAATTAAATATTGTGTCCCACTTCACACCAAAACAGGAACGTGCAAATATTTGTGTGCTTCCCTGACATGTTATTGCTTGACCCTATCACGAATAAAAGCTTAACAACGTTCCAAAGGCTTCACTTTGCACTGGCCCTTCTTTCGCCAGGAGCCCAGGGAGGTGCAGCCCTATTTAATAAAGTCTGGGGAGGCGAAAGTGGCAACGGCCTACGGGCACAGAATTAAATGAGAACACAGAGGACAGAACTGCACAGGTAAAGGTAGGGCCAACTGAAACTCAGATTTTAAGGAATAAGGTAATTAGCAATGCAGAGCTTTAACTGCCTCACATCCTAAGGGCTGTGGATCACCTGGAGGTCCTGTTTACAGAGCTGAGAGGGGCTGTGAGCTCCAGGGCAAGGAGGGAACAGACACAGAAACTCATTCTGATCTCTTCAATGCTTTGTGCTTGCAAAGATTTGCACTCTAATTTTTTTATTAGATGACTGATGCTAATTCCAAACACAAAGAAATGCTTTGGTGGTCTAGCCCCAGGAATTACATTTCAAGCTTTGCATTTCAATCTTGAATCTCAAATTTAAGCAGCCTATATAAAATGCTGCATTCCCAGAGAAACATGTAAATCCTCACCAAAAAGGGAAGATGCTTCAATGTCTTTAAAACTCAAATGTTAAGAACTTCTTATATTAATAGCAAAGCATGCAGCAGTGTGCATGCAATAAACCAACTCTGTAGCTGGGAGCTTTTAGGATGGAGGTATAAAAAACACTCTCTTGGGCCCTGAACTATCCAAAGTTTTCCTTCCCTATGGACTTCTCCCAGGTTGCAGCATGGCCTGGTTAAAGCAGTGTAACAAGCCCAGAAATTGTTTCTTTCAGTGCATTTGATACTGTCACACAGAAATCCTCACACCTTTGCATCCCTTAAAAAAACCTCACCCACTTATCCTCTAAAGCCCACTAAATTGCTCAAAAATGCCTATAGCCTTTATTCATGATGGAATTAGAACAGCTTTGCAACCCAGGCATGGCAATATTGCAGTGTCATAATCAAGAATGACAGCATTACATAACTCAGACTTACGCTGCAAGTTTTATAAAATATTAAAATTATGACCTCAGAATTTTTCACTGCATTCATTTTATTTATACAAGATAATTTAAGGAATCCAGATTTATTGCTGTGTTGACAGCTTGGGAAATTCTGGTTTAAGGCAAAAATATGCAACAAAGGTACAACCAAATAGCCTCAACCTTCACTGTGACATTTTTTCAGATTTTTAACTGTAAGAAACTCACATGCAGCTCAACACTAGGGTTTCCCGGTTAGTTTACTTTGATTTAGGCCTGGACCAACACAATAGGTATTTAATTCTATCAATACTTAATACTGATAATTTTATGGGTAAGTGGTGCTAATTAAATCCCTCTCCATGGCTGAGGGCTCAGTTTAATGCAGCCCAAGAGGTGCTCTGAAAAGCCAACTTGGATTTGAGGGCAGTCTGACAGTCTGGGAAAGCCTTACGCTCCCACCTCCAACTTAATGGCAAGCTCAGATCTCCTCAAAAATCAGCATTAACCACACTAAGACATGAAAAATATGAGCAGTAACACTGTTTCAAGGCCTTCGTTATTGTTTTATACTCAGCAGGAACAGCAGCCAACTCCAACTCCCTCCCGGTTTGCAGGCTGGGATTTCCTCCAGATCTTACCTGGTGCTTTTCCTGTTCGGGCTTCACTCGAACAGTGCCAAGCAGTGCAGTGGTGAAGCCCTGGGCTGGGGCTGAGTGTGCACGGGTGGGAAAGCAGAACATCCAAGGGTCTGTGTGAACACTGTGTGGGACATGCAGGGAGCGGTGACACGAGCTTCCCCAGGAACAGCTCGGCTGGCAGGGGACACTCCCTGCACATCTCTGGAGGCACAAACACTACCGCCTGACCAACAGAAGCGTTCTGGACTCCTCCTGCTGCCACCCCACAGCCTGGCTGTGCCCAGGGAGATGCTCTGTGCCATGTGCTCCACACGAGTCTGTTAGAATCGGTGCCATCACATCACTGCCTTTCCCACAGCCAAACGCAACCTCACTGGGCCTGGGGGATTCGGAAGGCTGTTGGAATACCATCCATACAACACATTTCCACACTCCAGGGAGTTTTACATGTGCCTTCCAGCAATCTGCTCCAATTTCAGCAGAACTGGACTCCCAGGTCAACAAAGTTGTTTTAGATGTAATTTATTCTTGCATATTTCTGTTGTTCCATAAATGCAAAAATTAATTTCTCAAAAATAAATACCCACAGAGTAAAAAACTCATTTTAACTTGTGAAAATTTTTTGATTATTCTTTTACTGGTATCAGATAATTATAAAAAAATAGGTAACTAATAGCTGCGCCACAGTGCCATTAGGAAAAGCAATTTAGCCAAATCATTGCCATTCATAATAAAAACTGCTCAGTGGAACAACCTTCCAACAGCCATTCGAGATCTGCACATAAGCTCTTGCACTTGGGGAAAAACACTAAGTGAGGAATTGGGAAATTTAAAGCAAGACAAGGGAAAAGAATTGATCAGAGAAATTCTCCTTATTACCACAGTGATGTTCTAGATAGGACAATGAATTCACAGGAGGCTGATGGATAACGCTGTCCCACTCTGCTCCTGAAGATCAAAGTGTGTGTCTGCTACACACAGTCAATGCTACAAAAGGAATATGGGTTCAGTGGAGAGAAAATTAAATGCTTTCTTTGAAAAAAATAACCATATTACTCCATTATAATTTATTAATCAGGATAAGACTCATGAGATGCAGCAGTTCATTTTCAGGAAGATACAAAGAACTGGGAGAAAATCCTAAGATGTTTGTATAAGTCACTCTGAACAGTAACTGAAATAATCTCAATTTTCCAAAATACACAGCATCTAGACAAGCCCTTGCTTCCTTCGTGTACATACACCCCAACTCCCACTGCTGTGTGATACACTTTTCTGCACTAACATCCCCTGTGTTACACTAAAAAGGCCATTTATAAAGGAAAACACTTTCTTCTGCTCTCCTGCAGCAGAACAGGGACTTACAGACATCTCCAGCCAGCAGCTCAGGGCAAATCCTGAGCGGGCAACACAGACCCAGCACTGCCAATCCCACAGGAGAAACTTGCAGGGAGTCAAACAGAGAAAAATGTGGCTGAAACTTGTCTAACATGTTAAAAGCTGTCTCAGACCCTCAGGTTTTCAAGGTTGAGGTCTAACAGAGCTAACAATAAATCCTACGATAGCCAAGGCAGGGTAGAAGCACTCGACCAGTTCTGATGCTTGCGGAGGCTGGGCTGCCAGGATCAAACCCAGGATTCTCAGGTAGGGCTGCACACCCCCTGCACAGGAATACTTCCACAGCTCTGAGAGCTGCCTCACACTGCACTTTCTGAAATGTAACATTCAAAACACAGCAAGAGCAAAGCCTCCAACCTGCTCAGCTCTCCTGCTGCCTTTGTAGGGCTGGCTGATGTTTCCAAAAGTTAAGCAATATTAAATAACACTGAGGATCTTCATCAGCAGGAGCACTCATTTATGCTTCTGCTTTTTTTCCCCTGCTCAGTGTATTTTAAATTATTTCCTCTTTTCAGTTTTCATCACTAAAGATGCCAGGTTCGCTTCTGCCTCCTTGTTCTCTCGTTTTAGAAAAAGGCACACCCTGAATGGCAAATATTCCACAAAAAGACATTATTTTACAGTTTTAACTCCAAAGTGAGTCTGATGGCTGTGTGGAACAAATTCAATTTGATACTAGATGAGAATTCAAGAAATGTGTCAGTCTTAAGTTTAATAAATATTTCCGTTAGATTCTCCCTCTGGTTTATTTAAAAGAGTCACACTAAAACAGACTTCTCCACCGTAACCAAATAAAATTCAACTACTCGAAAAATCAAACCAGGAAACAACAGCACCCTTTGCACAAGTAATTCATTATAAATGTACTTATCAATTAAATTCAAATATAACTTTGGCACAAAATACCACACCAGGAGAACAAACGCAGAATTAAAACCATGCATGAGATCAACAGCACCCACAGAGTCTCTGCTACAGGAGGTTAAATACTGAGGCCTCACCATTCCTGCCAGTAACTGCTACAAATGAGAACACAGAGAGGCTGAGCATTACTGCTGTTACTGTCCACAGGAATCCAGGTACATTGTTTCACAGTGACTTCAGAAATAAGTTGCCAAGTCCATCAAAGCACCAACTTACAGTAAAGCTGGGCACTGGGAGGTGCAGCTCTCCCATTCACACCAGATACAACACTGAACACACATAATTTTATTTTCCTGCCAGCCAAGGACCCAGCTTGCCTTCCTGAGGCACACAAACACCTCCCACACCCATCTCCAAGATAACCTGTTACAGCCTTTTGCAGGCATCCCAAATCTCAGAGGAATGCACTCCAAGTACAATCGCTCTCCCTTACTCTGAAATAAGCCCATTGTCGCTGTGAGGCTCCTCCTGCCACCCCTGCCCTACACCTGTCCCAAAACAGCTGGGGCCAAACCTTCACATTGACAGCTCAAGAAGGGTTTAAGACACTGACTCCAAGTGCTGCCCACAACAGAATTTCAAACGGCAGTTCAGCAGGAAAAGCTACAGGAAATTGTCCTAGGAATAACCACAGAAGTTCTCTACAGTTCTGATGGACCCATCAGAGGACAGGGGCAGAACTCAGAGCTGGGACCTCCCTTAACTCCATGGGGAGCCCAAGGCAGTCACTGGCAAGGCTGCTCTCCCCTTCCAGAAGGAGGATGTGGCAGCCAACGGCTCTGTGCCCGTTCCTGCACACACAGGAGTTCACCTCATGCTCCCAGGCCTGTGCTCCACAGCAGACTGGAAATTCCCCCCCATACTGCTCCCATATCTCCTGGCCATGCCCTGTCTGACTGTCAGCTCAGCAGGTGATTCCCTGTGCCCTAACACTTGGGGGACATGAAGCAGTTACAGCAAGGGACTGAATGTGCGGACAAACTCATCTAAGCAGAAGCAGCAAGATATAGTACAGGGTGACTTCTTACCTGAAACTTTGTTTCTGGGCTTCAGATCCACCAATCCAGAATGAAAGGGGATTCGAATGGGTTTTCCTTCTCAGACTTGTCTGTTAAAAGAGAGCAGCCAATCATCTTCAGCTTGGTGTATCTACTTCTTTCTTGAATGAAATCCCAATTACTGCTAATGCTGTTAGAGACAAGGCAGCCCAAGCACCTGCCCAGCCCGGGACCGACTACGTTAGTGGGGTCGTCGGATTGGTGGATCTAAGACAGAGAAACGCATTCACAGACAAGAAATTCCTCCTTCCCTTACTCTGGGTGACCCAAACGTGTGTTTTGGGGTACAGCTCACTTTGCTAAGATTAAGGAAGATGAGAAGAAGCTACAATGCAAATAACAAAGCAAGTCCTAAAGCTTCAACCATCAGCTCACACCTCGCAGGCCTGCTCCAGGAACAGAGGTTTGCACAACAGCTCAATGGAGTTCTCCTGGTCTGCCATAAACATCCTCTAAAGCACTTCACTGCAATGATTATTTCCCTGTTTCCAGGCTCAAAATCACCTCATTTGCCTTACATGTCCGCAGCACAAAGATGGAGCTGCCAAGACACTCCTGATCAGAACAACAGCACTTTATTCAGTACATTTGCAGTACTGCTGTGTCTCTGGAAAACAATCTAGAACCAGAAGAGAACAAGACACTGTACACTACTCCTGAGACAAGAAACAGTCACCTCTTGCTAAGCAGGGAGATAAAAGGCCTCCAGCCAGTCCTGCCAGCAGCACAGTGAGAGTGTGACTACTTTAAAGCAGCTGGAACAGTGACACCTCAGAGAAGATGGGATCTGCAGAAAACTCACACTCCACATGCAACAGAAACCTCAGCCTACAGAGACCAAACCATGCAACTTCCACCAAGAGCTTCAAAAACTTTGGGCCATGGCCTACGGAGCTTCCCCTAACCAGCAGGGAGAACAAAATGCTGCAACATCCCCAGAGGAACGCACCACAACCACCTCTCGCTCTCTGCTCTGCTCTGCAGCCCCTCCAGAGAGCTGAACCTCAGCCTGCACTGCTGCACTCCATGTCTCAAGCTCCAGCAATTCACAGAAAGGTGGAGAAACTGCCATTGTCTCCAGCCGTGCCAAGAAACCATCTCCATGAGGACAGGACTGTCCCTGACTGCCCACAGCTCCTTAAAGAAAGGAGCATCTTCATGGTGGGGTGATTTCCTGCTTTCCAGCCACTGGCAAAGGCAGTCAATCCCAAGGCAGCATTTCAAGGACAAAGCAGCGCTGTGGGCCCAGTACCATGTCCAATGCATGATTTTTTAAGGCTGCCAAGGAAAGTGCTAGGATGTCAAGGCATATGACTCAGAATTTTCAGAGTACAATATAGCTCAGCAAGAAGCCAGCTATCAAATTATATAAATGTACCAATTTGCCAAGTCACTGCAGAGCCAGCAGGGTGCTGGAAGGAGAGGCACTACTCCAGGAAGCCAAACCTTAACATTATTTGCAAGTGTAACAGCACAGGTCTCATTTTTTTCTCCAGAAGGACTGGCATGCTGGAGACAGCCTGAATAACAAGTTTCCCTGGCTAGTCCTCCCCTGCCCTGAGAGAATGAGCAACGAGATTCTTTATCAAGTCCAAGCTGTAACTTACTACATTTTGCAAATTCTGAGTATAGATTTTCAAAGAGATTTAGGCATTTTTGTCTGAAAATCAAAAACTGGCTTCACTGCAAAGGTTGGAAGACTTGAAAACAGCCTCATCATGCAAACCATGCTGAAATACACAACCTCACACCTCTCAAAAAGGCAAACAGTGCGCATTAGCACAACTTTTGTACCAAAACTCCACATTCAAGAACTCCTCAACAAAATGAAACTCAGAGTAAACTTGCAACACTGAATATATATATATATTTATATATATAGTGATTCTCCTCTTTTCCTCTAAGTCAATGAGTAAACCAAAATTCTGTAGTGTTGCCAACAGCTTGAAGTTGACCCAAAAAGCTTTTTTTGTCATTTTACCCAGAAAACACATCACTCTCTATCCCTATCAAGTAGGGATACACCTACCTACACCTTACAAATTTCCATCTGTATTCATCCTACAAATGAGCCCAGGAAGCTGAACTACTCTTTGATCCCACACAAAACTGTTAAATTTCCTGGGGTGGAAGTACAAGGATGCAAGTCCTGCGGGAATGTGGATTAACAAAGCACCAAAGAAACAACATGCCTTCAAATGTTCCCATTGTTAATTTACCCTGCATGAGAAGCAAATTAAATTTTCAGAAAGACTCAGTGCTTTTTGTTGTTAAAACACCAATGGCATTGTGTTATTTTTGCATTATCTGCTCTCAGTCATGCATTGCTCATATTGGGAAATGTGTGGAAGTGTTACAGGAAAACAGAGTAGACTGTCAGATGTCACACCACTGAGCTCATAAATACATCAATAAACTGGGGAAGGAAGGGAACTTCCAAAAAAAAGTGGATTTTCTGTGAATAATGATGCCATAAAAATCAAACCATGAAATCAGATAATGTAACAACATAAACAGTGGCATTCGTATAAAGAAGATGTCACCCAAGGAAAAAGCTAGAAGGAAAGACTTGTTACCCATCAGCATTAATTTCAACAACTCAGTCAATATTCTCATTTCCCTTCAATTCATTTTCTGCGCTGCAACAAAAAAAAATTCCTTGTCACGGAGCAACCCTCTCATAAGTGCAGTCTCTTGTTCTCTCCCACACATCATTCCTCTCACATTGGCACATTTGCTGCAACATCCATTTCATCTGAAAGCCATCAGCAATCTCCCTGAGCACACTGCTGCACAAGCACTCCGAGCTGCCCAGGGACAGGCAACGGGAAATGCCAAAGCACCAGCGACCTCTAAACTGCCAGGCAATAAACCCAGCACACCCAGAGACTCACGGCAAGTTGATTTAACAAGCAGCAGAGGTGTTTTAGAAAACATGAAATGAAATGAAAGGGTACATGCGTCCTTCAAAGACCATTCCCAGGTCTCTCTGAGGGTACAGCTTGTAACGAGGCAGGTGCGATGTTGCTCACAACACTCCCCAGCGACCCAAATCCTGACAGTGCTCAAAGCTCTGTATCCTGAGGCACACAGCCGGCACTGTCTGACACGCAGCAAAGGCAGACGGGCTTTTCAAAGCAGCAACCCCAGAGCATTTCAGAGAGGGCAGCTGCACCCACAGCAGCTGCCTGCAGAGACAGGATCTCGTTCCACACGGACACCTGGCCAGGGATTTACTCCAGCTCCCAGCCCTCAGGCAGAGCTCTGGGGCTGTGGAGCTGAAAGCTGCCCAGTCACACTCACCCAGAGGAGCCTTGCAGTGTTCCAGGCTGCAGGGAACTTCCTCTGCTGCACCTAACTAGCTCAGCACGGGGCAGAGCTTGGAGAATTTTGTCATGTTAGAAAACATAACTGCATTGTGAAGTGAGAAATCTCTGAGTCTGGAATGAGATTTTAAAAGCCTCTGCTGAAACACCAGGGCTTAGTCTCCCCGAGAATTGGTAACTTCCATTCATTAACAACCAAAAGCAATTGAGTTTCAGATGTCCCCCCACAACTGGCACATCTGCAGCTTTCTTTCACCTGAATAATCTGATGGCTACTGCCACATTTAGGTAACTTTACACACTTATGCATCTTTATAGCCTCCTTCCCTCTGCCATCTCATTTCCCCAATCAGGCCATTGCTTCAGTTAACACTTCCCAAAAGATAAAGCTTTCCACACTCCTTTGTCCACTTCCCTCCTTTCACCACTCTGCCGGCTCTGAGTGCAGTTGCCTTGCTCCAAATTCATGCTCTTAAGCTCTTCCTTCCCATTTTCTGCACTGCTGCCAAAGTCACAGCAATCTCTGCGGATTTGCATCCTTCCTCTGCGAGGCACTCTCTGAAACGGGACTGTCATTCCAAGAGCCTGGCAGCAGCAGACTCGCATCCCCTGCCCCAAGGCTCATCCCAAGGCTGTGCCTTCCTCACATCCATCCAACTGCCACCTCTGTAGCTGTTTGCTCCAGCCATTGCTTTTTTCCTCATTTATGAAACCTTGCATGCTTTAGTGTCCAACATGCAGCTCTCAACTCTGCTCATTTAGCTGCTGAAGATTAAAAAAAGATACCAGCAAAGCAAACAGATTGTTATCCTGCTGAAGAAAGCACATCTAGGTTACACACAGG
Organism: Irena cyanogastra; assembly: GCA_013397155.1. NCBI lineage: Eukaryota > Metazoa > Chordata > Aves > Passeriformes > Irenidae > Irena > Irena cyanogastra. The sequence continues at coordinate 66,317 of VWZV01001847.1, read as the reverse complement.
TTTACAAATGCCTTACTAACACTCCATCTACTCCCAGGCTCCAATTAAGAACCAGTCACATTTCAGCTAGAACAGTACCTCCTTTGTTTCAGCTGCAAAGATGATCATTGCCTGTATCTGTGTTGCTACTAAAGTCAACTCTTCGAAAGATTCCTCCAAGACTATGTGACAAAAGAAAATCCCACAAATCCAATTGCCTGCTTGGCTTGCAATGACTGAGACTGGGAAGAAAAAAGCCAGAGCTTTAAATGGTTTGGGGGCACAATCATCTCCAGTTGCAGTAACCCAAGGAACTTCAGGTACCCCTGGAGTGGTTTACAGCAGGAGCTGCTGCTGCTCAGGCAGGCCTGTGTGAAACACTTCCTTCTCAGACTGGTACCTCTGAACTGAACACCTCCACCTCACATCAAAGTCCTGCCAGAAGAAACAGAAAGATTTTTAGCAACATATTCAATTATAATTCTTAATTTATTATTTACCAAGGTACTTAAACACTGGATGCCTTTAGGACAGCCAGAGAGAAGCATTCTAGACACTGAAGGCCATGTGTTCGGAAGATTATTTCCATATATAACTTTGAGATATAAATGATAGCAGTGTGAACAAGTGCTTGCCCATTTTATTCCCAGTCATGGCCTTTCCCAGACCTTTTCATGCTCCTACCATGGAGCACTGAATGCTGAATTTAACCTGCCAGCACAGGGATCTGTGTTTGGAGAGCAGCTTGGGCAGCAAGACCACAGTGACCATGAGGGTCACAAGCTCAGTGAGTGGGAGAATTTCCACAGAGCTGGATTCCTGCTCAGGAGCTATCTCCCGTAGGTTGGTGGCTACAGGAGCCTGGGAGCAGCAGATTTATTTTGTTATGCCATCCACATCTCATGGTGCACACAGTTGACCCCATAAATGTATAAAAAGCCCACCAAACTGCTTGCCACACTGATGTATTCTGTCAAAAACCACCTCAGTACAACCGAAGCAGTTAATCCCCCGCACTGCGAAAGCTGCTGGTAACACTAAATAACAATTATGGGAAGCTTCCTGGGAAAATGAAGAACACAAGGCTTTTAGCAGATATTGAAGGTAAATGCAAATCACAGGGTTGATGCAATTGAACACAGATTTTATATACAACTTGGATCTGCAGGTAACAAAACTTATTTCACAAAGCATTGCAGTTGGCTCTTTAAAAGAGCAAAAAGGTCAAGTCATCTAATTTCACTGAGAAAACCAAAACCAGGGGCAGAAAGAGCCCTTTCAGTGACTGGCCCTCCATCTGTTCTGGATTACCTCCTCACTCCTCAGTCTCCTGCTCACACTCAGCATTTCCCTGAGCCCACGACTGAGCCAGCCCCAACCCTGGAGACACCATGAGCCTCAGCCTGGGCATCCCATTCAGTCCCAGTTACCATCAGGGGGTATCTCACCCCTGCAGCTGAGCATCACCTGCACATGGAAGCCATGGAAGGGCATCACTCAATGCTCATCCCCCTGGGAATGACTAAGGACAAGATCCACAGAAGGAGCACATGGCTTGGGAAGCCTTCAGTTGTCCTGAGGGACAGAGAGGCTTGGGAACACTCATTAAAACTTCACACAGCAAATCAAAGTTGTCATTCTGAAACCTTGAAATATTTCTCTGAGATTCCAGCCTTAAAAATAGAACAGTATTATTTCCATGACTGATTTTCCTTTAAATAAATGCAAATGATTAATCCAGGGAAGGCACAGTTGTGGCTAGAGCAGCATGTTCTGAAACTTACATGCAATTAACATGTTGACACATTACCTCTTGTTTATCAGCCCCTCAGAATTACAGTGTATTTGCTCCTCAGAACTTTCAGATCACACACTTGCTCCTGTATTTACTACAGATTCATCCCTGGCACTGGAGGAAAGTGATGCACCAAACCCCATCTCCCTGATCAAACAGAGGTATAAAACATCTGCTTTTAGGAATGTGGAACATTCTTAAAAAGAGAAGCATCCCCCCAAGTCTGTCAGGCAGGCATGATCCTGGGTTTGGGATGTTTCCCACAGCACTGACTCACTCCCACGTTTCCAGATCACACAGAAATCCTCAACAGGGAACTCAGCCCAAACAGCTTCTGCCCTGTGGATTCAAACAAATCTCCTGGAGAATCTCCTCTTCTGCACCACACAGAAGGCAAAACCTCCACATCTGCATTTAGGAATGATTTTCAATGCTTTTAGGGAAACATCTCCACTCAAACACAAGTGATCCTGTGCAAGCCTCCACTAAGGTTAACGTTAAATTCAACTACCAACCACATTGTACAAAGCACCATTTTCTCTTGGAAATTACAGAATTAACTGTTATCTTATTCAGTTTTTTATTTATCCATTTCTTGTGAAAGAGAGAAAAGTTTATTTCTAAAACCTCCTACTACATACTAAAACTCCTACTAACCCCACTGATATTTGCATGGATTAGCACATTTCCCAGCTCCAGCAAGTGGAAGATACAAAACTCACCAGCAAAAGTCCCATTTGCTTCCTCCTGATACAACCTGGCCGTGAAGAGGAGAGACTAAAATGGGAGAGCACTTGCAAAAGCACAAAAAAGTGGGGGTTTTTGAAAGTTGACAGAGCCAAACCTTCCAGCTCCAAACGCTACTTGAGCAACTCACAGAACCCAAAGCTGAGGAGTGTCGGTGACTGTTCCACAGAAGAAAAAAAACACCAGAGCACATTTCCCACGTCAGGAATTTAGGAGTCATCTCTCTGGGAGGTTGGTCCTGAGCTGGATCCCCACAGAGCTGCCCCAGCCTTGCCCTCCCTGCTGAGGGCACTGATGGCTCTGATGTCCCCCAGGGCAAGTGAGAGATCACAGCACCAAGGGAGGAGGCTCCCTATGAACACCTTTTAAGCCCCTGCCTTCAGCGATCAGTAAAAATAATGAAAGACACACAAAGGCTTTTCAGGCTCCCTTTTTTATTTTTCATTTTATTTCTACTTTTTGAGACCAGATGACACATTTAAAGAAAGTTCATATTTTCTGGATCAGGTAGTTTAGCAACAACTCCATTGGCTAAAAAACCCATTTATGTCTCCACTGAACCCAGCTCACCTTCAGAGTGCCTTAAAGGGAAATTATTTGCATTTTGCCCCTCAGTTCTGGAGAATTGCACGAAATTTTGTATGTGAGTGCAAATTACACTTAGGAGAAAAAGCAATTATGCTTATAACAAGTAAATGAGAAGATATTTACCGATTACTATTCTCTCTCAGCTGTTAACTTAATTTTATTCAAGCCTAAAGGCAGTAAAACGAGGGGCGTCTGATATTTCTCTATACAGATCTAATTTACTTACATTAAAAAAAAACAACACCTCTTTCTACTGCTTCCACCTGGCTGCCTCTCCACTAACGTGAATTTAGCGGCGTAAGCGTTAATTAGGGGTATAACCAATACACCAATTAGGTCTCGTTAGGTAATTCCGTGTGTGCCGGACCGGAGCTGCAGCACCGGTGCTGCCCCCGGCCCGGCGCACCGAGCCTCGCTGGCGGGGTTTAATCCGCCCCTGGGGGCGCGGAGGGGTCCGCCTGGGCCGGGGAGGGGCTGGAGCCGAGCCCCCCCGCCCGGAGAATTTCGCTTTCGGTTCGTGCAGCACGGCCGCGGCGCGCCGCGCCCCCGGCCCGGCCCTGCCTCCTGCGGGAGGTTGACTGCGGTTATTTATTTATTTTCAATGAAACCGAGGCGCTCGTGGCGCCGCGGGCGGGCCGCGGCGAAGGCGGGAGCAAGCGGATCCTCCCGCGGGGACAGCGCGGCCGGCCCGGGGCCGAGCGCGGGCTCGNCGGGCGGCGCGCGGGGGGTGCCGGGAGCGGCGCGGGCCCGGCGGGGCGGCCTGGGGGGCCCAGACGGGAGCGAGACCGGGAGCGGCGGCAGCGCCTCCGTGGGGCCGCCGAGCGGGGCAGAACTGCGTGGGAAAGGCCAAGGCGGGGACTTGGTGCTGGACGCTGGGGGACCAAAAGCTTGAAAAGGCCTTAGAGACTCCTCCCCATCGGCTCTCTCCAGGCCCTGGCACAGGGTGCCCAGAGCAGCTGGGGCTGCCCCTGGATCCCTGGCAGTGCCCAAGGCCAGGTTGGACATTGGGGCTTGGAGCAGCCTGGGACAGTAGAAGGTGTCCCTGCCATGGCAGGGGTGGGATGGGATGGGCTTTAAGGTCCCTTCCAGCCCAAACCATTCTGGGATTCTGTGATTCATGGATTCAGGAGATGGCTCTGCATGTTGTACTGTTTACTTAATAAACAGTTCTATTTAATAAGTCCTAATCTGTGCCTTAGGCCTGGTCTTGCTGGCACCACTGAACATTTCTATGTAGCTGACCTCAGCCCTTGGCAACGAGCAGCTTATTCAGCCTTTAGGGTCTGGGTCCTGCTGGCAAATTGTGCCTCTGCCTCACGAGCCATGGAGCATCCGGGAGCCATCCAGAGCTCAGCTGCTTTGGGGACCGAGGACACCCAGGTTGCCCTCTGACCATGCAGCACAGACCAAGGGCAGCCGTAGGCATTGGAAATTGGAGACAAAGCTGTGCTGAGCAGCAGCGTGGTGTGACAGCACAGCATTGGGCTTGCTGTGAAAATGGACCTGGATCTTCTTGCTAAGCGTTTTTTCTGTTACCTGTTCAAATCTCTGCCAAATGGTGAAGAGATGGAGGATGAACAAATGGAAATGGTGCAAAGTCCTTTCTTATTGACAGCTCACCTGCTCCACAGGACATTGGTGTCAGCAGAAATGTCCTTCATCCACTCAAAATTGCTTAGAACAATACTTACCATGAGGTTTAAACCCTTTTTAGAGCATTTAAAGCAAGAGCTGCAAATGTCCCTGCCCATCAAACCCCTGCTGCTGCTCACAGCCTGGGGGTGACAAATTGATGTGCCCCAAGAACTGCTCCATTTCCATTTGTGGGGACAAAGCCAAACCCAGAGATATCCCTGCCCCAAAGTACATCTGAGCAAGCCCACCCAAACGCACACAGGGCTGTCCACAGCAGCACTGCCCCTCACCTGACACACCCCATTGCCATGGAAAATCCATCCTTTTCCTGCCAAACCTGGGCCCCTGCTGGCAGCTGAGCCGGATCCTTCCCATCACAACCCCTAAGGAAGGACTTGCAGGTGGAATTACACCCGTTGTGTAACACCCCACACAGGTGTCACTGAGAATGCTGGGACAAAATCCAGCTCCATTCTGCTGTCCCTGGGATCAGTCATTGGCTCTGGACATCAACCAAGGCAGCACAGTTTGGGACGCCAAAGTAAAAAATCAGCATGTCTCAGTCTAAATATACCCAGGGCAGGGATTTGCTGACAGCACAATGCTCCTGGTACTGTCCAAAGCACAGCCTGGTGTTCTGAGTATGGGAAGGATTCCCAGGGCAAAGGAAATGAGGAGAAAATGAGAAAGAGAAAAAAGGAGGGCAGTGTTGCCATCCCAGCAGTTCTAAGGGTTCCTGTACCACGGCAATGGATGCTGCAGATCAGGATGGGTCTCACTCTGGCAGGAGATGTCAGATGGAATTGGAGTTCCTATAATCTGCTCTTAATGGTGTGGTAAAAGCAATTCCTATGATGTGAGAGAAAGAGAAAAACATAGAAATTAATTAAGGAAAGCATTATAAAAACATCAAATGTTTTGCCTTTAGTGTGGAACACCAAGGAAAGCAGGAGTGGGGATATCAATCCTTGTACCTGTAAATTAAAATTGCTTCTGACCGACTCGCAATTTAAAACCTCATGATGACTGACCAACATGTCCAAGGCATAATAAGATCAAAAAACAGGTTTTGATAAATTTATTCTGAGATAGAAAGTCACTGTGAAAGAGTCAGTCTTAGGAGGAGCAGCTGAAGGAGCTGAGAAGGGGCTGGAGACCCAGGAGAGGCTGAGGGAGCTGGAAAGGGGCTCAGCCTGGAGAAAAGGAGGCTCAGGGGGGCCCTTGTGGCTCTGCACAACTCCTGACAGGAGGGGACAGCCGGGGACGTCGGGCTCTGCTCCCAGGGAACTGGGACAGGAGGAGAGGGAACGGCCTCAGGCTGGGCCAGGGCAGGCTCAGGTTGGACAGCAGCAGGAATTTCCCCATGGAAAGGGTGCTCAGGCCTTGGCAGGGGCTGCCCAGGGAGGTTTGGAGTGCCCATCCCTGGAGATGTTCCAGGAAGGGCTGGAGGTGGCACTCAGAGCTCTGGGCTGGGGACAAGGAGGGAATCTGGCACAGCTGAGACTCAATCTTGGAGGTCTTTTCTTCCCTAAATGTTTCCATGATTCAAGCACAATATTCCCATGTCTACCTGGCTGCAGGAATTTGAGGCACAGTCTCTGGGTGTGCCCTGCTCAGACAAGGCTGTGCCAGTGACTCCTTCCCAGGAGTGTGACAGATCTGTATCACACATCTGCACAGCAGCCACGAAGGGACACAGCTGCTAATTAGTGCTAATGAGGCCCCTGCTCAGGTGGAGGCACAGCAGAGTGGGGGGCAGCTCCATCCCAGAGAACTTGCTCTGCCAGTTTTCCTGCAAGGACGAGGATGAGGGGACATGGAAGGGAAAGTCCTGGTGCCACCAACCTGGAGATATCTCCGTGTTGTGCAGCAGGACAGGGATTCCTTGAGGGTCACCTCAGCCTTGCTGTATGGAAGCAAAAGTAATCCTGCTTAGAAAAACCCTGGAAACTCCCATCTTCTGGGCTGACTCCACTGGACCTCAGCCATCAGTTCAGTCCATGTTTTCTGTCCATGTTTTCCATTCATTGTCCCAGAGAAGGATTTGCTCCCTGGTTGTCCCCACCTCTATTCCCACACAGGCTCTGTCTGTGTCTCATGTGCCCTGGCACCACCACAGCACACTTGGGGCAGAATTTTGGGAGTGACACCATTGGATTTGTCTCACTACATCTTTTCTGGCTAATGAGCTGAACTATTTCTCCCGACATCCTCCCACACTGGGCTGTCCTGGAGCCGGCCAAGCTTCCCTGGCAGCTGCACAGCCCAGACAAGACCAGTGTCACCAGGGTCCTTCCAGGGGCCACTGCCTCTCTTACCTCCACAGGCTGAGAGCAGAGCAACTCAGGGGGAACTGGAGATCCTGGGAGCCTCAGCAAAGCTGATTTGAAGGTTCTCCACTCCAAGCAAGTCCTGGAGTGTGAGCACAGGGAAATAAAGCAGCAGAGCAGCCACCTGGGCCTCTCCAGGCACATGGCCAGGAACAGCCAGGCAGGGAAACTCAGCTGTGAGGATCCCTTAGCTGGGGAGGAGGGGTTTGTGCCAATGTGGGAACCTGGTGGCCAAACAGGTGAAGCAGCTTCTCAGGAAACTCCTGCCCTGGCACTGAAAAGGGGAAACTGTGGGTGAGCAACAGCTTTTGTCTCACAGCTCTGGAGGTAGCTGGGGTGGAAGAGGAGAGTCCCACACAAGGCACATTCACCTGGACTTACAGAGGTCCTTCAGCAGCTCCTGACTCCATCCCAGCTATCCAAGAGCTGCCATGTCCAGGGTGGGCCTTGTGGTGGCTGTGGGGAGAGCAGAGCTGCATACAGGGCATGGCCACAGGGCTGCAGCTACAGCAGAGCCAATGGGGACACGTGGGGACACAGAGGGAAGAGGGGAGAACTGAGCCCAAAAGGGGCCCAGTGAGATGAGCAAGGAGCCCAGAGCCACCCCACCATAGTAGGGACCATGGGACACCTGCACAGAGGGGACAGACCAGTAGCTGTGCCAGGGCTGTGGCAGGGCTGTGGAAGGGCAGTGACAGGGCTGTGGAAGGGCAGTGGCAGGGCTGTGACAGGGCAGTGGCAGGGCTGTTGGCAGAGCAGTGGCAGGGCAGTGACAGGGCTGTGACAGGGCAGTGGCAGGGCTGTGACAGGGCAGTGGCAGGGCTGTTGGCAGAGCAGTGGCAGGGCAGTGACAGGGCTGTGACAGGGCAGTGGCAGGGCTGTTGGCAGAGCAGTGGCAGGGCAGTGACAGGGCTGCAATGTCTAACCCCTCACAGCCCAGGCAGGGCTGGGGCTCCCCCACCTGACCCATTCCCAGCTCAGCCCTGCAGCAACTCCAGGTCACCTCCTCATCCCACTCTTAAGAGCACCCAGGACCTGCTCTTTGGTTTATTTAAGCACTGACAGGGATCCAAAAGTGTTGGAAGAGTAATTTTTCACCACTGACTAAAAATAGCAGAGTGAAATTCCAGAGCTGCCTCCAGCGCCACCAGCTGGGCCTGGCTGCCCGGGACAATGGCATTTGTAGCCCACGAGTGACAACAGCACAGGCCGAGCTCCAGCTCCCAAAATAACAACTCAGAAAGGGCAAATTCTGGCTTTAATTACAGCCAGACAAAAAGAAGTGCTTCAGAAGAACATTATCAGAATATCTGAGCATGCAGTGCCAGCTGGAAACCGAGCGGGGAATGCAGAGGGAGTGGAGTGGCCTCACCACACAGAAACCCCAAATTTCAGGTATTCCCGGGGAGGGGGGGAGGCACACACAGCTGGAGCTTTCAGAAGAGCCGAAGCTTTTGTCACAAGGAAAAAAAACCCTTCAGGCAGCCAGAAGGAGCTGAGGATCCGTGACAAGGAGCCTCCAGCCCCAGATCCAAACCCAGGAGTACACATGGATGGGCCCTTTGAACTTCTCCAACATGCACAGAAGCAACTCCATGTGACATCCTGGAAGTGACTCTTTTTCTCTCAGTTCCAGATAACCAAGATTGGATCCCTTCTGGAAAACAGTCATTCCCCAGCAGAAAGCCATGCATCTGCCTGGCTTCCAACCGCAAACCTGCTGGAAGTGCCTGAACATGGCCCCATCAAACTCCCTTCCCAATTCCAGCAGCAATCCCATGTGTCGAGGCTCCTGGATGGGAGCCCTGCCAGGTGATGCCCACCTGTACAGGGCAGGGAGAACTCACCTGATGCTCTGCAATATTCGGTGTGAAAAAAGGCACATTTGGATACAGAGCAATCCGAGTGCACCTGGAACAAAAGCCAGGCTGCAGCAGACTGAGTGACCTGATCCTGGCAGCTGAGAGGAAGAAAAGTTTCACCTTGTCTCTCTCCAGGGGCCTCATCCTTCCATAGGTGAGGAGCTGCTGGGAGAATTCCAGGTGCCAGACACTGAGGGGACCCAGCACACGCAGCCACCCAGACACAGCTGTGCTCTCGCTGAAATGTGCAGGGGAAGAGCCAGGAGCCAGCCAAGCTCCACGGGGAAAGAGCAGCTTCTGAGCACGGCTGTGACAGCGCAGGCCAGGCCTCGCTGCTCCTGCTTGCTCTTGGATTGAGCAGTTGGAAAGCAGAAACCAGGCTTGGTGCTGCCAGTAAAGGGTCAACTGAGAAATATTTGGGATTTTATTAAGCAATACACACCCACGTGCACCAAGTGGGGAGACTGCAGGAGCAGTTCTCTGCAGGCAGCAGCTTACCCAGAACTGCACCAACTGAAGGGATTATTTTTATATTTTTAATTTAGTGCTGAGCTCAGCTTGATGCCTTTACCTACACCAAGAGCTGAACAGTATCACTTTTGTGTACCCGGGTTATAGACAGCATGAGATTTGTGCATCACTTTTGTGTCTGCTCCAGCAGAAAACTCCCATGTCCAAAATTTGGGAATCCAGAGAATGGAGAACAAGCCAGGCTGTCCCACCTGCCACAGCTGCAGATCAGAGACTGTGTGAGGCAGAGCACAAACTTGGAAGTCTCAGCTCCCAGGGATAACTCTGCACAAGCCCAAGTGTGACAGCAACAGGCCAAGAGCCTCACACCCGAATCTTGCTGTTCTCATGGAAGGTGGAGGCTCAGCCTCGGCCAGAGAATTTCAGCTAAGCAACACCTGCCAAGAGGGGATTTAAAGCATCCTTTAAAAGCACTGATATTAATGATGTCCCTCACAAATTGCCTGCCCAGCTGTGGGAGGAGGCAGGTGCTCCCTGGACAGCCAGGCACACACATGGGTTGGCCACAGGAGAACACAGAAAGGTCAGAGCAGGCCCACGGAGCCAGGACACTGCTGTGCAGGTCAGCCTGGCCCTGAGAGGCAGAGTAGAAAAAGCTTCTGAAAAATTAACACCTTGGGGTTCTGGGATTGGGATGTTAAGGGCAGGGTGCTGCTGCTGCAGGTTGTCCTTCCTCTGCCTCAGGTGTTCAGAGCACCCCAGGTAACATTCACAGCACACCTGCCTTTGGACTCTCTTGGATTTCTCCCTCCTTCTGAAGTCACAGTTTTAAGCTTCAGCTTCAAAGAGCAACTGAGTGTGCTGGAGAAACACAGAACCATGGAATCACTGAGGTTAGAAAATCCCTCCCAGACCATCAAGTCCAAGCTGTGCCCGATGCCCTCCTTGTCCTCAGCCCAGAGCTCTGAGTGCCACCTCCAGTCCTGTCCTGGGACATCTCCAGGGATGGGCACTCCAAACCTCCCTGGGCAGCCCCTGCCAAGGCCTGAGCACCCTTTCCATAGGGAAATTCCTGCTGCTGTCCAACCTGAGCCTGCCCTGGCCCAGCCTGAGGCCGTTCCCTCTCCTCCTGTCCCTGTTCCCTGGGAGCAGAGCCCGACCCCCCGGCTGTCCCCTCCTGTCAGGAGTTGTGCAGAGCCACAAGGGCCCCCCTGAGCCTCCTTTTCTCCAGGCTGAGCCCCTTTCCAGCTCCCTCAGCCTCTCCTGGGGCTCCAGCCCCTTCCCAGCTCTGTTCCCTGTCCTGGACACACTCCAGCCCCTCAGTGTCCTTGCTGCAGTGAGGGGCCAGAACTGGACACAGCCCTCAGCAGGGGCCTCAGCAGGGGCCTCAGCAGGGCCAGCACAGGGAGAAACATCCAGAAACACAAACCGAGCTGTAAAAGAGCTGCCTCCAACCTCCACCCCTGGAACTGGCACCGAGCTGAAAGCAAAAATTAGAAGTTTCCTGGACTAGAGAAAATAAACCAGGAGTCTGTACTATATTCTTAAATATGGTTTAATACTCTTCTCCATTTCTGTACATCACAACACCAAGATATCACTGCTTGGGATCTCTCTGCAGAGGCTATATAGTATGCAAAGGCTAGGATCTCCCACCCCCACTGAGTGTGTTTGCATGTGTAAGTGTAATACATATCAGTATATATTGATATACACATCAATATATAATGCAATATATATCACTGAAGAGAACACATTGATTAAAGAAATACAAAAATTTGGCATCATTTCCAAACTTAAATAGTAAAAATAAAAACTACAAAAAGGAGCTGCATACCCTAATGTATCATGTGAAACAACAAGCAGTATATTCAAAAATGTAAATTTACAACCAATTTTTGTGGTCTTGTCATGTCACGTTAGACCCATTTACAATGGCAAAATCCAGAACATACTGCTGTGAGGGCCAGGGCCATGCTCAGCCCTGAGCAGACCCAGCCCCACCTCCCGGGAGAGATTCCAGCATGGATGTGAGGATGGCAGCGAAGCTGCCGCCAGGCTAGGGACCAGGGGGACAAATGGTATTGCTCACAAGGACAGGAATTTTGGACCTCAAACAACAGTGTGGCAGAAATTTGAAGAGAAATTCCTCTGTTCAAGTGAACCAGGACAAGAGGCAAAGGTTTGCAGCTGGAACAGGAGCTGCTCCTGAGGGAAGCACCGGGAGCAATGCTGGGAGAGCCCCCAGGGAGGGAGCAGGACCTGAGCTGTGCCACTGCTCCCCTGGGACAGGACCTGCCCTTGAGCCACTGTTCCTCTGGCCTGCACGGCCCCTGACCCGAAGAGTGTCACCAGCAGGCTGGACACACGCCAAGGATGAGCTCCCTGATCTATGGATGCTGCGTGGAACAGGCAGGACACAAACCTGGGCAGTCTGGGACCATCCAGAGGTGATCCTTTACCTCCTGAAGGGAACATCCCCACAGGACAGACACTGCTGGGAGATGGGTGTTCCCAGGGGCGTGCCAGCACTCCACGATCAAATCAAATATTCCACACTCCCAGCACCAATTCAGCCTTCACTCCACTGACTCAGTATTCCTGTCAAACACCCACTTCCATTTAAGACCTGTGGGCTCAAATTCACATAATCAAGGAAACCTTACGCAGTCCTAAAGCAAAAAGAAAAACTTACTGAGGAACAAAAAGCCAAGTGTACCTTACTTCACTGAAATCTCATGTTTATTTTTGTCAAGACTGAAAAGAAAATAAATTCCTGAAGGCTGCACTGCTCAAATCCAAATTAAGCCCAAGACTCCAGCAGCATTTTCATTGCAATCCATGAAGTGCATTTCCTAGTTTGTAAGAGCAGTGTTTCTACAAATAGATTAAAGCACATTCGGCTGGTGAGCCTCCCCAAACCATCAGAATTTGCAAGCCACATGTAATGAACCAGCACTCAGGTCAGTGCTTCCTCAAGCTTTTGAAGAGAATTATGGCTCCAACCTTGTTCCATTTCTTCTGCAGGCTAAGCTGAGAATGCCATGTAAATGGGTCAAAGTGCTGCCAAATGCAGCAATTGATTTCTCCAATCAAAGTATAAAGAAACAAACCAGTAGGATCTTACTTCTATTAATTTTGGAAGGAAGAGGTTTACAGCAGTTAATGTATCATGAAGGTTAAAAAAATCATTTCCATAAAATACAAGAGCAACCAATTTCACCATTGAGTAAAAGTAAAAACTGGGATTCTTTTTAAATTAGTCCAAAGTGGCATATAGGAACTTAGTAGTTTGCTGCTGTACTGACACTATGACAAATCAAAGTGTAGGGTTTTGCTTTCTTAAATCCAAATGCTCGTGGATCAAGTTCTGGAAATGTTCCAATTCTAAGGCAGGGATCTGTTGTGTTTTCCACCATGAGTTTGCTCCTTGGGTTGGATGCTGGAGGGGCGAGGCACGTGTTGCCAGACCCAGCTCGACTACCTAGTAGTCATCAAGGTCAAAAAATTCATCGTCTCCTCCTTGGTATTCCATGCCCTGGAAGTCCACCCGGTACCGCAAGATACCTGCAAAGAAACAGCCTTTAGCTCCCCCAGCATTCCCACAGGCACAGCTTCCCCAGCCCTGCTTCCAAAGCTTCCCAGTGATGTCCAGCTGAGGCCTGGCAGCAGACAGGCAGCTGCAGTGAGAAATGCCACAAGGAATTTATTGCCCAAAGGAAGCTGCCCAGCCTGGCCAGCTTCCTCCTGGAAAAGCTGAGCCTGTTCTAGGGCTGCATCTCCACAAAACACCAGTGGCACATCACTGGTCCCAGTGTCACTGCTCAGACTGAGGCCTGGCAGTAAATTCCACAGGGCAGCTGGCACTGCAGCTACTCTTACAATGCAGTAAAAGCAGGATTTAGTGGCTGTTTTCCTCTTCCCACCCCAAACATCAACCCAGGGTTCTGGAAATCCTGTATCCCCGGAATCATTTACTCAGGTGAAGCAGATTTTCAAGGACATCTCCTTTCAAGCCTACAGGGCATGGGAGCAAAGAGGATCCCACCAGGCAAAGAGGCTGGATCTGGCAGGAAATGAGGGACTCCTGGAACTACAAACCCTGAAAACTAAGAAAACTGTTGCTCCTTATGAAGCCAAACAATCCAAGGTTCTTTCCTCCCGACTGGTGTTTTCTGGGCCCTCGAAATTCCTCTTCCCAATGCACTCCTCCCTGGTTCACCTCCACCAAAGCTGAGCACAGCCAGTGGCACAGCTTTGTCCCGGAATCCCTGCCCAGGCAGGACATGGAGCATGGCACTGGTGTGGCTCCACCTGCCCAGGATCTGTCAGACTGGCACAGGAACCACCTGTGCCCCTGCCAGGCATGGCTGATGCTCAGTGAGCTCCAGAGCAGGACTGGCTTTCAGAGGCCTCACTGCTCCAGAGGATGGATGAAAAATACTTTTCTTTTGAAAAGAAGCAGAAGATCAGGGAGCAAAGTACTGGGAGGCTCCGAGAGATGAGCAACAGCTCCAAGTGTTTTGGGAACAGGGCTGGGGTTGTCAGAGCCCCCTGGGCAGGGCAGGGGCTGCCACCAAACCCCTGTGCAGACAGAGCCAGGCAGCTTGGGGCCCTCCTGAGCTCCAGCAGCTGCACAGGGAGACAGCCCATCCCTGAGCCCTCCAGAGGACACAGAGATTGAGGAACACAGCTGGAAAGTGACAGGGCCCAACATGGACCACCATCCTGCTGGACAGGGAATGAATCCACCCTGGTGAACACGACTGTTTCTTGAACTGGTTTCCTGACTAACAGGAGTAAGATTAATCCCACTCGTGTTGGCACCAGATTATCAAACCAACCACTAAAGAAGACAAACACATTTTCCTCTTGCAGTTTACCTCCAATTCCTCCAAATCCTTTCACAAATTGGGATCCTTCTTGTGATTTGTCTGTAACGATTTCCAATGTTGCTCCAAATTTCTTGTAGTTGTTTGCAAACCATTCCAGGAGGGGCATACTTTCTATGAGTTCGTGTTCCTGCCCAGTCTGTGGAGACATTGGAAGGGAAAAATAAGTAATAAAAACCTGTTACAGTCGCTGTGTGCTCAGTACTGAGAAAATCCCCCCCAAAGTTGGCTCCATGGCTTTGTTAGCTGTAGCAGGGACAGCAGCCCTCATGCTCCACAGGGACATTCCTGGGCAAAGGCATTCCTGGCACAACTGCACCAGGCAAGGGTGGGCACAACCACCAGCTCCTGGTGCCACAAAATTCATCACTGACAGTGTTTTGGGCCTCTAATATGAAATTTAGAAGCAGGAGAAAAACTGCCTTGATTCTTCTGCTCCAGTGTCACCCCATGCTGTATCTCAGCTCCACTGCTCATTCAGACTTGCTCTTTCCCCTGCATAGATTCCAGGCCCCTCATCCACCAGGCCCTGTTCTCAGGCAGGAAGTGCAGTAATGATTGTGAAATAGAAACACTTCACTGCAGGTAACACTGCAAACCCTCCATGCACAACAGGGATTGGCAGTCCTCCCTCCAGGAGGGAAAACAGCTGGATATGGCCCCCTGGCACAACCCAAGCGGGGCAGATCCTCACCCTCTAGCAAGGGACACTTTTTTCCCCCAGTTTCAAAGTATCACAGACCTCTTGTCCACGAGGGCTGTTTGACCTGCACAGGCAGGAAACTCAGGCAGCAAATGGCAGCTCCACATGTCAAATACATCCCCAAAGCAGACACACGCTTGGCACCTGATCCAAGTCACGATTCCTGACCTCACAGTGGTTCTGTACAACCAAATCAGTGCCCCAGAGCAGGAAGCAATGGTTCTAGGGCCTTGCCTGCATGGTGGCTACCAAACTCTTGGTAGGTGATGGTTTGGTGGTGGTCAAAGATCCCACACTGCCCACTTACACAACCTTAGCAATGGCAGCAGGGAAGATGAAGAAAAGCAGGTGTAGAATCCAGGGGTTACACAGGAAGAGCTACAGGTTCCTGCCCTGAGGTGTCACTGAGTGCCAGAAGGTCACTGTGCTCAGGTGCTTGAGACAAACTTAGCCCAGATGTCCAGAGCTCTGCACCAACACACTGAGAACAAACCGAGAAGCCTCAAAGCTGAAATACCTCCTTGTCTGTGAAGTGGGATTTATCCTTCTCTTGCTCTGGTGTCAAATACAGGATCTTCTCCTCTGAGAAGGGAGGAAAAAATTATAATATTAGTTTGGGTAAGGCTACAAGATGCAGTTTAAAGACAGTAGGAGACCAGCACAGCCAGCAGCTACAACACAGAGGGTTTGGGCACCACCACAGCCTTTGTTCCTCTCTGAAGCTCCATGAGCAGCCTCACAGGGCACAGCAGCAGAGAGCAGCTGCAGAGCCAACACAGAGGGGGACAGGTCCTGCTGCAGGCCCAGGAACAGTGTTTCTGGACATAAGGCCGCCTCAGTCTCCCCTCTAGTATCACACTCACAAAACTGCAAGGAGGTTCCAGGCTGGCCCTGGGACCAAGTGCCCCCCAGCACTTCAATTTCCTCTGTGCACTGGAACCCTGCTTGTTCCAGCTTTTACCCTACAGAGGCAGGAAAACTGCAGGCCAGTGACCTGCAAAGTTAACACAGACCTACACAACATCCCTGTGGTCAGATGTCCTCAGGGAGCTCCTCCAGCAAACCCATCCCAGTGAGGCACCTCAGGTGTTAAACCCTGAGAGCTTCTAGTGTCCCAGAGCACCACGTACCCTCCGTGCCTTGGCAGTGCAGGACGTATCTCATGATATCCAGGTTTTCATAGACTATCAGGATCTCTACTGCTCCCATTTCCAAAGCTTTTAGTGTATCTTCCACACCAAAGCAGTACTTCCCCGTGTCCTGGCTGATCTCATCGAAGTATCGTCCTGCAGGGCACACAGAGCCTGCTATGAGCACTCAGCACTGCACACACACTTCAAACAAGCTTCATCTGAATGCAAGAAACTGCGAGAAGCAGCTGCCACCAGACAGCCTGGAACTAAGGGGATCTCTGATGGAAGGACAGAGAAGGTCCAAGAAGTCTGGTGCGGAGAAAGAGACCAACCAACCTCCCCCCATACCAGCACTTGAGATGTCCAGGTGGCAAAAAGAACCACTGCAAGTCCCATTCTCAGTCAGCATGGCAGGGCTGGGGCAGCCAAGGGCACTGCCAGGAGGGTGTGAGCAAGAGCAGCACCTGTGCCACACACCAGGCTCAGGAGGAGGCTGCAGTGCATCACGTACCTATTAGCTTTTTCTCTTGGATGAATTTCACATTGGAGAGGACCTCAGTTGACAACTCAATTGCTTGATTGAAACCATTTTCTCCTCCATATGAAATATCAACTAGTTTGAGCACTTTGGATTGCAACCGCTGAAGGAGAGAAGGAGGAGACACGAAAACATAAGTCCACTCCAGAGCAGGGCTGTCAGACCCTTCACTCTGCCATGGGAGTCACTGCACTCATTACTGCACTGCACCTGAGGCAGAGGGACCTCTGAATGCACAGTACTGAACCACAGTTTTCAGGCAACAGGGACACAGATTAGGTTTACTGGAGTTCAATTCCAATAAAGCTTCTGCTTTAGATTTGGGAACACAAAGAATGCGAATGCCAGTTCCAAACCAGCAAGGACAGATTTCTTATTAGCCCTGTTTCATGGACAGCAGCTCTCAGATCCTTGCAGGAGGTATTAGGAATGGGAGACTTCTTTGGATACATCACAGTTTTAGTTTTGATCAAATCTCTTTAGACACCAGAGTTACATTCCTCTGGAGTAGCATCTTGTGTCAGAGCTACTGCTACAATCACCACCTCCCCACTGACACTCAAACATGTTTGCTCAGAAAAGGCCACTCACCTGATCAAACATGTCAGATTGACTTAGTTCAGTTTTGAAGTCAGCCGAGCCAGCGAGGACGAGCCCGGCCACGTTGACCTTGTCCCCGGAGATGAAGAGCTGCACGGCCGTCTCGGCCACCTTGCGCACGTAGTTGTGCCTCTTCTCCATGCGCAGGCGGGCGAAGCGCAGGGCAGACTGACCTCCTCTGCCTGCAGGGAAGGATGGGGCAGCCATGGGGGACCCACTGCATGCCAGCAGCCTCCTCAGGACACAGCTGGCCCGGAATAACCACGGCCAAGGGCAGCTGCAGCCTCCTGAATTCAGTCTGCCACGAGCCGAGGCAGGGGCTGCCATACGACACTCAGAGAATAAAGAGGGTTCATTCCCACCAGGAGATTTTTCTCCACAGAGGAAGATGTTTCTTTCCATAAAGACTCGCAACTCCGTAGAAATTGAACATCTGAGCACATGCTCTCTCCTCCCTGTACCTTCATGAGAAGCCATCTCCTTTGTACGCTGCCTCAAACACTGCTGACACAGTGCAGCCCAGTAGCCTCTGCTGCACAGCCTCACTGGGGGCAGTGTTGTTATTTCATTTTGTCCCATCCCACTCTACAAAGGACAGTAGGCCAGGAGCAACCAGCAGACAATTTGCTGAACTCATCAGTGGCTGGCTACAACACAGCACCACAGAGTGGAACTCAAATTTTCCTTTTGCTCCATGAGGCCCCGTGCTTTCTGCAGAGCAATTCACTGCTCCTCACTGTGGTGTGCACACAACACCAGCACATCAAACCTTAATGACTTCACTGACCAGGATTACTGCTTGTGCCACTAATACTTAGTTATAACTGTCCCAAAACCAAGTAAAGGGTCAAATGCAGCAAGAAATAAAAAGTGCCACTTCTAAGATCAACTGCATATTACTGTGATTCATTAATTCTGACAGAAGGCTCAGACTGGAGGCTTTGCTGTCAGATTCCAAGGGAGCACAGACTTGAGCAGAGCTAAACCCCCACAGGCCAAGTTCCCCACTTCCACCCTCACATCCCAGCCCAGGACAGGCTGCTGCACTCAGCAGAGACAGACGAGTGTGTTACCGTGCTTCTTTGGAAGATCCACAGTGAATTTGTGCAGCACTTCCCGTGTGTTTCCTTGGAGAGTTCCAAAGAGGGCCCCGCTCCCATCTATTACAATGAAGCCAAACTTGCTGTCATCGGAGAGCAGCGCCGTCAGGGCCTGGAACAGAGAGCGAGGCTGTCAGGGAGGGCCTGGCTCACATGGGGCACCAGGGACAGCACAGCCCCATCAGGCTCAGCTCACTCAGCTCACAGCTGGCCGTGGCTATTTTTTCATTAATAAAGTGGAGGAAAACCAGCACATTCAGGAACTGTAACTATTCCAGATCACTACAGAATCCCAGGATTGCTTGGGTTGGAAGAGACCTTAAAGACCTTTCCCTGCCAGGGGCAGAGACTCCTTCCATTATCCCAGGCTGTTCCAAGCCCCAGTGTCCGACCTGGCCTTGAACACTTCCAGAGATCCAGGGACAGCCACAGCTTCTCTGGGCACCCCGTGCCAGGGCCAGCCCACCCTCACAGGAAGGAATTCCTTCACTACATAATCCCATCCCATACAACACTGTCAAGAGCACAAAGAAAACTCAAGTTTAATTTTGATCATATTTTCCCAGTTTTGCCAGTTCCCCACCTGAGGTCAGGGGCAGGTATGACAGCAAAACCCTGGCTCTGGAGAGTGTGAAGTGAAATGGATCCCACCTCTCTGAGGCCGCCTCACCTCTCTGGCTGGCATAACTGGAGCAGCAATTCTCCTGGCATTCCAGCCAGGAAAGCAGAACTTGCTCAGTTCATTGTCAGTTCAGTTTTGTACTCCAAAGCATTGACACAGCCTCCTTATCACCACTACTGGTCTGTTGCACGTGCTGACTTCAAGTCCCACAGGCAAAATGATGAAATAAATCTACACTGGCTGTGGCAAATTCAGCCTTACAGAGCACAAGGAACAGCAGCAACAACTGTCCTGTGCAATTGTGGAGCAGACAGCCAGAACATTTGCTGCAAAATGAAGTTATCCTTCAATTTTCCTCCCTTTAAAAAAAACAGCTGAATATTTCCCACAAGGTCATTTAAGTTGCCCAACCAAAGCACAGTGCAGTATCAAGGTTTCTGAGTTGATTTTGCCCAAGCACCCAAACTCTGCACTCCTTTCTCAAGGCAATCTCTCAGCTGCTGTTCCCTCAGGGGCTGAGTGGGCAGAAACATCCAGCACATACACACACATACACACACTCCTGCTCACTTACACATGCCCAAAAAAGCAATAGCCAGAACCCTCTTTCTGGCTGGCAAAACCACATCAGTAGGATGGGGAACTTGTCAAAACTCCAGATTGCTTGAAGTCACCAGTTCAACACTGAAAGTGATGGTGCTGGGTTACTGCATGGGACCTCGAGCTGCCTGCAGGGCTGTCAGCCTGATCACAGGGCTGAACTGAAAGGATAAAACCCATCAGTCATCCTCTTCCAAAATCCACATAACCCAGGATGCAACTCTCAAACTTAGAAGAAAGGGAGGCTAAGGTTTAATGGAATCTCCTGGCCAAAGTAAATATGCTGTATTAATTCCTCAGCAGTGAGATGAATGAGAGGAGGAAGTGGCATATTACACTGCAATCTATTTAACTGAGACCGAGCCAAGCAAAACGTGTGACTGGAATGAATGCTCCAGCCAAGGTATCCAAGTAAGTCATTGTAAATCCTACCCCTCAGACACACATCAGGGCTCACAGCCCCCTGGGGGAGTTACTTCAGTTTCACACAGGCAATAAAGTATTTTGAAGAAATCTTATCAGACGCTCTTGCCAGGCAGCACAATTACTACAGCTTTGATTTCTTCTTATTTTCACACAGTACCAATGATCAGTGATTCCCTGATCAGCTGTCAGCAATTGCACTGTTTGACCTGTCAAGCACCAAGAAGGAACTACTGCCTTTGTTCTGTTCCTTCAGCCTGGACTGAGCTTCCTCTCTGCAGCTGTAGCCCAAAGGTGATGACCAGCTCCTCCTCCTACTCCTTCACACCCTGATTTTCCCAGGAGAGCTGTGGGTGCCCGAGCAGCTGCCCTGGCTGTCAGCTCAGCTGAGGTAACCACGGGGTTCAAGGCTCTACAGCCAGGGAGGGGGACAAAGCCAGAGCTCAGAGCTCACAGCCCCAGCAGGCTGCTCCAGCCCCAGCTGACTCTGCAGGGCAGGCAATCCCCAGGGAAATAACCCCACAGCCCACAGCCAGGGGAGAGCACAAGAGCCTGTGAGGGAGGGGCTGGCCATGATCCCATCATCAGGAGCAGCAATTCCCACAAACTCCCCTCAGGTCACTGCCACTTGTGGTAAGCAGTGCCACACACCAGCACCAGTGGATTTGCAGCTGCTCCTGGGAACAGCCTGCTGGGCACTTCTGTATTGAATCAGTGCCCTGAGGCAGCAGCTGCAGAGGAGACCAAACGAATCCATCTCCTGACAGGGAAGGAGAAAACCCAGCACCCTCCCACTGCCCACAGCAGCAGGGACAAACACCTCCCCCCTGGGCTTGGCATCCTGGCTCTCTACTGAACTCTCTTATTTGCCTCTTGCTTTCACTTATCTATGGACACAGGGACCCAGTAGAACTCCAGACCTGTGCCTTGCACAGGATTTATTCCTGGGAGGTCAAAGGCATGTTGGGATTTCATCCTTTGTGGGGAGACAGAATAGTGGGGATGGACCTCACCTGTGCGACAAGCACACCTTTCCCTGCTGTACTCCTGCCTTCTGGAAGCCACTTAGGGATCATATCTCCACAGACCCAAACAGACAAGCAGAACTACATCACTGGAGGGCCTGCCAAGTCCATGTCAGATGGGTTTGACAATAGGCAATTAAGTCTCAGGCCACACATTTACCACGGGAAACATCAAGGATGTGAGGGGCACTGCAAACATTGAGACCTCTGCACCTGCCAGAGCCAAAACACCCTCAGAGGCAATGCACTGACTGCTGTAATCCACATTTCTTTCAATATGCCTCAAACCATTCATTTAACTTAATTAGATGTTGGATAAAAATAATCCCACTTCCCTTCAGCCAGATTAGGCACATGCCAGTTCCCCATCAGGCTCTCAGTTAACACATCTGATAGCAAGACTGGCAACACTGATATTATCTTGGCAGTATTTTAAAGCCTGACTTGGAATAGTATCTATGGGCCTCTGTGGTTAAGGAGAAAACCACCCTTCCTCCAGTTACAGAAAGGAGCTCCTGTCTGTGGGTTACACCAACTCAGAGGTGGGAGGAGCTGGGCAGTCCCTCAGCTCCTTCCAGCAGGCATTCCCCATCTCTGGCAGTCCCAAGCCACCCAGGGGCCTCCCCAGGGCACATTCCTGCTGCTCTCCTGGCTCAAGCACAGCAAGGCTGTGCCTAGATCTCATCCCCCGCAATGGGGAAGTCCTTACCTCCGTATGGAATTTGTTGTCACACAAATACAACGACGTATTGATTGGTTTGAAAGGTTCAAAGTCAATGTTGACTTTCTTCTCTTTTCCTTCTTCTGTCACAATTGTTCCACAGTAAACAACCAGACCATTTGGAGGTACTACAAACGACACAATGCAGGTTTAGATCACTAAGGAATGTGGCAAGCTGCACCCATCAAAAACTGACTGCCAGCTCTTGGGAGACTCATAGCAGAGTTGAAATTCAAGTTCCCAAACTTTTCACTTTCCCTTTTCCCCACCTCATTCCCTCCCAGGTCTCTACAATGGGAAATAAACTCACTTAGTACACCTGTAGCAGACATGCACCTGCCTGTTAAACCCATGCAAGCTCACCCAGAGAAAGGCTGAGCAGCCCCTGAAGCTTTGCTGGCCCCCACACAGGGATTTGCAGGGAAGGCCACAGGCCAGTGCAAAACCAGTAACAACAAACTCTTCCAGGGCTCATCTGAGATGGCCTGGGTCTGTTCTCCCCAGAATGATGGCAGCTGCTCAATGCCATGCATAAAGCACACAGAAGTTTCTGCTTTTCAGAAAATCACTACTGTAAGACAAATGAACTATTGCGGAATATCCAGCTCTTACGTATGGCCTAGTTTAGCAGAGTCAGCACTAAGAACAGAATCATGACCCACTCCTTAAAGACAAGGACCACCTTACTATTCTAGTCCCAAAGTCCACCCCTGAAGTAGCCATCCAAGGGCAACATACCTGGAATATCAGTGCAAAACAGCAGCACAGGCCAACAGATTTGATTAGCAGAAAACTGCATAGTGCAGGAACTTAAGGCTGCTTCCAAGAAAGGGAAGTGTGCCAGCATCCATACAAGCTAGAAGTTACCTTTGTTATAGAGTTTCAGTCTTTGCTGTACAGATGTAATGGCTCCCAGTACTGAAAGGCGATTCACTCTTGACTTTATGTTGGAGGCAGTGCCAAACTCGTCCGCTAACATTTTTGCCACTCGTGAGATCTGGTCTTTGGGGGGAATGATCAACGAGATCATGCTGGTACCATTGCTGGGGAGGGAAAAAAGGGATGTGAGCAGGCAGCAAAGCAACAAGCACCCTCACACCATATTCCATGTACACAGTTCTCTCCTCCCTCTTCCAAGGATGCTTCTTCACTGTCACTGGTGTAATTCCCCTTCTGCTGGACAACAATGGGAGAGGAAAGAAAACAAAACCAGGCTCTTCTTCAGTGCTCAGCCTCTACCAAACAAGTCCTCCAAAAGCTGCTTGTTTATTCTGGGGTACTACATGAGAAGAAAAAACCACATGTACAGACCAAGGGCTGCACAGACCAAGGGCTGTGAGCAGAAGGAATGGAAGCAGCTCTCAGCAGAGATTATTTAAAACAATGCAGCCACATACTTCAAGGACATCTTAGAGCCCATTTCATTTGTTCTCAGACAGCTGGAGCACTAAGCAGCCCAAGTGCTGTCTTAACACGTTGTTTTCCTCAAATTAATACAGAAAACTGAACTGGAAGAATCCCTTTGTCACAGTGAGTCTTTTCTGCTTTCCCACTATCACTTTTCTCCCCAGAGCAGCTCATCAGCTCTGGTAGCTGCTTTAACTGAACTGTGCTAAGCACACACTGCTGCTTCACCAGCACCAACCCCAGGCACAGAGTCAGGAGATAAGACCCCACAAACCACAGAACAGGCTTAAATTAAAGGAAAATAAGTTTGATATCAGTTTTCCCTAGGCCCTTGGGGTGGATCCTGCAGAAATCTTAATCCCCAAAGCTGCCTCGTGGTTCAAATCCATCCAAAGCCAAAAGGAAAATTAGGGAAGTCCCATCTGCCTTCCAGCAGGTACCTCCCATTTGCAATTGAAGTATCCCAGATGTCTGAAGTGCTGCCACTGCATTGTCTCAGAGTTAACCTAGACCTCATGCTTCCCATTAGAGTAACGGCATAAAAATCAAATCCCTCATCGTATCCTCCAGCCTTCTCAAGGGCAAACCAGCTAAGCTCTGTGAAAAAGCCTCTTCTCAGGATTCTGAGTCAGAGCACCAACAAAGTGCTTTTCAGACATCAAACCCCAGGGTTTTGCTCTTTTACATTTCTTATAGAAGGAGCCTACCCCAGCCTCTGCTTGCTGCTGTTTCAGGCTGTCACGTACCAGTGTCCTGCTGAAGTGTTTGGGCTACAGAGGCAGCAGGGAAGTGCTTTAAAAAGCATCACTCCATTAGCCTCTTTACATGACTTGTACAGCCCTCTCCCAAAGATCCTCAATCCAGGCCAAGTTGAAACGGAGGCTAGTAGGTCAAATAAGTCCTTGACCTTAAAGACAACTAATTGGTTTTAATATCCAAGCTCCCCATACACACCAATCAAAGTCACAAAGCCACACTGGCTCGCGTTATTCCCAGGAGCTCTGAGCCATGCTGGCAGCTCTCAGGCTTCCAGGTTACTCCAGCCAAGAATACTCCATATCCCACTCAATTAAAGCAGTTACCCACCCCAGTGAATGGCATCAGCCTTAGGGGACAGATAATGGCTATCATTCCCAGCAGGCTCCTTTGAGCAAGAGACTGATCAGAATGAAAGCAACTCTTCCCCACTTTTGTGAAAGCAGCACTCCTGAGTTATCTTCTCTGGAAGAAGAAAGTCTTACTACTTCCCAGAGATTAGAAAGCTCTGCCCATCACACCTAACTTCCTGCATTTCCTAAGGGCATCCCAGGGTGGCAGGTGGGAGTGGGACTGTTACATCCCTTGGGCACTCCATGGCTCTCCTGCTAGGAAGAGATTACATACAATTTTTCCTGAACTGAGGACAGAGGGGAAAGAGCAGGGTGTAAGCCCTTTCAAGCTGCCTGAAAGAAGAGCCCAATCCCACCACCTACCAATTCCTTACAAGAACTTGCAGAGAGCAAGAAGTCCCCCCCGAGCCTCCTTTTCTCCAAGCTGAGTCCCCCCAGCTGCTCCTCCTCACAGGACTGACTCTCCAGATGCTTCCCTAGCTTTGTGCACAGCAAGGAGGAAGGCTGGGTGTGCACTCCCAAGAGCAATTCCTCAGTGAAAAGTAATTTGAAAAGCTCCCTTCAGTTTTCAAATGCAAGTCAGCCCTCAGACGCCAGCCCCTGGCCTTGTGCTGGGTTCCACTGCCCCAGAAACACTGGTGCCAGCACGGAGCACCCACTGGATCCTACTGGGGCCACTGGAACTGGAGGTTATTGATGCTACACACAGCACGTCATCCATCAGGCAGGGTCACAGCACTGCTCCTTAGGAACACCCCGCCCGAGGTAACACAGTGGCCTTCACAAGCCTTGGTAATTTATTACTGCAAACAAACGAACTAAAAGCATCTCAAAGGATGCACTCCCCCTCATCTAAATCTCCAACTAGTTCAACACAGCACAGTACTGTGCCAGGGCCAATCCTTCAGAGAATTCCAGTCTGGATTTGTATCCAAAGGCACCTTCCACTACCAACATCAAGTGCACTTCTCGGGTTTGGCATGCTTCACTACTATTTACACAGCCAGAGCTATTTCAGGCTCTAACCAATTCCTGCAGAATCCAGTAAAACAGCTGGCATGCAGCTTGCCACAGGAGCAACCTTCCAGGCTGCTGAAAGCCTAAAGCACAAGGAACCAGCCAGCTTGTCACCATGTCCCCAGGCACCCAGCATCCCAAGCGGTCACTAAACAACCAAAGACTGAGACCAGCAAGACACCAGCTGAAGCACACGGGCACCAGCACTCAGGGGGGCTGCAGAGCTCCCTCACACGCTGCCAACACCTCGTTATCCGACCACGCAAGAGCAGCTTTCCTCTCTCAAAGCAAGCTTGTACCTGTGTGTGACCTTAATGCAGTGTGGCAAGGTCTAAAAAACCCTATGGTGCGTCTGCTAAACTCATCCCAAGGAGACAAAATGCAGGAAAGAGTTTCTAAGAAAGCTGCTGTTCAAAAACACTCCCAAAAAAATAGGTTACTCTGCAGAGTAAGGTAATTTCCAAGTCTCCTCTGGGTTTCTGCAGCCTCAACAAGATAAAAGGTATTTCTGCAAATCCCACCCTATCCCCTCCAGAGCTGAGGGTTCCAGAGTACACTTACCTAGGAATGAGGTAAGGAATTCCCCATAACCATTCTAAGGCCTCCCAAAAGGGGGCACAGCTGCACCACACACGTGCTATGGGGCACAACCAAGTGATCTACTGGGATCAGGGGCACTGCTCCCACTGGCAGCTTGGGGTCAAACATGCCAGGAGCTGGGTCTGCCCTGCATCACCCACAACACTGCTGAAGGAAGCATGGACCCCATCCCAGACTATATCCTGATTTCACAGCACTGCTGAGGTTTCCCCCTGGTTCAGCACACCCAAGTTCCACCAGAGCAGCTGGGAGCTGATGCTTTCAGACCAAGCTGAGCCAGGGGCTTGCAGAGCTCCAGCCAGTTGCTGTTCCTGTTGTGGCCAAAGAGCTGCCAGTGCCATCCAAGGGCAGGATGCTCGAGATGCTTGGGATACAGGGAAACAGCATCCCGGCCCACAGGCCAGCACCACAAGTGCCACTGCTCAGGGGACTGGGGCAGAGGAAACAATCAGGAGCATGAGAGGCACCAGCCTACACACTACGAAGGACCAAGGGGGCAGTTCAGTGCCAGCTCTGGAGAGGCAGAAGGCCTGCACTGTGGGTACTGCTCACGGTGCCAGCCCTGCCAGGAATGGGCAATTAGCTCAGTTTTATCAGCACCTGCCACGAGCAGCATCAGGTATCTCTAGGAGAACGGACGAGGATCAAAGCTCCAACTTCCCAACACCACAGCAGGTGAGCTCTAGCTTTCTCCCACAGTGTGCTAGAGGGCTGTTTTGAGGGAAGAGGGGAAGCAAAAATAAGCATATTTCGCTCTTTGGAGATAGCAAGTTCTTCAGAAAATTAAGGTCTGTGGATAGGACAGCCTTTCTATTATTAAAATTCCAATGTTACTACAGTAGGAATTTCAGACAACTGTGCCACCAAACAGCTTTCCCGGACACAGAGAGACCTCAGAGCAACTGCTGACAAGTGATCACAGTGAGTGGCAGTGCGGGCAGCACTGAATCACCACTAAGCCAGTCCCCAGCAGCTGCAGGGGAGAGCCGTGCCACTCCTGCAACCAGCTGCTGTGGCACCTGAGCAGCTCCTTTCCCTGCCAGGAAAGGAGGGATCACCCAAGAGCCCTCCCTGTGCTGTGTGTGCTGGCCAGGAGAACTGCCAGGTCCCTTCCAGGGGCTGGTCCCTTCCAGCACCCAGAGGATGCTGGCACCAGCTGGGTCCCTGTTCCCAGCCCACGCCACGCTTGGTACCAGGAGCGGGGCCCTCTGTGGATGTGCTCCAGCACGAGGGAGGCACCAGAGCAGGAGCCAAGAGCACAAAGCAGGCACTGCACCCATCTGTGATGGGCTGCCACGTGCACCCCGTGGCTGCTTTCCATGACAGCTGCCAGAGGAGCCTCCTGCTCTGGGTGGCCATCTCCACCTGCAGGGCTTTGTCACCATGTTCCTACCATCCTGCCATCAGAAGGAGCAGCTGAGCAGATCCTTAGACCTTCAGCTTTCAGCTGGTACTAGACAGTAACGTAGTGGTTTTCCAAAAGGCTCCTATCACCTTACACAGCACTGTGCCACTGAAATGGGTCCTGCACTGCTACACCCCAAATCAGCAGCACCCACCACAGCTCCCCTCCACCAAGCAGACAACCATCAGCACTCTGAGGAGGAGCAGTGAGTCAACCTGTCTCCTGCAATTTGGGCTATGAGCTGGCACGGGAGAGCATTAATTTCACAGCCTGCTAAATAAATAGCAGTGACTGGCCTGGCCTGCCCTGTGCTATCAGAGGAGACCTGACAAACAGCAGCTGAGCTGTAGCTGCCCCACAGTGAAACATTTCACACTAACAGCATACTGTGGAATGTGGGATACAGAGGCAAGTGAGGCCAGTCATTCCCTCGGACTCAAAATGTACTTATTTTTACAGGGCACAGCTTCAGGAGCATCTTGCTCTCCCCAGGAACCAAGGGCAGCACCAGGCCTGTGTGTGACTGCCAGACACTGGCAGGAGCAGAGAGCCAACAGCTCCCAGATAATCTGATCCCAACCACATTCCACAGCCAGGAAGCTTTCTATGAAACAACTGTTGCAACACTGTTCCAAGCCATGGTGCCTTCCTCAGGTAACCCCTGCTGCTCTCCATCCAGGACTATGCATTACTGGGCAGGCACAATATATCCCAAGGAACCCAAGATGCTTGGACAGCCAAGGCCACCCAAGTTATATGATGGCTAAAGCAGCTCCATGTGCAGCCAGCTGCAAGGCAGATGCCAGGAATACCTGCAATCCAAGACAGAACTCCATCAGGCACATCCCAGAGGTGCCAAAGAGCCGCTTCTGAACCCACACCCACAGTGCTGCAGGCACGTGGTACTTCTGTGAAGGATTATGTTCAGGGCACACAACATCAGTGATGTGAGGAAAGAATATTTGAGGGTTCTTCATGCTCTACCTGAGCAGAGATGTTGAATGGAGTGCTATAAAAAGGAAGTGTCCTTTGGTACAGGCAAGGATAAAATTGCTGGTTTGGGTTCCCTTACAACACCCAGGCCATCAGACACTCCCCACTCATCCTGCCCTGTGTGCAAGAGCACTGAACTTGCCAGAGGGAAGTTCTACACACTCCTGCAACTTACAAATTATGACTGTGAAACAAACAGGTCAGAGCTGTGCCCTTTATTAATGTCTTTTAATAAGACAAAGCCTCCATCAAACACAAAGTGGCTCAAGTCCACTTGAGATGCCCAGTCTGGAGAGATAACAGCAGATGAAAGAGCTGCACAACTTTTCCTGGAAAATCTGCTAGGAAAGAGCAGGGAATCTCAAGAGTCCATGATCTCTCAGTGCTTCTGAGGCCACATCACCTGGAAGCCAAAGACTGCACAGCCTGTGAGAGTATCAGTTGAATGCTCTGCAATAAACCCAGCCAACAGGCCTCAGCCTAACTGCTGCTTGGAGGCACCAGGGTTTTGTGATGCCTCCACCAGATGCAGATGAACTCCTCCTCCCTTCTCAGCCCATGGGCTCCAAGCACAACTGGAACAGGACACAAGCACTGCACTGACACCCAGCCAGAGCACACAGGTCTGGGGAGCTGAGTGGGACCCACCACAGCTCCTCTGAGGTTTACTGTGGAGCTGAGCCAAGAGCCAGGCAGAACTTTGTACAGTACAATTTCAGCAGGAACCTCAATCCCCAGAGGCATCCTGCATTTCACTCCAGCATGCAGCAGAGCTCTGGATCATCTCCTAAAAAGCAACATCAATACAAGCCATTCCTCAATGGCTTCCATGTCATCCAAAGAAGGGTTTGAAGGTATGGAAGGGACCAGTTCCCAAGCAAAAGTAAGGCAAAGTTCCACTCTCTGGATCCACTGACACCTCAGAAGCAGAGAAAAAGGACAAGATGGGGGCAGGGTGGGTATGAGGAGAGGATCTGCAGAGTCAGGAGACCAAGTAATTAATTCTCCAGGAATCCTTTTTGGCATAAGCATTAATTGGAGAAATTGAGCCCCCCCACCTCCCCCCCTGCTGAATTGAAGAAACAACCCAGACACTGAATTCCTCCATCAGTCTCTGAATGCCACCTCTCCCCCGGACAAAGGAAAACCACTTAACTGCACAGCATGAGACCGTGCAGCTACTATTCCACCATGGCTCACATAGTGCCAGGCTCTCCTGCTGCAGTCCTGCTCCTAAGCCCACAACAGGAATCTTTTACATCATTCTCTCCTAATGCAGGCAGACTGGATAGAAAAAGCACTCCATGTAACCAGAACCAGCTTGAAGCAGACACTCAGACTGTCCTGGAAAGGTATCCTGCCCTCCTATCCTCACTCACCAACCTTCTCAGAGAGGAAAGGCCTCCAGATGCCAACCAAGCTCTGAGTGCTATCCAGGGAGAGAAGCACCCAGCCAGAACCCACCCTGAAAAACACAAGTGAGCCTCATTTCCTCAGTGCACCCCTGGCTCCAGCAGCCAGGGAAAGCTTCCCACAGGGAGGCAGCAAATGGCTGCTCAGCAAAGGGCAGAGGCAAGCCTGGCCAGAGCCTGAGCAAGGGTCAGGCGAGACAGTGCTTCCCCCTGAGCGGCTGCCGGCCGCCTGCCAGGAGCTGCCTCCTGAGCTCAGCCTCCCTCAGTCCCGGGACACACAGGAGGTGAGACAAGAATCAGGTCACAGACTTCTACTCCTCCACACAGCACAGTTTGGCAGCTCTCGTATGTCTGAGGGCTGCAGAGGCAGCAGGTGACAGCGAGCCCTTGGCCCCTGGGCCACCACACACCACCTGCCCAGAGGGACACATCAGCATCTCTGTCCCCAAACTGAGGCCAGCTCCGATATTGCTGCTCAGGCCACCACCAGCACTCCCATCCCACACCAGATGTGCAGCTCCAGGAGCAGATCTCAAGTTCATCCCAAGCACTGAATCAGCACAAGTGCAGCCTGCACACCCCTTGGGGAAGGTGAATCAATGCCTCTCCGAAATCCTTGGATCAAAGGCAACACACCACAAAATATAATTGCATAGGCATGTTTTGAATAGGCCTTATTGGCTGCATCTGACCTCATGCAGAAAGCCTGGATGCCCAATTACTGGGAAGTGGAACAGACATTTCTGCACTTCAGACATTTGTGACTCACTGGGAAGCTCAGTTTTGCCACAGCTCCCCTGTTCTCCCTCCTCCTTCTCCAATTATTAATGCTCCAAGTTTAAAAGACTTGTTGCATTATGCTAATGGGCCATTTGGGTACAAGATGTACAGTGAGGGACTGAAACAGATCCAGATTTGCTTATTAAGATGCTAATGCCCCAGAGCTACACGGGAATAGGTGGCTAACGGGGGGGAAATAAATCCAGTTGCCACAAAGCCAAAAAAGTCTGCCTCTTTTGAGGTGCTCGTTCCACGTCATTCCTGAGGGGCTCATTCATTAGCTCGATGTGAATGATGATCTGTGCATGAATCACACTGCTCACTAATGATTCACATAGTTGTAAAAGAGGTACCAGGCTGCTGAACAGCCATAGGCTGTCAGACACTCACTGGAGCTCTGATCTGGAGCCACTTTTCCAGCTCAGGTCCTCCTCAACCACTTGCTAGTGAGCTCTCTCCAAACAGCACTTCATAATTGTTGCTGTAATTCAAAAGGAACAGGTACAACAGGCAGGTGAGAGCCCAGGAAATGTTTTACAACCATTAGACTGAGGCAACCAGCAGCTTGTCAACAACCCTTTGGACATTGTCCCTGGCTTCAGCTTCCCTGGCTCCTTTTCCCACCTGGCACAGCTTTCTCAGACCACCCACTCTCAGCACCACTGAAACACGAGACACTGCTCAGTCCTGAGAGGTCTGATCAGCCCTGCTTACCTGAAATCCACATTCAGCTTCTACCCCAGCACTGTGAGCACTGGCAGCCTGAAGAGGTCCAACAGAGCAGAGAAATGCTGTGGAAGCAGCTGCTGTCCATCCCACGTGGTTTCCTGCCACAGTGCCCTCAGCTCTCCCTTCTGCCTAAAACTGTTTCTATTCCAGACTCTCTGCAAAGACCTCCTCCCTCTCCTCACACCACCAGAAGCAAAAGGCAGTATTAACATTATAGCCTCTGCCTCTCACAGAAACATGACCTCCTTCAGGAACTCCCCCTGCCACAGGCAGGGTGAGAAAGCACAGCTCGGAGGAAGCAATCTGCCTTGGGTAAGAACTTAAACCACAACCTCTTCCCTAAACACGCCACACTAAGGTCAGATCACAAAGTCAAAGTAGAAAACTCACTGTCAATAAAGCTCAATTCCTGCAGACCTTCCTCCTCCAGCCCTTGTCCCACATTTCCCAGAGTGTGACAGCCCAGCTCAATTCCAGCTAGAGCAGGACTTTTCTGCAAGAGAGGGCCACTGGAGACAGCAGGAGAGATCCTGGTGAGAGGCTCTCTCCTGTGAGAAATCCTCAAGCCTATCCCATGACTGGCACTAGCACAACATAACAGCACTGCAGCTTCAATATCACAGCACGAGTTGGAAAGCCAAGGACCACCTTGGCATGGCTCTGCCCTTCCCAGATGCACCAGCTCACCCAGGCCTGGGGCAAGGCTTCCATCACACCCCCCATCCTAAGGTGAAAGCTGCAGAAACAGCTCCTGTATCAACAGTTAAACTGACCCAGAGCTCAGATGTGAGGCACAGCCACAACAACAAACAGATCCTGATAAAGAAGGCAGGGAAAGAGATCTGCTGCTAGGCTGGGGGCAGAGGAGGGAGCCTCTGGACTGACACATCTCTGGCAGTGAAGGCAGACACCAGTCAGTGCTGACAGATTTCACCAAATGCTCCTCCTGGTGTATGACACCCCCTCGAGCCAAGAGAGCTGCTCTGGTACCTGCCTGGGCATGGTGGTGGTGTCACACTGAAGCAAGAGCACACCCTAAATCTGCTGTGCTGTGTCTTGTATGGAGCAGGAGAATCCAGGCTGGAGTGAACTCAGCTATGATACCGTCCCACAGTTATCCCAGCACAATTCCACCTTCAGCACCGCCAGCAGAACAATCCACCCACAGGAGAGTGCTGCAGGAGCTCTGCCTAATTCAGGAGGGAAATACAGCTCACTCAGGCAGCACAAGAGAATCCCAGCACCACAGTTTCCCAGGACTTTGTTCAAAAGAAACTGGGAATGAGGCAAAGCTGTACAGAACACACCTGTCACTGACCCCAGTCATCCCCTGACTGCCCCCCAGCAGTGGAGCTGCCCCAGCTCTGCCCACAGTGGCGCTAACTCACAGCCAGGTGGGCTCTCAGGCCACTTCTGGAAAGGCCCACCATCCTCACAGTGGAACAGCTTAAGACTACCTTATTCCCCAGAACCACCAGGCTGTCCAAGCACATCTTGATCCTGCCAAGCTGCCTAGTCCCAGAGCAGCACCACCCCAGCATATCCCAGAACAAGGTGTTGAGAAGTGCAGCCTCCTGTTCCTGTTCCACAAGGCTAGGAAACAGCACCAGCTTGAAGTTAATTCCAAGGCTGGGCTTTTCCATCAGGACCAGCAAGACTCCAGACAGACTGCAAGAGAACCTATCTGCAAAGGATGCTGGGAAAATCTTTTCTGTCTAAGCAACAGGTGAGCTTGTCCACCCTCAAGCAGAACTATGTTTCATTTTCCAGAAATTCAAGCATTCCAGAACTATGTCTCTCTTTGCAGGAATCCTCACATATTTTCAGGCCTCTGCCCTTCATGGTGGCTATTTCTCTCACTTTTTGTTTCTCCCATATAGTAGATGGAAGTCTCAACATGGCAGAATCCAAACCCAGGCAGGAACTGCAACACTTTGCTTTCCTCCCAAGGCTTTGGAGACACCAAGACGCCCCCTTCTCTTGCCATTTCTCCCTCCTCCAGCTTTGAAACATTTCCTCCAGTTACAACCAGAACAAGTTACTTGTTCAGACTTAGTTTCTGCATTTGCCGTGTTTCACCCACCCTCCAGAGCACATAATTTGGAAAAATGTTCTTCCCCACACCAGTCTCAGTTGTGTTTGCAGTCAGTGCCTTCAGTGACACCTCAATCTTCATCTCCTCTTTTCCTGCTTCTGTAAAATAACCAACAAGGGCTTTTGCTCCCAACAGAGCAAGCTCAGGACAGGGAGATGTCTGCAGAGAGCACATTCCTGAAAGTTTTCCCATTGTAAGGGAGCCCCACACCCTGCACCAGCTACACTCTCACCTAGGGTCTGGAAGGCCATCTGGCCAGGGAGGTGCCAGTACCATCTGCAAGCAGAGATGTTTGCAGAAGAAAGCATTTCTAAGACATGGAGAAGTTTCCAAACATGATTCTAATGTGACATCTCAGGTTCTCTCCCAGCAAAGAGACTGCTTGTTGTTGCTGATACTTGATTTTGCCAAGCATTTACAGCTTAGATTAGCAGAAAACCCTGCCCATAGCCCAGCTAACTATTCAGAACTGCAGAGACCAAAGGAACAAAGAGGGATTGTCACTTTAGCACTGACACTGAAAAACTGCATGAAGCAACAGAAGAAAAGCTCCGAGAGAGAGAGAGAGAGAGAGAGAGAGAGAGAGAGAGGGGAGAAAGGAAAACAGACTGGCTAATGCTGCTTCTACTTGGGCTGCTGCAGCTCCGCAGAGAAATACACAGCTGCAGCTTCTGGGGGGCCCAGTGTTTCCCCAAATCTGTTCTACAAAACTGAACTGTGCACTGAAAGCAAAATGAATCCCTCCGCAGGGGAGAAGCAGAGATGTCTGATGAAAGTCTGAGCACTCCAAGCTCTCAGAGATGCATGACAAGGTTAAACTTCTGACAAGGCCACAACTGGCTCATCAGGAGCCTTTTACTCCCATCTTCTTCTGGCCACAAAGGTTAATTGCTTGCAGTGCAGAACTGGCCCCTCTGCTCCTCCTCACACCCTGTGCAGAGCCCAGCTACCTCCCTCCACCTCACCAAATCAGAAATACCAACTTAGCCACTCTGTACAGGATCACACAGTTTGCAACTCAACTTTGAAGAGCTGGAAGGAGCTAACTTCTGGTTTAGGAAGCAAGACACAGATAACAGCTCCTTCTAATCCCTGTCAGCAGAAACAGGGCTTTGAGGTGGGGTCAGGGAGCTAAAAATTGTTTTTCATTGTTTTGAACTGACAGATTCTTTCTATAGACATCAGTGAGAAAGCCAGATTTCCTTAGCAGGGCTGGGAAAATAACACAGGGCATTCCTACTAGGATGTTACCTCCAGGTTTGAGAGGCAGACCTACCCCTGCTGCCCTCCAGCTGATCAGCTTCTGGGAAAGCTGAGGTTTTAATCTTTCCCCTGGGTGCTCTGACCAAGCACTGCCCCTTTCCTCATCAATCCCATAAAAGCACTTACTCACCCTCCTGCTCACTTGACTTTTGTTAGCACGCTGCAGACTCCACTGAGATTTTACCACAAGAGCTGGATCAGAGCAGAGGTGGCCCAACCACCACATGCCAAGGGAACATCTAACTCCAGCTTCCTCCATTTCCCATCCCTTTGATCCCCTGCAGGAACAGCCGGCACATGAAACTGGGACACTGCTGCTGGGTCACTAATGGAGCACATGAGTAAGGGAAGGTGGGGACACCAGTGAGGCCCTGGGCCTCCACATCACCCTGCTGGAAGGCTTTGGCCCCTAACCCACCCCAGAACAGGTCTTCCTACTCCACAGGAAGAGGAAGTGACTCTGGCAAAGGCCGGAAAAGCCTGTTCCACTGCCTCACACCTCCTGCGCCAGGAGCCTGAGCTGCTGGGGGCTGAGGCTGCAGCACCTCTTCTCCTTACTGGACCCAAACCAGAATAATTTTGGCTAGGCCTGCCTGGAAGACACCGAACCAGCAGCACCTTGCTCACAGAAGACCTGCACCACCTTCCTCAGAAGGTTTAGTAGCTGGCACAGATTAAATTAAGGGACAGCAGCATCACCACATCCAGATGTGCTGAATCCAGGGGGCACAGCTAAACCCCCTACACGGATCTGACTGTGCCTGTGGCATCTCTGCTGCACAGCAGAGCTGTTCCAGGGATCACTGGAAGAGGGAAGACAGGGCAGACACCTTGGCTGTAGCCCCAGGAAGCCGATACCATCGGAAATATCTGCCCTTCAGCCTCTCAGGAGCACTCCAACACCTCCTGGGACCTTCTCTGCAACACTCATCTATCCCATACAACACAAGAGCTGACACTGAACTGGGCACAGATCGAATCAGGGAGAGACAAAACTCCGACTGTACATTTCCAAACCCCCACTCAGGCTCCCTAAGTGATCTTGCACTAAGCTATGTCACAAATTCCAGTGGATGCCTGGAGCTTCCCAAGCCCTTTCAGCTTCCTGGGTCCCCTGTGAGCACAACCCATGCTGCCCACACCATGCACAGATACAGCCCAAAGTCCACTGTGCCACAGGGAAGGGCAGCCCAGGCTCCCCACTCCCTTCTCCCATCCGCCACCTCCACATAGCTGCATCATAAATCAGAGTAAAATATATTCAGGCAGACCTGTGACTCGGGTTCCCCTCCTGCCTGGGTTAGTTCTCAGCTGAATGACTCCACAGGCTGACTCTACACACAGAGCAAGCACCAGCACTAAAGACATGGCAAGACAGGAGCATGGCCTCTGCCAGCTGGTCCCAGGCTTTTGGGGGGCCACAGAACGATGCCAGTGCTGCCCCAGCTACAGCAACACCTATTCAGGTGAGCCTGTGGAAACTGGAGCCACAAGGGTGGCTAAGGAGTGACCTCTCATTTTTATTTTACCACGTTGGCTGCCAAGACACACTTTCTTTGCTATTTTACAGCCCCAGAACCTTGAGGTCACACAATTCCTCAGGCCCAAGAGGGTTCCCAACCGATGGAACCAGCCACTGCCAAGCTGCCCTCTCAAACAGGCACCTCTGGCACGGGGCAGGCTGCAGACATTCTGGGGGGACAAAAAAAAATTAAAGTGCAAGGATTAAAGCGGGATGAGAAACTTTGAACTTCCCGCTGTCCAAACTTTTGGAAGAGCTTGCTTTCAGGGAAAATGGAGCTGAGCACCTTCGCTGGGAGGGGAAGGAGTAAGATCAAACAACTGTCAGTAAGGAAAACACTGAATAAGTACTCCCTCACCCCCTGCCTCCTTGCCCTCACCCCGCCGCCTTCCCCGGCCCAGTCGGTCTCTTGAGAGCAGCCCAAGGCTGCACGGGGGACAGAGGAGCGTCTCCTCCGGCTGGAATCCGCCTTTCGCCAGTGCCAGCTGGCACGGGGCGGCCGGACGGGCCGGTCACCGGGGACACGCACCTGTGCACCCCCGCCGGGGCCGGGGGAATCGCCCCGCCCGGGGCCGGGAGCAGCTGCGGGGCCGCGCCAGGGCCGGCGGAGCCCGAGGCAGCCGAGGCCCTTTTCCCGTGCGGGAAGCGCCGTCACGCTTCCACTCCGCGCCCCGCACGACTCTGCCCTCCCGACCCCGGCCCGCCCTC
>VWZV01001847.1:0-29202 GCA_013397155.1 Irena cyanogastra | reverse complement strand
GGGCGGGACCGCGCGCGCGGGTTTCGCGAGAGCTGCGCAAAACGGCCCGCGCGCGCTTAAAGGGCCCATGAGGGGCGGCGGGGCCGGCACCGAGCGGGGACTGAGGGGGGGGCGGGAGCGGCCCCGGCGGGACCGCCCGGGACACAGCAGGGTGTGCGCACCGCGCTGCAATATCCCCAGGGAGGGTCACTCCACAGCCTCTCTGCACAACCCGTCCCTCGGGGGAATCGGTCACTCCTGGGGCTTTGTGTCACCGGAGAACTCGCACTGACGCCCCCATCCACGTCCTGGACGGACAAGTTCATCGATACCCAGTGCTGAACCGTGGGGGACACCGCTCGGGAGAGGCCTCTGGGCTGCGGCCCTCAGTCCGGCTCTGCCCATGAGGATTCCATCCGAGGAGGCGTCAGAGCCTTGCTGAAGCCAGGAGAGACAACGGCCGGTGCTGACCACTCACCACGCAAGGCCTGCTCCATTGTGGGAGGCAGTCACGTGGGTCAGAAGCAACTTTCCTTTAATGAACCCACAGTGACGATTCCTGATCACACGCTGGGCCACCTCTGTCGCCTCTGGCAGAAACTGTCTTGAGTGACAGAAGAAAAACCATCCTTTCCTCCCCCCTAATACTTGAGCTGGCAGGACAAAGCAGCTACAAATCCCGTTTTCATTCCAGTTGAAGAGACAGAGATGGAGAAAAAAGGAGACATAGCTACGCTTAGGCACGTCCCTGCAAGGTTGGGCTGCTAAAGCCTGCAGCCTGTTTTGTAAAGCTAAGCCCAAGCACAAGGTGCCTGATGGTGAAGTCCCACTGCTACTGTAGTCACAGGACTTGGAGCACCTCGTGAGAGCAGCACTGACTGTCTCAGAAGACCCCAACCTCAACGTGACACCACAAACCTCCTTTTTGCCTGTGAATGAAGCACAAGTTCCAAGAAGTTACAGCTGCCTCGCTGTTCCCTCTGCAGTTGTCACAGGCAGTAAAGCGCTTGTGTTCTCTATCAAAGGCCAGGAGACCAGGAACTCCATGTTGGACACTTTTCTGCTTTTATTTTAAAAAAATCCAGAATGGATCCAGTAACAGTTTTATTATCAAGGAAATTGTTTTATCGTAAGCAGAGAACAGACACAGGATGGAGCAGAAGGCTTAGACAAGCAAAGTATTGAACTTCCACACTGCCTCTTTTGTAAGAAATAATGTTACAGCTGAGTGTGAAGCAGCCCCTTTCCTTCAGAACAAGGGTACCAGCCTAGCTCAGGGCTAAATGGGCTCCAGCAATGTCCCCAGCCTTGGCCCTGCTGCTCACAGCCCTCCACCTGCTCCCAGCTCCTCAGACCCCCAAGGAGGGGCCATGCAGGCCTTATTCCCCTCTCCCCATTCCCAGACAGCTTCCATCTCCACCCTCCAATTTCGTGACATGGTTTCCCAGCTTGGATCTCAGATTTACTACACCATTGTGTCAAGTATTAAATGATCAGCCAGTCCCCAGGTGCTCAGGAACACACCAGGGCCGAACTCATAACTTTGTCTGGCATGAATTAACTTTCATCAAGTGACAATTTATCTAGCAGACACATCACTAAGTTTATACACTGAAGAATTTTATATATAGAATACTGCAAAAACACAGTAAGTCTGAATTCTGCCCCTTGCTGCTCAGGAAGGTCCCTTCTCTCCCAAGCATCAAGAAAATCGACCTCTTCATCATTCTCTCATCAAGGCAAGACAGAGACTCCTTATTGCTTCTCTTCCTTCTGATCTCCTGGACTTCCAGAACCCTCTCGCTCCGAGGCCATCTGTGAACAAATAAGTTTATTACTTCTGGTAACAACAAACTGCTTCTCCTGGCTATTTTTCCCTGGCTGGCTGCTCAGGTCAGCTCCAGCCTGGAGAACCTTCCCTTCAGCAATGTCCACTGAGAAGGAAAATGTTTATCTCTGCCTGAGCTCTGAGAGGGAGAAAGCAATCTTCCCATTATTCCTTTTCCCAGGGGCTGTAACAAGCTGACACTGCAGCACTGAAGGTTTGGTTTGACATCAAGAAAGCAGCTGTCCCCAGTAAGGACAGCTCAGCACCTGGACACTATGCTACTGCCATGCTGGGACACCTCCCTGCACAGGCAAGCACACCCTGGCCAGCTGCCAGTGGGTGAGAAGGCCTTCCACTGGGAAGGAGGTGGAGAAGAAAATCCCCATGGCCTTTAGTGTGGCTTTAGGCAGACTGAGTAAGAATCGTGTTTTACAATCACCCTGAAGAAAGTTCAGGAGTTATTTTCCTCCTTCAGGCACTCCATGCACTGAGGGAAAAGCCCTCTCCTTGCTCTTCTGGATGCTCCTTCCAGCCTGGAAGCATGGCCAGGATTTCAGGCCTTCAACTCTTCCTGACTTTCCACAGCTGCCCCTTCAGACAGCATCACTCAGAGGGAGCTGCACAGAGGCTCAGCACCACCTCCCACACAAGAGTTCGGTGTCTTGACTCCTTCCCAGCCCAGCTCTTACCCAAGTTTGGTGTCCAGACTTCCCCCTCCCCATTTGAGGGCTCTGAAAGTGAACTGGCCATGCACCTACCTTCTTGTATGCCATTTCAAAGAGTTTCAGGGAAGCCTGCTGCAGGCTGGTTGCTGCCTGCCTGATGTTCTCTCCTGTTTCACTATCTTTACGAGCCAGAAGTTCTCTCATTTTAGCAATTTCTTCCTTTAATTTGTTGCACTGCAAAAAAGACACAAAGGACACAAAGGTGAAAGGCTGCACTTGGTTCATTGTTCATCTCCCTCAGGTCAATCCCCCACCTGCTGGCCACTTCTTCATGCCAGAAGCCATGAAGTGAAGCCTCAAAGTGAGTCTGCAGGGCCTAAGACTGTGCCCAGTTCCCAGTGGGCACCTGTTCACTTCACTAACAGTGTCCCAGTTGGCATTAATGGGGCCCTGTTTGCTGTCTGGGCAGAGGTACCAAGGACAGAGCTCTGCAGGGCCTGACCACTGGCCAAGGCCGTGCTCTGTGCCTGGCACAGCTCACCGGGCACAGCCATGCTAGGACAGGGGACAGCAAGCTGGTTTCCATGGATATTGAAGGCCCTGTTGGGGAGCTGGCAAGCAGGGCTGTTCCTGCCCTGCTCAGTGTCTGTGCTGCCCGCGGAGCAGGAGCTCAGAGCAAACCAGCAGAGTGG
Source organism: Irena cyanogastra (assembly GCA_013397155.1). Lineage (NCBI taxonomy): Eukaryota > Metazoa > Chordata > Aves > Passeriformes > Irenidae > Irena > Irena cyanogastra. The sequence continues at coordinate 26,038 of VWZV01001847.1, read as the reverse complement.
GCTCAGCCTGGCACAGAGCCATCTATCAGTCCCTGCACAGGCTGGCACTGCCTCCTTCCCTGGAAGGCTGATGGAGAGGGCTTCTGGGCACAGCTGTGCCAGCAGGGCTCACAGACACGGGCAGAGCTCTGCGGCACACCGCAGGATGGGGACACGGAGTGACAGCCACCATCAGCAACCAGCCAGCACAAGCTGCTCCCACCTCCCCAGGGGAGTCACAGGGAACAGTCCCTGCAGGGAGCAGGGATTTAGGCTCTGTGCTCCTGTGAGAGAAAACTCACTCACATAATTCCAAACAAAGAGCCAGCCATTATCATGGAATCACAGAATGGTTTGGGTGGGAAGGGACCTTAAAGATCATCTCATTCCACCCACCTGCCATTCCAAGCCCTGTCCAACCTGGCCTTGGACACTGCCAGAGATCCACAGGCAGCCACAGCTTCTATGGGCACCCTGTGCCAGGGCCTCCCACTCTCACAGGGAAGGACTCCTTCTCAATATCCCATCTATCCCTGTCCTCTGGCAGTTTAAAACTACTGCTCCTTGTCCTATCCTCATCTGCTGGCAGAGAAAACAGCCTTTAACTGACCAGAGGCTACTACCAACAAACTGTAATTGTGCTCCCTCAGACACCTCAGAGCCCCCAGGAGTCCTTTAATTCTGCTCCCTGGTAATTGGGCACATTGTTCTAAACTTGGCTTTTGAAATTCACAAAGCACCACCTCGAGTGGTGTGAAAAGTACTCATGGATATTAAATACGCATTTCATTTCTAAAAGAGAAAAACTAGAGTTAAGTGGGTGCTGATTTTTATTGCCCTCAGGTTCTTGGGTGCTGTGCATACACTGCCAAGAGAGCACAGCAGCTCTGCCTGTCTCTGTGCTAACAAGGGCAGGCACTGTCCACAATCTCCAGCCTTGGCGCAAACCCCCCCTCTGAGGAGCCAGCCACAGCACAGTCCTTATCACACCACTGCAAGGCCACGGCAAGGCACAGCTCTGTCAGAAACCTCTCATCAGCAGCTTCCCAGGCGCTCAGAGCCTCAGTGACACCGACCCTACACTTTGCAGTAGGTTATTTGCCAGCACCCAAACCCTGTTCCCATAAGGATATCTGTCCATCCTCCCCTCAGCCACACTCCCCCTCCTCCCACTGAGTGTCGCAGCCAAGGTGCAGGGCTGTGCCACCTTCAACCCAGCAGGGAAACACAGCCAGAGCTAGAGCCACTGGCCAGAGCCAGCTGGGGAATGTGAGCAATGATTTTGTGAGGAATTTTACGTGCTGTAGCACTCCAGGATCAGGAACCACCTACCTCATCTGCTGGCAGCTGATCCTTGAACTCTTCCATCTTGGACTCTGTGTCATGGATGATGCCCTCAGCCATGTTCACGGCCTCCACACGTTCCTAGGGGAGAGACCTCGTCAAGGCTGCTGCCCACATCACTGGTGACACAAGTAGTGACATTTCATGCCCCAAATAGCCAAGCTCCACTCAAGTTCCCACCCAGGGTCCTTCTTAATGGCACAAGGGGAAGAAGAATTGCAAGCAAACCATTTCTAGGTGCACTGTGGCCACACAGGGCCCTGAAGGAGTCTGTGCCAGCCAGCCCTCAGGCTTTCACTCACAGTCACTCCCCTGAGCTACAAGTGACCAATGCACCACCATTGCTGGCACATGGGAAAGGACAGACACTTCAGGGACAGCACAGCACACTCTGCTCCACGGGAAAGCAGCACAGCTTTTGGAGAATATCCTGAACCTTCTTCAGCAACAGGGGTGCTAGAGACAACTCAAATGCTGGGTGGTTTTACTCATGGTCCCTTATTACAAAATCTCCCATTTATGAATTCCTGATGCTTTCATGGCAGTAAAACCAGGAGCAGAAAAGTGTAACAAGGCAATTTTTGAAAACTACAGTTATATAAGTCAAGTCAAGAGAAGTGTTAGTTAAAATAACCTGATCACTTTGCTCTGGGACCTCACTGGACAGGGGTGAGTCCCACTTCAGGATTACGACAGAGAGGAACTTATCCAGCAATTTAAGATAGAAAGTAAGGCAGCAGGACAGTTTTCAGTGCAGCCTCTTTAGATGCCACACCTCTCCCTGCATTCCAACAGCAATGATGAGATTATTCCAACAGTGAGACTTTCAGAGCAAGGTCTTTGAAGGTTCTCCAGCTAACCTACAAATGCCCATCAGCCACTGCTCTGTGGCTTTAGAGGTTCTGAGGCCAGACAGTGCTGCTTCCTGGGAATTTATTCCATGCTTTCTCCCCTTCAGTCCTCTTCTGATGCCTTCCCTACTGGGGGCAAGATTTACAGCACTGCCTGGACACCTGAGACAGGCTTTTGCAGACTGAAGGACACAAAGTGGATCAATTCCATGTGCCAGTTTCAGCAATCACTAAACATATGCTGGTGCCACATCCCAGAATCAGCCTGTGCTGTGTCTGCTTAAAAAGCAAAGCTCTATATTTAGTTGCATAATTCATTAGTACTACCCTCATTAAACCAATTAGTTCCAACCATTAATCCTGTGCATGTTACAGGTTCAGTCAATTCTCCATGGCAAGTGCCAGTCATTCCTTGACAAGACCAGTGAGGATTTCCATCGCCTCCTCCTGGCCTCACCTGCAGTGAGGCCAGCACTGCTCACATGGACGCAGCATTCCAGGTGTCAAATGCACAGCCAAGGGGGACAGTGGAGAGCAGTGATGACAAAAACCCTCACCAGAGCTGCAAAGCTGTTTGCCATGAGCAGCAAGAAGGTGGGTTTTCACTGCTGCCTCCACATCCCAGCAATTCCTCAGTGAGCAGTGAAGTGCAGCCACACAGGGCAAGGTATCCAACCTCAAGACCCAAATGCCTTGCAAATACCTTCGTGCAACCCTGGTGTGTTAACTGAGTGTAAGGAAAGGAGCAGAGACTTGAGTAAGAGCTCACTGAGGAGAGCCCTGGGTCCCCCAGGGTGGGCACAACTCAGAGCAGAGTGGTGAAAGCAGCAGGTCCTCTGCTCCCTGAAGGTCCCGTAACCTCCTGTTACCTTTCTCCGCCTGTCCTCCTCCGCGTATTTCTCTGCGTTCTTCACCATGTTCTCAATTTCATCTTTGCTGAGGCCACCAGAGGACTGGATAACAACTGCAGCAGAGAATAACATGAATAAAGGATCTGCTCTCATCTTTGAGGAGAGGATTATTCCCCAGCCTAACAACAGCAGCCTCACTCAAAGACTCTGCACCCAGGGAGGCCCCATGGGCAGAACAAAGACTACGACTGTAAAGAGCCACTGATGCTGCTGGCAAGGTGAAAGCCTCGTCTCCTGGATCTGCAACTCCCCAGCTCTGACACACACTCCTTGCCTGCAAGTCACTCTGGCCAGTCTTCACTTAATCCTGCTGGAAAGTGAGGATGCACCAAAGCCCTCAAACCAAAGGTGCATCCCAGATTAGAACGACAGAACTAAAAAAAAATCCAAACTAAAACCCCTCAAACAAACAAACCAACCCTCCAGCAAAAACCCAAGCAACAAAAAAAATAAAATTCCAAAGAACACGAATGCTTTCAAAGATTCCTTTCCCTGTTGGAAAGTAGCCCAGGTTTGGTGGCAGGGTAAGACAACATTCCCCACCCAGCTCCTCACATTGCCCTTAATAAAGAAATGGAGCATGATTCTATGGGCAGGCTCTTACATGTCCCCTCCTTGGTCTTTTCCCTCCATTAGTGTCAAAAAACATAGTCCAGATTCAGGCTTTACTACAGGAATTAGACTAATTTCATTGAAAGAGGACCAATATCCAGGATATCTCAATGCCCATAAACGTGCATGCTACAATCACAATTTAAAGGAACTTTTCTATGGAATATTTGTCAATGGTACAAAACCCTGAAAAAAGACACACACACACAGAGGTGTCCTTTGGATACAGATGTGGGATGAGCAATTCAGCTTTGTAATTAGGACCACATCTACCTACAGGTGGGCAGCTAAAAGTAATTCTGGTTGCCTGTCACCAGGAGCTTTTTATTTCACAGTAGAAGGCTGCCCCACATCCAGATCTCCAAGGAAATCCAAGTAACAAGAAGGGTGGTTTTGGTGCCAATCTGCTTCTAAAAAGCCAAACAGTGTGATTAAAAGCAGCACACATCCTGCAGTTGTGCATAGCTAATACTTCTGCTAACTGGAGCATTTCACTGCTCAAGGGTTCTCTCCACAAAACAGCTGAGGGCATTGCAGAGGCTTCCAGTTATAAGGGAGAAGAGAGATTTATTTTCTATCAGGGGAATCTGTAAATGCTTAAAATTAATCTCCTGAACCCACCACAGAGCTTTAGAAACTGTCAACTATGTCATTAATTACCCCAGCACATGGGGCCCAATATTTCACTGCACCACAGAGCCGAATACACTGACAACTTGAACTCCCTGAGCCTCCTGCCAGCTGGAGACACTTCCAGCCTAAACAGAAGAAAACAAACAAGGTGGTTACAGGGAAAACCTGCTGCTTCAATATATCCCAATCTCCAGACCTTTATAATAGAATAGTTACAAACAAACAGGATCTTAGCACAGGGCTGGTCTGCTCAGCTGTACATGACAGATCCTGGAGTCAGAGATCTTCCTGATTTGGTTGTCCCTTAACAGCTGGTACCTTCATGCAGCCAGGCTCACAGACAGCAATCTGTATGCTTTCCCAAAGAAACAGCACTCCCAGCAGCACAGCTCAAGGACAACTCATACACAGTGCTGCATTCCCAAACTCCAACTTCTGTCCCCTCAGGAGAGAACAGGGCACACGTGACTGTCCCAAACACCTCGGTGACAGAGCGTGACCCACCAACACCAGTGAGCCCTCAGTGAGCCAACCTGTGTGCCCAGCACCTGGGCACTGGGACACAGCTGATCCACGCAGGAAACCCAGTAAGCAGCTGCACTCTGCTCACATGTTGCAGCAATTATTCCAGATGGCAACCCTAAGGCAGGACTGTCACACAGGGCAAAACCACTTGGATAGTGGTGAAACCTTGCCAGTGAGGGCTGCCTTGACATTGGCACAGGCAGGTGATTCATCTCTGCCTAACATGCAAGGAGAGCATCCACTGGCAGCAGCCTCTGTCAGCAGGTTACTGGAGAGGCTGTGTACTTACAGAAGCTTTACCGCCCTACGACAAACCCACAGCTCAGCTCTCACTTATCCCTTTGTCCACTTTCCTTTCCAGGGCAGACACAGGCTCACATGACTTCAGCTGCATCTGTGCTGCACTGGCAGCAGACTGAAGAGTGGGGGTCACCCAAGCATGGAGCCACACGTTCCATCTCTACCCTGGACTGTGGGACACCAACCAGGCAGCACTGGAGCACACTCCATTTCTCCTGGAGTCACTCAGTGTCACCTTCAGCACCCCCTGTCCCTGTTAGGCCCAGGGCACTCACTTTGCTGCTCCCGCCCGGTGCCCTTGTCCTTGGCTGACACGTGCACGATGCCATTGGCGTCGATGTCGAAGGTGACCTCGATCTGGGGCACTCCCCGCGGCGCCGGAGGGATCCCGACCTGAGCAAGGACAAGGGTTGGCTGTCAGCTCCCACAGGGACAGAGCTCAGGGGATGAGGGCTGGGCACATCATCCTGAGGATCTGATACTGAATGAACCACTAACCAATCCTCAGAGCTGAGTCCTTTCAGCACCTGTTGGCACCATGCTGTGCACTGGTTATCTGGTTTCTGCCCTGGAAAAGCGCACAGAAACCACAAGAGAGAACCCCCAGGTTTGGTTGCAAGGTGGTACAGGTTCTGCTTTATTGCTACACAAGCCCCTCTTCCATAGCTGTGGCAGGATGCTCTATTTCCTCAGTTCTGGACACAGATTTCACTGACCACCTCTGGGGGACCATTTTAAGACAGTGAGAGGCAGCATAGCTTCCTTCAAAAGTACAAAAGAAGGGCAAAGTCCTTCCTTTCTGCAGGGTTCTTCCTAGGAAGTTCACACAAATTTGAACAGTTTAACAGTGCCAAACTTTGCCAGCACTGACCAAACCTATTTTGCTCAGGGAGCTGGTTGGGCAGCCCCCCTCTGCTCCCAGCAATCCTGGAACACATCTATTCCCCAGGGAGCAGGGCGTGGGCTCAGTTCACAGAGTCTCCACATGATTCTTCAGAATGATGTGTTGACAGTTTAACATCATGGCACACACACTGCAATCCCAACCAGGCCACAAACACACACCCTGGGGTACCTTGGCTCACACTGACTCTGCTCCCAGAGTCTCACTAGGCTGAAATGGGCTTCCCTGGGGACTGCACGTATCCTGGAGCTGCTCCAGGTCCCATCTTAGCTATACCAGAGGAGAGGTCAGCATTCAGATTATCTGCTGGTACTGCACAGGCTTTTTTATACCCAGAGCCCTTCCTGGCGACCAGGCCTTAAAGCTGCAGTAGCCCCAGTGCCACGTGGGAATACTCAGAAACTCTTGAGTTCCACCTTCAACACCAGTTAGTCCTCAGCCACAGAAAGGCTGTCCCAGGGCCAGGCTGTACCTCTGGAGGCTGCTTTTGTACTAGAAAGGGGTCAAATGTCTTCTGTAAGATGACTCCCACTCAACGCTGCCTTCAGAGGGCAGCTGAAATGGAGAAGGCTCCGAATGTCTCCAAGAAGGTCAAGTCTAAGGTCAGGAATAGAGAAGCAAACATACCAATGTGAATTGGCCAAGCAATTTGTTGTCACTGGCCATCTCTCGCTCTCCCTGGCATACTTTGATCTCCACTTGTGTTTGCCCATCAGCAGCTGTAGAAAACACCTATGGAAAAGGAACAGGAAGTTACTGTATAGCTAATTAGAACGCAAACATCTGCAGTTACAAGCTGACTGAACAAGGACTAGAAGGAAGCTGCTTGGAAGGGAAAATCATTAAATGCTCGTTGTTTCCATTCCTCTGTCAAAACTCCAGGGCATCAAGGCTCGCAAGAACCAAGGTCACTGTTGTCTTGTCCTGCACGCACCTGGGGACACAAAAACTGGCCATCCATGGCAGCAGCAGGTTCCAGGGCAGCCACCACACCACAGAAAATCTCCCCTGAAGCAGCAGGCTCTAGCCCACACCCCAGGCACCTCAGGTGTTATCAGAAAGAGAACACAGCAGCAGGCCCAGACAGGGCCAAGGGAAGGAAGGGACCACACCCAAGGCACCAGGACATTACAATGCTGAGAAAAGATAACCCCTCCCCAGGCAGTCAGCCAAGCAAGGGCTCTCCCATGCGCATGGTGCTCAGTCCCAGAAGGGCTCCACACAATCCTTCGGAATGATGTGTTGACAATTGACATCATGGCACACACACTGCAACACCCTCACCAGGCCACAAACATCCTGGCATATCTTGTCATCCTTAACTGCCCTCCCTGCTTGGGCACACTGATAATCAGAGATACTCAGTGGCTGACATTAAGCCTGATTTCTCCACTGCTTCTCTTGTCAGATGAGGAGGCAAAACCATCTACTGGGATGCTCTGGGTGGCCTTTCCTGAGTTGTCTGACAGCACCAGCAAAGTCCCACCCATCCAGAATCAACTCTTACCTGGCTCTTCTTGGTGGGGATGGTGGTATTCCTGTTGATGAGCTTTGTGAAGACACCTCCCAGGGTCTCAATACCCAGGGAGAGGGGAGTTACATCCAGCAGCAGCACATCTGTTACATCACCAGCCAACACTCCACCTTGGATAGCTGCTCCAATGGCCACAGCCTCATCAGGATTGACTGCTTTGCTCGGAGCACGGCCAAACAAGTCCTGCACAGTCTGCTGCACCTGAGTGGAGACAGAGCACAGCTCATCCACAGGGGAACCACCATGGCCACAGCAGCCTTGGCTCAGCTCTATGTCCTTATGCTACTGCTGCCATGGAAGCCTGAGACAGAAACACTAAGCCTCAGCCCTGTGCCTGCTCCCTCAGTGCCCACCCTCCTGCACAGCACTGAATGCCCTGATTCCAGCCCAGACAGCCTCTTCTCCAGAAGCTCTGTGTGCCAGCTGTAAGGCAGCCCCCATCAGTGCCTTCACAAAGCCCAGCCACATTCCAAGGCGATCCTTCCAGCCTTATCTGGGAGTCAGGGACTGCTCCCTGGGAACTGTGCAAGCCAACACTGAGCAGGACACAGCTGCCAATGACAGTGCAGCTGTGGAGGAGCACAGGGAAGGTAAAAAATCCAGCAGCACAGCTCATGTTGTTTGTGTGCAATGAAGGAAAAAAAAAAGGGAATTCTATAAAGAACAGTATTTTCCAACTCTTTATTTCATAGGCTGTTTCAGCAGAGGAGATGTGTTTGGTCAGCACTCTGAGCTCTGCTGTCAGCTCTGCCCTGCTCGGCCAATTCCCAAAGACTGTGCTCATGATCCCAACAGATCTTCTACTGAAGCATCCAGACAGGAATGCACTGAGGGTCTGCCCCAGAGCACAGCTCAGAATCACCCTCTTCTGCTCTACAAGGGAAGGCTGTGGGGCTGGGCCTCCTTCTCCCAGTACAGGTGCTGGGCAACAGGTGAGTGGGATGTGCCTGGAAAATTGTTGGAAGCAAACACCAACTGTGCACCGCAGACTCCAGACATCTGCCTGGAGTGCTCATTACAGAGGAGGACTCCATGTGTGAACACATAATTAAATGCAAGTCTTTCCCTCTGGAGGTGTATTCTACAGTACAAACCAGTACTTGTAACCATCCACAGTCCATCTCCTGGAGTACTGGCCATGGGAGAGCTCCAGAGGAGCCACATTCCCTCCTAGCAGGGAGAAGAGAGCAAAACAAGGTACCCAAGAGAAGGCTTGGCTGTGTACAACACACTGGCACCTATTTCAGAGGCAGAGCCGTAACTACAGGCACCCAGGAAAGCATTCTGTCAGCTCAAAGTCACACATGCTGGGGGTTATGAGGGGAAGAAGGAAAAATAAAAATCACTATTTAAGTTCTGTCTTCCACCCCTGAAGGATACATAATGTTTCAGGAAAAGGTTTTGTGTTTGTCATCACTTTATACATAGGTGACCACATCATTTTTCCTTTATTCAGCTGGAACAACAAGGACTTTGGGAACATACAGCAGAGTTACTGCACATGAGCTTTGGCCAGAACAGGAACTTCTGTTTCTTGCTGCTCTGGCTCCCCTGCCTGGGTCACCTTCTGCCCACACCAGTATCACCTCCAGCCACCAGGCTCACTAATACAGGGAGGAAAAGCCTTCCACCAAACCCCAAATCAACCCCAAGCAGGACCTACTATCCTAGAGGGGACCTGCAAATCACAAAGCAACAAATAGTCCAAGTCTGAGTGATCCCCCTGGAGTGAGATTTTAGTGCTCTCCGCAGGTTGTACCCTTGGAAGAGTAGCAAACATCCCTGTTCAGCTCTGGGATGGAGGAGCAGCAGCAGGCATGGCTGGGACAGGGGCAGTAAATCACCCGCAGACAGCACTTATCTGCACAACTGTGCATGTCAGCACAGCAGGCTTTAAAACTACCTGCTTTGCTTATGTCTAGAGGACATAAGGGCCAGGCTTTAGATAAGGAGTGTCTGGAAGAGCCAGGTAAATGGGCCTGCCAACAGCAGCCTCCAACAGCTCAGATTACACACAACCTGCAGGTACCAGAGGGTACCTGCTCGTGCAGGTTCTTCATAGCTGGAAGTGCTGGAAATCCCTTGGAAGGCACAGATTGCTGACACGTGGCTGTCACTGAAATGTACCTTTACCACACTGAGTCCACAACAAGAAGTGCCCTGTACTTTTCAGCAATGCTGCTCATGTCCAGTGCACACCAGACCATCAGGCTGCAGCTGGACTTTCACCATGCAGCACGTCCCCCATGACTCTGTACAGTGCAACTCAGTTCCAGCCCCAGGTCCCAGCTGAGCTAAGCAAACAGAGTGAGAGCTCCTGGGCATGTTCCCATGGGATGCTCAGCACCAAGTCTGCCCTGAGCACTCCCAGCTCCTCTTCCCTGATCCCCCAAACAGCAAGTGCAGGGCAGCTGTGCCAGCCCTGCCTGAACAGGCACTCAGGCCCTGAGCTCATACCTTTGGCATTCTGGTCATGCCACCGACGAGGATGACTTCCCCAATGTCACTCTTGCTGACTTCAGCATCCTGCATGGCTTTCTGGCACGGGGCCACTGTCCTCTTGATCAGGTCAGCCACAATGCCCTCGAACTGCGCCCGACTCAGCTTCATGTTCAAGTGCTTTGGTCCGGAGGCGTCCATGGTCAGGTAGGGCAGATTGATGTCAGTCTGTGGCATGGAAACAGGCTCAGGGAAAACCAGGAATGGGCTTTACATAAGTTTATAGGTTCTGTTTGGCCTGTACTGAGGCATCTGCATGGCTGTTCATCCTCCAGCCCAGTTTAAGTGGCAGGAGGCACACTTTTATGTTTGATATTTCAGAAAGAAGACAATTATTTTGTTCCACACCTCACGGTTACAACTGTTAAACCCCAATTTTAATACTGTGTTACTTCAAAGTCTTTCATTGTTGAGCAAACAATTTGTCACAGCCAGGAGATAACAGCAGAAACACTGGAAGTGACAACCTTAATGCTGCTCCTTCAGCACAACAAAGAAGAAAGTCCATCTGCAGAGTTCCAGTAATTTTGCCAACTGATTGACACTCCACACCAGGTAAACTCCTTGAAGGTATTTCCCTCCCTCCTGGCTGTTCTCTAAATGCCAACAGCTTGTGTTCAACAGCCACTCTGCTGCCATTTAACACAAAGTTAATTAGAGCAAGGAACCATAATCCCCACTTTAATGGCTGTTTGTCACATGCTGGATTTTTAAAGCAAATCTTACACTGAAATCATCTGATTCAAGTGCTGAGTCATGCTGACATCAAAAGACACTACAATCCAAAGCAATTAAAACATTAGTGCTTTAAGCTCTAGAGATTAAGTTTACACAAGAATTAAAGCCATGCTGCTGACTAGAGGAGTGTACTCACTTTATACAGAGCATGGTCAAAAGCATTAGGGGAAAACAAGACCAAAAGCAAGTTGTTTTCACTTCACTGCTAAAGACTTAGAGAATTCAGTCTTTCCTGGTATGAACAAACCACATTTGCCAGCTCTTAAGCTCATAAACAGAGCTTGCTATGTCTCTGGCAGAACTATGCAGCCATTGTGACTGCCCTCAGCTCCTTGCTATGAGCTCCCCACTGGCCAGCAAAAAGACCACCATCAGAAAAAATTAAAGATGCTTATTCAGAAGCTAGAACTTGGCGGAGTCCCCATTTCAATTACTATATAATTGACCTTAACTTCACTTAGCCAGAACTATTACACACCCAACTTGCTGCTTCTCCAGTTCCTTATTCAGTAATGAATAAAAGATACGCTTGACTACATTAATACACAAAGCTGATGGAAAAAAGGAGGGAGGCTGGCTGCTGCCCACTGTCCAGCCAACTTGTCTATAGGCAAGTAAGTCAAGATTCTGTATAGGAATTACTACACAAATTAGCTGTTTCAGTGGAATGAGTAGCACCAAGGTTTTGGAACTGCTTGCACAGAGCTGTAAGCGGTTCCAATAACCCAGCAGCACTGGCTGAATTCCCTGACGCTCATCACATTTTTGAAGTACAGAACAGGTTGGGAAGGTCACATTCCCAGCAAGATCAGAAGATGTGGTGCCAGAAAAAGGGGAAAACCCAGCACCCAACAACTCAGCTTCCAGCAGCTCTCTGTGGTCTGAAAGCCCACCCTGCTGAGTGGCCTGCTGTGCCAGTGATGCCATTGGGTTACACAGACGAAAAAGCAGTGTCAGAGAGCTTAGTAAACAAAAGCAGTGCAGAACTCAGTGTCTCCTAGTGTTGTAGTGGATGCTCTGGATCCAGGCACGTACCTGCACAGATGATGAAAGCTCGCACTTGGCTTTCTCTGATGCTTCTCTCACTCTCTGAAGGGCCATGTTGTCTTTAGTCAGGTCAACTCCGGTCTGAGCGACAAAAACAGGGTTAACAGACTCTCAAGCACCTGCTCAGGAGTCACATCCCTGCAGTTCACCTCAGAGCTCTTGACTGAAAAGCTATTTCTAGAGCAGACTGCCATGTGCACTGTGCTGCTCTCTCCCTGCTGGCAGGGGCAGTCAGCATTTCCAGTCTGCCAGCCCTCTCCGCTCTGCAAGTGATCATACACTGAATTACAGACTGAACCTTGGAAAGGCTGCTGCAGCACAAAATAAGAAGACAGGACTGAATTAGCAAAAGAGTTGGAATTACACAGCAGCTTCCTCTCAGCAACCCTCGTTTGCATCTGTCCTGTCACATTCAGTTGCACCACAGATTAACGTTCAGAAGTAAACAGACTGTGTATAGGACAGTCCTGCTACACCAGAGAGAAAAAAGGCAGAAGTTCTGCTATTCTGTGTCTTCCAGGAAACGAACATTCCACTTCAAGAAAGCAAGTGGAAGAAGTGGAAGCCAGGCTAAAGAGTGTCTAACCCTCTTAAATTCCAGCTGTGCCAGAGGTGACAAGTCCTAATAATTTAAGAGAATTCTTATCCTTCTAAAGAAGTGAGATTGAAAAGCAGTGTAACACAAGACTGTGCTCTCAAGAGACACCTTACCTCTCTCTTGAACTCTTTCACAATATACTGTAGCAAAGCCTGGTCAAAATCTTCTCCACCCAAGAAAGTGTCACCATTGGTGGACTTCACCTCAAAGACTCCCTTCTGGATTTCCAACACAGAGATATCAAAAGTGCCACCACCCAGGTCGTAGACTGCGATGCTGCAGGGAGAGAGGCAGGACAATGTTACCATCTCGACAAAGGAGAGTGGCTCACAACTCCCTCTCCTCAAGAGATGATGTGCAGAACACACACTGCTGCCCACACAAGTTAAAAGCCTCTCTAAAGACAGCAGTGAACAATCTCAAAATGTCCATACCCCCTGAGCACTCAGTCCATATGGGGGTCCCTGGAAGATGTGCTACATGAAGTCTGACCTTGCACATTTTTTCAGAGGGCGCAGCTCCCGGCTCTCCAAAATCAGACATTCTCACATTCAACAAGAAGAGTAGAGACACCAGAACCATTACGAATTTTTTTTTCAAAATGTGAGACCTTCCCAGCATTATCACTACTTCAGAAATACAGAATGTCTAACACATGTCTAGCACATGCCTAAAAGCCTGCACTTCTGTAACCACCCCTGACAGCAACAGATTGAATGCAGGCAAGGGAGCTGCAAGCCATGGACAGCTGGCACAGCTCCTGTGCTGCCCATCAGCACCTCTGGTGACAGCCTGACACCCAGCTGTCCTCAGCCACACCCACCACTGCACTGGCAGGTAAGGAAATTAAATTGACACTCAGGTTGGATAATTAAGTTGTAGCTGCTAGTTATGAACTCTCTTTAACAAGGTTGGTTGGCACAGAACAGAGGTGACATTGCAGAGCTCTCACTCACAGCTCTGAGTCCACCTTGGTAGAACTCCAAGCAGTGCTCTAAAACCCAGCAAGCAGAGGAGGCAAATCCCAGCAGGTTTATTTCACAGGGTTGGTAATATGCACTTACACTTTGTCTTCAGACTTGTCCAGCCCATAGGCAAGTGCAGCTGCTGTGGGTTCATTAATCACCCTCAGGACATTCAAGCCAGCGATCTGCCCAGCATCTTTGGTAGCCTGGGGAGGAAAGGGGACAGTGCCGACTGCTGAGAAACTGAATGCAATTTATGAGCCCCAAAATCTCCCAGCTTGATGAGTACCTGTCTCTGAGAATCATTGAAGTAAGCAGGGACTGTGATCACAGCATTCTTTGCTGTATGTCCCAGGTAATTTTCTGGAAGAAAAAGGAGAAAAAACAGAAGTTATCCTTGTAAGAACATCAAGTTATCACTCACTGAATCACAGAATGGGTGGGGAAGGGACCTTAAAGCCCACCCCATTCCACACCCTGCCAGGGGCAGGGACACCTTCCACTACCCCAGGCTGTTCCAAGCCCTGTCCAAACTGGCCTTGAACACTTCCAGGGACTAAAGGGCAGCCACAGCTTCTCTGGGCACTCTGTGCCAGGGCCTCCCCACCATCACAGGAAGAACTTCCTCTTACTGTCTAACCCAAATCCACTCAGTTTGTATCTATTGCCTCCTGTCCCATCACTACATGCTTTTGTAAATAGTCTCTCTCCATTAGTATCTAGTTCGAAATTATTTCTCCCAACCAACAGAAGACAAGCATGCTGTTTTCTGGGAAAATGCAGAGGAAGCTGTGCAGAACTCCAGTCCTTCCACAAAACAGTTTGTAGACTTCTGGCAGCACAGCAGTGCACCTCTGCAATTCCATCAGTGACTGGATGCCACTGTAATGAACTTATCTGAGAGTCTGTCTTTTTATAGCGTGAGACTGAAGCTGTAATCCATTTTTCTGCATGTGATACAGTTAGAAATTACTCATTTTCATCCCATTTATAGAATCTGCTTTTGCTAACACTTAGCACAAACAATGTACATATACCAACTTCATACGTGTTTGAGACAGCAAGTCAGAAAAATATATATTACACCCTATTTTAAGGTCTCAAAAAAAGGGAAGTCATCAAATGCACATTGAGACCTGCTAAGAAGTGCACATGTGCACGATGCAGTGTAGCTGCACAGACAGGACTCATGCCTATGCAGCAGCCCTGCATAGATCTTACACACTGCACTGTTCTCCGCTGCCTGCAAAGCCACAGTTGAAGCCATGCAGCACCCAGGCCAAAAGCCAACATCCTTCCAGGAAGCAGATCCTTGCTGAAGGCAGAGGAACATCACCCTCAAAGTAAGTCAGATCTATCACCTCTAGATGCTCATACACCACATACTTGTATTTTACTACCAGGTGGAGCTTTAGCAAGTGCCCAGGACCTAATAGAGAAAATACAGTAATTGATGAAGCTTCAGTCCTTCCCTCCTCACAGTGTTTAACAAGTGAGGGTGCAGAAGGCACTACTGACTGTTTCCTCTCTGTACTACACTCAGTTTCCTCAGAAACCACATAAGGAATTAAGAAAGAGAAGAGTATTTTTCCACACCAATAGGTATTTTGCCCCAGCGAAGATTTAAAGTCACCACTGGATAATTAGCTATTTGGGCCCAACAATGGGGTCCCCTGAACACTCCTTTTCTCCCCATGTGCCATACATCCATCAGCTGAGTAGGAACAAAGCCACTCCAAGCCTGGCTGGCCCAGCCTGTGCTCAGCAGGAGCCAGGGAGATACAAGGACTGCAGCTTCCAAGGCAATGGAGCTCCCCCTTCTGAGAAAGTGTGAATGCAATTAAAATCAGAATCAACTTAATCAGCAACCAATTCTAGTTTGAGTATCTTTTAAGTAAAGCACTGATATTTTGCCAAAGATCCAAGATTGAGGCAGGCACTGATCTTCCTTGAGGCTTCCTAGAAGCCCCGCCTGTTCCTGTCCTCCATCCACAGCCCTGCTCTTTGAGGGTTTGGTACCAAGAAAGCGCTGTTATGGCTGCAGCACTTCCACGTAAAGCACAGAGACAGCAAAGAGCAAGCTGTACCAACCTGCAGTCTCCTTCATCTTCATGAGGACAAAGGCACCGATCTGGCTGGGAGAATAGAGCTTCCCATGAGCCTCCACCCAGGCGTCCCCGTTGGAGGCACGGACAATCTTGAACGGGACATTCTTTCTGAAAACCACAGAATTCACACTCAGTTTCTGCAGCAGCACAAACCCCACACCATCAGTATGAGCAAATGAACAGGTGTAGCTCTAAACAAAGAACACTGAACTCGCCAGCAGAGCCCCAGATCCAGAGTCCCAGAAGTACCAATTACAGATTGCTGCTGCCAACACTTACACAATACAAATAATGTACATATACCAACTTTATAAGTGTTTGAGACAAGTCAGAAAAATATGTATAACATCCCATTTAAGGTCTCAAAGAAAGAGAATTAAGTCATCAAATGCACAGACAGGACTCATGCCTACGCACCAGCCCTGCAGAGAGCTTACACACTGCATTATTCTCTGCTGCTTTAGTCAGACACCTCATTTAATCACAGGCCTGAGGTATGATCACACAGCTTTGATAGCAAACATCCTCAAGAATTAGGAAAGTCTGCACTGCAAGCATCAGCAAGCCTTTTTTTTTCTTCTCTGGAAACCTTAATGTGATCAGCAATGAGTGCAGCAAAACACAGCCTGGCCCTCAGACAACAGCACTGCAACGTCGAGAGCCGAGGGCACGACAACTTCCCCCAGAGCAAGGTCGTGTCTGGAAGCAGACCAGGTCGTGCTATCCCCATGGAGTTTGCTACCCCAGTGCTGGCAGTGGCACTGTCCCCTCACTCACATGTCCTTCTTCACTTCGGAGTCGTCGAAGCGGCGGCCGATGAGGCGCTTGGTGGCGTAGAAGGTGTTGTGGGGGTTGGTGACCGCCTGGCGCTTGGCTGGCATCCCCACCAGGCGCTCGCCCTCAGCCGTGAACGCCACCACCGACGGCGTGGTCCGGGCACCCTCCGAGTTCTCCAGCACCTGGGCACAAAGGCAAGTGTGACATCCACACACTCACCTCAGGGACACACTGGAGATATCCCACACGTAACGCTCCTGCTTTACTCACTTTCGCTTGCTTCCCTTCCATAACGGCCACGCAGGAGTTGGTGGTACCCAGGTCAATCCCAATAACAGCACCTTTAATTGCTTCTGAGCTGGACAGCACATCAGGGGAAAGGAAAATATCCATTAAAGGAAAATAATTAAATAGAAAAAAAATGTCCAGTCTCAAAGACAGGATAAAGTGATTTTCCACTCAATGTGGAAGCAAATCCAGGCTGTATCCTGAGCTAAGGCGTTCTCTGACTCTTATAGTGAAATTTAAGCTTGTGCCTCTGTTCTGAACCAGATGACTTACAGGTAAACCCTTGCATATTAAAATAACCATATAAAATATTATTCTTCCCCAGAATATACTTACTTCATATACTTATTTTTATCTTTTTAAAAACCCTTAAGAGTTTGGTATAAAAAAGTCATAACTAACTTTGTCCCTATGGACAGGAGTTGTTTTGGGTTACTTTTGATCACAGAATCCCAGACTGGTTTGGGCTGGAAGGGACCTTAAAGCTCATCCAGTGCCACCCTCTGCCATGGGCAGGGACACCTTCCACTATCTCAGGCTGCTTGAAGCCCCAATGTCCAACCTGGCCTTGGACATTGCCAGGGACCCAGGGACAGCCACAGCTGCTCTGGGCAACCCTGGTGTTCAAACTTGTTTGAAAACATTCACCTGGAGTGAAAACAAAAATAAATTGCATTTGTTTATTTATCATTGCTTAGCATGGGGAGAAGAATCCACAGTGATCAATCACTTGGCCCATGCAGGGTGCCCTGGGCCAAAGCCAAAGCAAACCACCTTCCTGATCCTCAGAAGCAACAGGTGAATTTAGTCCTGATAAATGGGAGTGGTTCTCATACAAGACAAATCTGAATCTCCTCCTCCTCTCTGGGAAGAGTGCATTACCCCTTCTGAGGCAGAGAGAATCTCTGAACCACAGCTTTGCTTACAGACAAGGCATGTTCTGGGATGGAGAAGGCATTCTGCAGCAGAGCAGGATTGGTTTTTTCCAGGAATGTCACCTACTCTGTGCCAAGCTGCCAGGGGCTCTAACTCCAGTTCCAATAACAAAGCAGTGAACTTGGAACATTTAGCTGTACCAGAGAGACCCAGGCTTTCCCAACAGAAACAGACTTCCCAGCCCATGGCCTGAATCAGCATCAGCCACAAACATTTGAGTAAATCATACAAACAACAGCTCCCTTCTCCCATTATCCTGCAAAAAGGAAAACGAGTGATTCAAATGCATGTTTGAAATGAACTTTATCTGCAGAGGAATGGTTCCAGGCATCACCCATATCATGTCAGTGTAAAACACTTTGTCCCAACAGTGTTTGGATCACTGTTTGTTTGGTTGGTTTTAATCAAACAAATCTCAGCAATCCATGTTTTGTGGGCACTGCTGGTGGGGAAAGCAGCAAGGAACAGCAATTCTCAAAGCTCCCCTGGAGAAAAACAAGAGATAAAAAACAGCCTTAAGAGAAATTACAGGAGGAGGCTCCAGTCTTACTCTGCTGATTTGGCTCTGTTACCCAATCCCTGGCTCCAATAATCAGTTCTGGTATCAGGAAGAGAGTAAATATAAACATCAACAGCCAAACATGACCACCACAAGGAGCACTTACGCATATTTCCTGCTGGATGCTGCTCTGAGAACATTTTGGCTGAG
The DNA here is from genome assembly GCA_013397155.1 of Irena cyanogastra. Taxonomy (NCBI): domain Eukaryota; kingdom Metazoa; phylum Chordata; class Aves; order Passeriformes; family Irenidae; genus Irena; species Irena cyanogastra. The sequence goes on along the minus strand of VWZV01001847.1, from coordinate 7,780 downwards.
GCCATTCCAAAATGTCTGTAAAACAGAGACATCCTAATGAGAATTTACTTTAAAACATCAAGAGGTCTTCAAAGCAAGGCTTTCAGAGGAAAACAATGTCTGAAGCAACAGTGTGCTACTACAGTGTACCCTCTTTAAACACCTAGCTGCAAAGGAGTAGGTAACTTAAGCAAGACTCAGGCTGACATAAACAGCCCCCCCCCAATTACTGCACTAATTAATCTGCCACAACCCTAATTTCTATGACCAGAATCGAGGTATTTCCCTCATATAGACTAATCTGTGAGCATGTTACCAGGCAAAAGACATCTTAGTAAGTCAACACTGAACCTTCAGCATTCCACGAGCAGCAGCAGATAAACATTAACCCATTTCTCAGAGCTTTGTGCCTGGTCAGCAACAAATGTCCCACTGCATCCCTTAGGGAACCTGCAGCTGAGATTTTACTGCACAACTCCAGTTACGCTCCACCTTGGCTGTCCCACTGCACGTGCAACGCAGCATCCTGGAGAGCTCGGGAAGCATTAATCTTTCTAATTAAGAACGAACTTCTAGAAAGATGTTTTAATGCGAACGGAACCGAGTCACGACTAGTTTGCTGACATTTAAAGACGTAAGGCCCAGGCAAAGTGCATGGGTGGCTCAGGCTACGACAGAGCAGGGTCAGCACAGCGCGGGGGGATTTGCGGTCTTCACTTGTCCCCAAATCGCCTTCACGGGCCCTCCCCAGCCCGATCCCCGCTGCCACCATCACACACACGGTGAGGAATCGAGTGACCTTACTACAAACCTCCGTAACACAAAACAGACTCAAACACGTAAAACAGACTCCTCTACGCCCCTAGGACCGCATCGCCCCGCAGCCACATGAGCCTGCTCTTAATAAAATCTGAGCACCGAGGAGCCGAGGCCCGGGCCCGGACTCGCCCACGGGCAGCGCCCTCCGCCGCTCCACACACAGCCTNGCTCGCGCTCAGCATGGCGGCGGAGGAGGACGGGGCGCGCGGGGCCGCGGCTCTTCTGGAAACCTCGACCCACGTGGGCTGCGGGGGGGCCGAGACGTGCCGCAGGGCCCCAGCCGGGGGCTGACTCCAATTACGCCTGATCTCACCCCTTGCTTTCGGCGCGCCGCTCGGACGCCGGCACCGGCAGCGCAGCTGCACGGTGGCTTCCCGACACGGACACAGAGCTTGCTGTACAGGCTGGCGCGGACCGGAGCGGGACACGGGCAATAAAACGGCGCGACGCACACGGGCGCGGCAAAGACAACAGAGGTCCTGAAGCCACCGCGCACTCAAGGTCGGACAGGATAAAGCGCACGGCGATTGCAGCGCCCTTACGTCAGGCCCCGTGCTGCGCGTGCGCAGCGCGCACAGGGCCCCGCATGCGCAAAGACCCCGGGTTTGAACGGACACTCCCTGCGCATGCGTTGTTCAGCCCCAGGCCGGTGAGCGCGGCAGGGGCGGGACCCGCAGCGCCCTGAGAGCCGGAACGGAGCTCGGCAGTGCTGCTCCTTAAGCCGTGAGCCGCTGTCCTTCCGCTCCCGGAAGAATCAGAAAGGGCTCGCCGACCAGCTGCACTTCCAAAAAATACCTGTGAGGGTAGAAACTGATACTTGCTCAGCCCCAGAGGAGAAACAGGACTTGAAATCAAATCAAGTAGTTCACAATTCCACAGCACTCCCAGCCTGAACCCAAATCCAGCACCGAGCCAGTTCCTGGGAAGAAAGGAGCCCTCTCCCAGTCAAATCCAGAACAGCAGGAACACTCGGACAGTTCTTTGGGGGAATCCTAATTTATTGAACTGCTATCCCAGAAGGGCTCTCCTATGACTGTGGTCACCAGCATGGGGTCCGGGGGCCGTCTCGGGCGAGCCTCCTGGAGACCACGGAACCTCCACGGCCTCCTGGGGACCGTCTGTGCCACCGAGCTGGGGCTGTCCCCGGCTGGCTCAGGCACAGCGTCCTGGGAGGCCTGGGGTGGACACGGGTGGCTGCAGGACACCGATGGCTCTGCCACCTGCTCATGGGAATGCTTCTCTGGCACCAGCTGGGCTCCCATTTCTGCTTCCTGGCTTTTCCCAATGCTCTGGGACGCGCCGGTGCTGTCGATGTCCTTGGGATGTTGTTGATCTCCAAGGGAGTGGGAAGAGCTGGCCAGGGCTTCCTCAGTGTCCAGAAGCCGGAAGGGCTTCCTGAGAGGCTGGGAGGGATCGAGGCCTCCAGGAGTGACCCTCTGGGAGGGAGGCAGGAACTTGGGGAGAGGGGGTCTTGGCAGGTGGAGGATCTTAAAGGGCTGGGGGCTCTCAGCAGACAGGGACGCTATACGAAGCTGCTGGGAGGGACGCGGCGTCTNGGCTGTGGGGCCGGCCCAGTTTATATAGGGATGGCCCCATGATGTCACAGTGCTGGGGCCATGACACCGTGTGACATCACAGCCCGGCCTCACACCGGTGTCACCCCCTTTGTGCTGTCACAGCCCCGCCCGCCTCAAGGTCAGCAGCACTGGCTCAGCCCTAAGAGTGCTCATGGCCAGCAAAGACCTGCAAGTGAAAACGGGAGCCCAGCCTGTGTTATGTTGTTTTGGTGTGTTTTTCCTTTGTAATTCAATCCTAGCAATCAGTTTTATGCCTCCCCCCAATTTTTAATAGATTGTTCCATTTCCCCCTGTATTATTGCTTTTACCCTAACTGTGAATCTTCTCAAACACAAGCCCAGACCTGTCCCCTTGTTCCCTGTTCCCCCTCCTATTATATGCCAATCCTTCATGGCTCCGCCCTTTTATTTGGAAGTTTCCCTGTCAGTTCTGTATTCCTTAAAACCTCATTGGTTTACTTGAGTTTTTCTCCACCCCTGTAATCTGCTATTAGTTTATGTATTGTATTCCACACCCTGTGTTCCACCCCCAGTTTCTCCTTATTGGTTACAGATTGTATCCTCCCTTTGTATCCTCCCCTGCTTGTAAGACACTCTATGCCTTGGTTGTTTCCCTTTTTCTGTCCCTGACCCTCCTAGGAATAAACTCCTTTGGAAACCACACAGAGGGCCTCTCCCTCTTCCTTGTCCCTACCCTCAGTGCAGCCCCATTCCCCCACGCAGCCCACCCGCGCTGTAGAGCAGTTGTGCCCTACAGTCGCACCCCGGATTTTAACCGCCTTTCTGGGGGTGGCCCACTCTCGCAGACGGTGCCGGGAGCTGCTGTGGGCTGAAGAGATCCGGCACCGCTGCAGGTGGTGCCCAACGTGTGGCCCTACCCCTTTTCCATCATGGGGCATGGGAACTCTGGCTGGAAGACCTGTGGTGGACTGCAACACCGGGACTGCGTCAGCTGGGTCACCACTGTGGAGCCGTCGGGACCTTGTGGATCGGCAAGAGCCTTTGGTGCCTCAGCACTCCTGAGAGATTACCTCACTTTTTTGTTGGTGGTACTCCCAGGGGGGAAGCGGCAACCCTCTAGCACCCTAGAGGATCGCTTCCCGGTTAGGGGACCTTCTTCTGCAGTTTTTTGTTCCTGGGGCCAACAGAGCAGTGAGTACCCTGGTGGCCAGGTCACTGGGTCCCGAGAGTGGGAGGTGGACTCGGGTTGAGGGCTCACAACTGGGAAGATTTAAGTTTCTAGGGGGTTGGAGATGCTTGAGGGCTCTGCCCCTGTAGTGTTTTCAGTCTATTTTAAGTTCCAGGGAGATTAGGTGTCCCCTGGGTGGGTATCTTTGAGGAAAGTGGGGTGGGCTCCAGTGGCTGGGTCGGACCCGGGCCAGAGGCTCACAGGGCGAGTGCATTCCCGAAATTACAGGGAGACTGGGTGTCACCTGTGTTGTGTGGGTTTTAGGGGAGGCATGGAGCCTAGGCCATGTCAGCACTTCACCCCTGGATGGTTGAGGGTGGTCCCAGGACCATTTTCTTTTAAGTTCTTAGTTTTGCTGCAGGAGAAGGGCGGATTATTGCTGCAGTCGGCAGGATGGGCGCTGATCTGTCGACCTAGCAAAGGGAGATTTATTTCCAAGTTGCAGGAACTCTGGTGGGTGGGGGGATGGAGCTTTCAAAAAAGATGTTAAAAAAGTTTGTTAAATGGCTGTTCTTCCACTTCCCTGTGGTTAACTCTGTCCATATACAGAAGGTAGAATTTTGGAATGCAGTGGGCACAAAGCTCACTGCGTTGACTAAGGAAGGTAACCCCGTAGGGGACAAATTCTCCCCGTTACTAATTAAGATCTAGGAGGTTGTGAGAAAACCTGGAAGAGAAGTAGGAAAACAGCCATCCAAGTTTTTCCCAGTTCTCCTTAAAACCCCTCTTCCCTCGCCCTTTTTTCCTACTCCCACTTCCCCTACACTAGGTAGGTTGGGGGGAGCCCACCAAGAAGAAGCGTGGGGTTGCTACTATCTCCCCAGCTCCTCTCAACCTCCCCAGTACCCTTGTCCTGGCAGTGCTGGCCACACTGCCAGGAACCCTTTCCTAGTCCCCCAACCCACTCCCTCGTCCTCAGCTGCTAACCCCAAGAATAATTTGGGCTAGTAGTTTGTTCCCCCTTCCCAAAACTAACTCCTGGGGAGCACAAGATGGCAATGGCCACATAGCGTGGCGCCTCCCTTATGCTTCTCCTTCCTAGAGCCCTTTTCTCCCTGTCTCGTCCAACTCCCTTTCCCCAAGCCCTGTTCCTACCCCTAGATCCCGCCTCTGGCTCCACCTCTCCCCCCGAAGGCCCCACCCCTAGGGGTGGCAACCATCTTGTTCCAGGTCATGCCCATTCTAGGAGGGATGGAGGCAGAGGCTCCCCACTGGAAACCACCATTTTGTGTGTCTCACCTCAGATGGTGGCACCTGGACCCCCTATCCTGTCCTCGTCCCTCTTCCCACCGGGAACTCAGGTGGCCCCTCACTGTAATCAGGCATGTAGTATTGATACTTCCCCTGGAACAGATCAACCAGTTGCCAGTTCTGTTGATGTGTCCTTGAGTTTACGGAGTACAACACCACCACCGCGTGTTTTTATGAGACCACTCTGTTGTCCGAGAATAACAATAAACATCCTTAAAATTACTGTGTACCATCCAAAATTTGTAGAAGTTAATGGCAAGAAAAAAAGAACTTTCACCGTGACCATTCAAAATTTTGAGTGACTGTTTTACTAGCTGAGTTACTCAGAACCTTCTCCCAGGTTTCTTCTTCATTGTTTTAATTATCTAGAGTTTAGACAGATTCATTATTTATACTATCTTAATTACTTAAAAGTTAATCATAATTTTGTTTTATTACTTTTAAGTATTGCCTTTAAGTGAATTTATTAACTTAAATTATTTCATCATAAGTATATTAATACAAATTATGAATTCATTGAATTAGTAGTTGATATTTTAAGTTATAATCTCCATGAGTAAAAGAAATATGTTAGATTCTATTTCCCTGCCATGAGCAGTAGGGACAGTTGAGGCTGGCAGAACTACCCTGTGTGTTGCCCTCAGTCACAGGAGTGAGATGGGCTCAGGCAGCAGCTCAGAGCCAACTGCGTAGAGCAGCTGTGCCCTAGAGCCGCACCCCGGATTCTAACAGCCTTTCTGGGGCAGCCCGCTCTCGCTGATGGTGTCAGGAGCTGGCGTGGGCTGAAGATCTCCAGCACCGCTGCATTATGTTATCGAATCAGAGAAAGTGAATCCCCTCATTAGATTTTTAAAGGTGAAATTAGCTCATTTTTAACACAGTCGTTTAGTCTTCAGACAGCTTTGGGAAGGAACAAAAGCAGAATTTGTGAGTTGAAATATATGAGAAAATAGTTTGCCAAAAAATAGCTCATGAAAAGTATAGAATGAAGTTGAGTGTTGCGCTAGTGCTGCCTAGCTTTGCTTGCCTCTTGCATTACAGATTTGCCTGTAGAACAACCAAAACCAAATGTTTAGGTGAACTTAACCAAGGCAACAAGCTCAGACACCATGTTTGTTCAATTCCAGCCCAGAAAAGCCTTTTTCAGCCTATGTAGTCAGTGTGCCAGTAAAAAATTAGCCAATACCTATATATTCCCTTGACCAAAATGCAGCTTAATAGTAAATTATGCGAGGTTACCAACAAGAGCAGTCCTGTAGCTAATTAAGACTTTTCGACCCAAGAACTTCCTAAAACACCTTCTGAACCCCAAGAGTTAGAGATTCTTAGTTCCTTAGCAATGGATTTTTGTCTTACGTTCTCAGATAACAATTAGCGAGAGAATGAGCCTCCAAAATACAACATCACTCCCAATTACCCTGCTTACAGGATCTCTAGTTTTTAGTATAATTATTCAGATAGTTAGGGTAGACTTTCCGAAGTTAACCAATATCCACGACAATTACCAAAAAGATATTGGTTCATTTGTAGAGATAGGGCTTAGCAAGGCATTCTACCATGCCTTAAAGATAGTCCATACAATATTAAACAACTTACTGTGCTAGCACCTAATGCTAAGACAGTCATTAAGAAAAAACATAGAAGAAAAAATTTGCCTATCAGTATGAAGAAAGTTGTAACAGTGATTTTAAGCCCTAAAAAAATACAAAAAGAGTTGCAACAAGTTTACTTCTACCCCAACTTGCTTCTACCATAGCACTGAAACAGTTAGATCAAGTTAGATGTTGGCTGAGTAAACAAACCAATGCCACATCCATTATAATCAGTAATATGCTGACAGATGTCAGCAGTGTTAGACATGCTACCCTTTAGAATAAAGCAGCAATTAATTTTCTTTTACTAACACACAGACATGATTGTGAAGAATTTAAAAGATTGTGTTGTATAAATTTGTCTAACCATTCTAAATCCATCCACAAAAGGATACAAAAGCTAAAAGATTTAACAGCTCAAATCAAAGAAGACAGTAGGTCATAGTTTGATGATTTGTTGAAAAGATAGAGCTTTACACCTTAGTTAAAAGAACTTAGTAGAAGTTTATATTTAAGTGTTCTAGTAGTGATACTAGTAGTAGTACCTTATGTGCAACAAATGATAGACAAAACTATCAAAGAAATTTTTATCATATGAGAGAGAGAGAAAATAGAATCACAGAAAGTTCTCAAGATCTTACAGAAATAGTAGATGAAAGTATAGACGTAGATGAAGGCTTTAAATTAAGACCTCAGAACAGACGAGTCTTATTAGAACAATAAATAGTAACCACTACCAGATTTGACTTTTCTCCTTTAAACATACCAGATCTTTTACGGCATCAAAAATTACTGTAGTGTAAAATAGCAACACTTAAAGCAAGTAAAAGAGGCGATTCAAACAAGCAAAAAGAAAATACGTATTGTAGTAGAGCTATGTAACACAAGGTAATCAATAAGGAACAAAGTTAAGAAGGTTTCTTTCTAGTTGTACCGAGAGGGGGAAATGTGAGAAATAGTAAAAGTAAGAAGATTCTTAGAAAGCTGGGGAAGCAGACTTAAGAAACAGAAAGAATACACAACTAGCTACTGCTGCAAAGTCTGAAAATAGAAAAAGTTACAATGGTATAGCAAGCAAGGACATTAAACAATAGCTTAAGTATCAGGCTTGGCTGATATAGATTTAAGACTGCGGGAAAATATGCTTAGCAAGATAGTAGAAGGTTTTAAGCTTAATAATGACGTATTGTGTATTGTTAATAGAAAGAAGAGAAGCAAGCATTGTGTGAAGCAGGTGTACGTCTGCTTTTAGTAATTGGCTAAAACAACTGTCTGTAAGTTTTAGCAATACGCTATTGGCTGGAAAGTTTTAAAGTGCTCTGTAACAAAGAAATCATTGGCTGCTGCTGCTTGTACGTCAGCTTTGCCATCTTC
>VWZV01001842.1:12060-22972 GCA_013397155.1 Irena cyanogastra | reverse complement strand
GGGATGAAAGGGAAACGGAGCAAGGGATGAAAGGGAAAGGGAGCAGGGCATGAAAAGGGAAATGGAGCAGGAGATGGAAGGGAAACGGAGCAAGGGATGAGGAGAATGGAGCAGGGCATGAAAGGGAAACGGAGCAGGGCATGGAAAGGAAAAGAGAGCAGGGCTGAGGGAAACAGAGCAAGGGATGAAAGGGAAACAGACCAGGGATGAGGAAAACAGAGCAGGGGTTGAAAAGGGAAACAGCAGGGAATGGAAGGGAAACAGAGCAGGGAATGAAAAGAGAAACAGAGCAGGGCATGAGGAGAATGGAGCAGGGCATGGAAGGGAAACGGAGCAGGGCTGAGGAGAACAGAGCAGGGCATCCCCCAAGTGCTGAGAGAGGAGTGCAGGGTGAACAGCTGAGCATTCCCATGGCCCTGCCCAGCCCGGGCTGTCCCTGCAGGGAGTGGGGAACTCCTGGGGCCGCCGGAATCCCCGCGGGAGCAGGAGCTGTCAGCCAGCCAGGGGAGCTCCCTGGTGAAACCCAACCCTCGGCCCTTTTTTCTATTCCTAGAGGGATGGGACCGTAAATCCCAGCCCGTTCCTGGGGTTCCACTGTCCCGGGCTGGCCTGGGACCCCCCCGGAGCCACGGCTGCTCTGGGAAAGCATTTCACCCCTGACACCAGGGGACAACAGGAGGGACAGAGCAGGGCTGGCTGCCGTGGCTTTTGGGGACATTCAGGCAGCTGTGACTGTCACCTCGGGGACAGGGGCACAGTGCCAGCAGCTGCCACCCCGCGCTCGGTGCCACATCAGGGCCGTGCTCCCCAAGCTTGTCACCCCTGTGCCTGGCACGGGAGCTGCTGCCACCACCCCGGCACTCCCTGGTGTCCCCTGCCTCGCCACCACACCCCTGAGGGCAGCCCGGACGTGCCAGGGACAAGTGACACGGGACAAGTGACACGGGACAAGTGACACGTGCCCAAGGCCAGCAGGGGAGGAGCTGTGCCAGGGGGACAGCCAGGAATGGGAGAGCTCATTCCCGTGGCATTCCCAAACTTCCCCCACCGGGCTGGTGGCCCCCAGGGCTTCCTGCTGGGTGACAAAGTGTCGGTGCCACCTCCCAGTGGGAACAAGTGGGAATCTGCTCCCCTGGATCCAGGGAAATCCGGGAGAGGGAGGAGCTGGAGCTGCCCGGCCAGGACCCGTGGAATTCCCTCTGGGAATGGGAATGGCAGCTCTGGGGCATGGGATGGGACGTGAGGGCCAAACCCCGAACGTGGGGAAGTGGTGAAAAGGATCGGGATGCTCCGGGAGTGCTGCTGGTGCTGCTCTGGGGGCGGGGAACGTGATCCCACAGGGGTTAAACCCGCCTCGGGATTCCCCTCGGCCACTCTGGACACTTGACCACAAGCCAGGGGTCACTCATGGGACACCAGACCATTCCTGTGCTCAGCCACATCCACCACAGCTCCAGATGGACACCCCAGGCCCTTCCCACACAATTCCTGTCCATCCTGCAGTTCTCTGTCCCTCAATTCCTGTCCATCCTGCAGTTCTCTGTCCCTCTGAGACCCCTTGGCCACACTGGACACTTGACCCCGAGGAGCCACAAGCCAAGGATGACTCCAGACCTCTCCTGTGCTGAGCCACATCCACCACAGCTCCAGATGGACACCCCAGGCCCTTCCCACACAATTCCTGTCCATCCTGCAGATCTCTGTCCCTCAATTCCTGTCCATCCTGCAGTTCTCTGTCCCTCAATTCCTGTCCATCCTGCAGATCTCTGTCCCTCAGTTCCTGTCCATCCTGCAGTTCTCTGTCCCTCAGTTCCTGTCCATCCTGCAGTTCTCTGTCCCTCAGTTCCTGTCCATCCTGCAGATCTCTGTCCCTCAGTTCCAGATGGACACTCCAGCCCCTTCCCACACAATTCCTGTCCATCCTGCAGTTCTCTGTCCCTCAGTTCCTGTCCATCCTGCAGATCTCTGTCCCTCAGCTCCGGATGGACACTCCAGCCCCTTCCCACACAATTCCCACCATCCCACAGCTCCCCGTTCCTCAGAGACCCCCCAGCCCAGCAGGGCTCACCCGTTCCCCCTGATTCCCAGAACAAAAGTGCCATTGAGCCCAGGCACCCCCGAGCCTGACCCCGACCCTCCTTTCACCTCCTCCAAAACTCCCCCGGCTTTGATTTCCCCCTCAGGGAGCCGCGGCCCCGTGGGGCAGCTGGGAACATCAAGGAGAGAGGGAGAAGTTTGTTTTAGTCCGGGTTAAACGAAACCAAACCCGAAAGGAGCGCGGGAGGCTCCGTCCCAAGGCCGGGGGACGTTTCCCTGGGCAGAGGGAGCAGGGAACGCTCCTGGGAAGCGAGGCAGGGCAGGAGGAGGTGCTGGCCCTTCCCTGCTCGCTCCCTCCCTCCCGAGCCGTGCTCTGACTCACGGCTGGCGTCTGGGACAAGTGGCACTGCTGGGAAGCCACGTGTGGCCTGCCCGAGCCACCCCGAGCTGCTCCTGAGTCACTCGCGGCGTTTGTCCCGGCCCAAATGACAGGAATGACAGGGCAAAGCTCAGCCGGGCTGGCTGCGCCCCGGGAAAAGCCTGCCCGCAGAGCCCCGGCCTGGAAAGGAGCGGTTCTAGCTCTGGGAGGGGTTTTAGCCCAAACCCGGGCAGGGCAGGGCAGGAGGGGCTGTCCCAGGTTTCCCGAGGAGGAATTCCCCAGGGAATGGGGTGGGGGTGGGTACCAGGACCAGGACGAGGGGCTGGGAAAATCGGGATAACCACAAGCAGCTCCCAGCAAGCTCATCTCGCAATCCCCCCACAAATGAGTTTCTCCCTTTTCCTCCATCGCGCCCGGCAATGAATTGAGGGATTTTCTGAAGTGCGGGCACGCTTTTGTTAATTACACCACACTAATTAGGCACCTTACAGCCGCTCTCAGAACCAGCACGACCGATGGACAGCACATCAGCACCCAACAGGCGACCCCGCCTCCCCGCAGAGCCGAGATTTTGGGATCGGACACGGGCTGGCAGCTCGGGAGCATCCCCAGAGCCGCGTCGGGAAGGAGGGAGAGGAAGAGGCCGGGATTCCCCCACCTTCCTCCCTCCCTCCCCGAGCGCTGCGAGTCCCCGAAACGCCGCCAGGATTGAAACCAGATGTGTAGGAAGTGTCTCATTAGCGGTAATTGCTTCGCCAGGATTTGAGGTTTCCCCTCTCTGCCACCGCCACCAAAAACACTCGGAAGGAGCCGCCGTGGGTCCGGGACAAGGGAAAAAAAAAAAAAAAACCCTCGAGGCAGAGTTTGTGCTGCACAAACGTTCGGGATCGAGGGCGGGGAAAGTTTGTTCAGCCGGGGCCGGCAGCAGGCTGAGGGATCTGAAACCATCCCGGCAGATTAAGCTGGAAAAACTCCGCCTAAATCCCACTTTCCTGCCTCACCGCGGCCAAATGAGTCGTGAAATGGGCTCGCAGCTCAGCCCCCGGCACCCGCCCGGCTGCCAGGGGGGAGAACGGGCACGGGACACGCCAGGAGCTCCTTCCCCCCGCTCGGGGCCGCTCCGGGGACAGCTCCAGGTGTCCCCAACCCATCCCTGCTTCCAAGGTTTCCTTGGGTTCAGGGCTGGATGGGGCAGATCCGAGAGCTCAGAGCAGGCAGGTCCTGGCAGGGAGACCCAAAGCAAGGCAGTTTCAGTTTCCTGGGGGCTGGAAGGGATCCAAGGCCTTTCCTCGGTCCCGTGGCACCCGAGCCGTTCTCCCCCTGCGCTGCACAGGTTTCCCCAGCCAGGTGTGATTTTCCGCCTGCTCCCTCAATCATCCCTTTGTTCTGGGCCTGAATTCCCGCTCCTGCCCATAAAACCGCCACAGAATTCCCAATTTATGGCACGGGTCTCTGCACAATTCTCCCAGAGCTGGATTTGAGCCCCCCTCGGGCAGCAGAGCCACCCCGCTGTCCCCAGCCTGGCTCCCTCCCCGCGGTGGGGCTGAGCTGTCCCCAGCCCCGCTGAGGGCACCGGGGGGGAGATTACAGACACAAAATCCCGGGAGGCAGCTCCCTGCACCCTAAATCCCGCCGCAGGCATCCCTCAGGGGCAGCACCGAGCACACAAAGCCGGAGCAGCCTTTTGTCGCCATCACTTTGTCACATCAGCCCTGTCCCCAGCGCCACTCCCGACACCGGCACAGCCGCGGGGACCCCAGAGGCGGGCGGGGCACGGTGCCAGCAGCACGGCCCGGCTCTGGGGCCGCTCTGCCCCCGCTTCCTGCCGCAGCCCTGGGGACAAAGGCGCCTTTGCTGGGCACAACGCGCTGTCACCCGCCCCCGGGTGGGGACGGAGCGATGGCGGCTCAAAGGAGGAGCCGCACCCGCTTTATTCTCGGCGAGAGCGGCACAATCGCAGCCCGCGGAGCTGCCGGGCTGCTCGGGCTGCTCCTCGAGTGTCCCCTGCGGCGGGCGGTGTCCCCTGTCCCCTGCGGCGGGCGGTGTCCCCTGTCCCCAGCGCAGCGCGCAGCCCCCGGCGCTCGCACAAAGGGCGCTTCTGTCGGGGCCCGCCGCTGTTTCCCGGGAAGGGAGCCAGGGCTGGCAGCTCCCAGCAGCAGGAATCAAAGCCCCGTTTGTGCTGCCGAGCCCCCGAGCAGCGCTGGGGCACCCGCGCAGGGAGGCAAGGCCAGAGCAGCCTGCTGGGGACAGCGACAGCCCCGCACACAGATGGGGACAGCGGGACACAAGCCAGCCTCGTCCTAGGAAAAGCTGTGCCAGCGGCACGGGCGGGCTCCAGGATCCCTAAAACCCCTTCCCTTCCCAGGGCAGGAGGTGGGAATGGATCCCTGCTCCACCATTCCAGCATGGAAACCCCCAAACCCCTCCTGGGATCGGCTCCCCCAGGGAATCCTGTGAGCCCACGTTGCCAGCCCTGATCCCACAGGCTGGTTATCCCACAGGGGTAGAGCCATGGGCTCCAGGATCCCTAAAACCCCTTCCCTTCCCAGGGCAGGAGGTGGGAATGGATCCCTGCTCCACCATTCCAGCATGGAAACCCCCAAACCCCTCCTGGGATCGGCTCCCCCAGGGAATCCTGTGAGCCCACATTGCCAGCCCTGATCCCACAGGCTGGTTATCCCACAGGGGTAGAGCCATGGGCTCCAGGATCCCCAAAAACCCTTCCCTTCCCAGGGCAGGAACTGGCAATGATGTCCCAGGCCAGGATTCATCCCTGCCTCCCCCATTCCAGAGACCCCAAATCCCTCCTGCTGCTGGCACAGATCTGGGGGTGCTCAAACTGCCCGGGATCAGCTCCCGGCGGGAATTCCGAGCCCCCATTCCCAGCAGGGACCCAGCCCCTTGCCCTGCCCCAGCAGTGCATCCCAGCTTCCCCAAATCCCTCCTTCCCAGTGTCCCCGTTTCCCTGCGATGCCCCCAAATTCAAATCCCCTCCAGGAATCCCAGTGGCCTCCCCTCTTCCTGTGCTCTTTACGCTGCTTTAAAGTCGCTTTTCCGCCGTCCTGAATTATTGACGGGAACATGAAAATTTAAACTCTTTCAAGATTCCATTAAAATTCATTCCCTTTCCCTTCGGAGAGCTGCCACTGCCCGAGCCTCATGTAGGGCAGCTGCCTCCCCTCCCGGGATTTAACTCCAGAGAAAATTCCCTGGGAATTGTTTCGTGGAGACCCCGAGACAGCAGCCTGCATCCCTCTCCATCAGCCTGCTCGTCCCGTGCCCTCCCGATCCCAGCAGCAATCCCAGCTGAGGATCCAGCATTCCCAGCACCCCTGCATTCCCAGACAAAGGGATCCTGCTCTGATCCAGGACTGCATCCCCTTCCTCACAGGAACTGTGGGGTGGGATTCCCAAAATCCCTCATCCCCAGCTCTGCCTGCTGCACATCCCATCTTCCCTGACTCTGAGGAATAAATGAGGAAGAACTGAGGAATGAACTGAGGAAGACCTGAGGAATAAGTGAGGAATAACCTCAGGAATAAGTGAGGAAAAACCTCAGGAGTAAGTGAGGAATAACCTCAGGAAAAAGTGAGGAATAACCTCAGGAATAACCTAAGGAATAAGTGAGGAATAACCTGAGGAATAACTACAGGAATAACCTCAGGAATAAGTGAGGAATAACCCGAGGAATAACCTAAGGAATAAGTGAGGAATAACTTGAGGAATAAGTGAGGGATAACCTGAGGAATAACCTAAGGAATAAGTGAGGTATAACCTGAGGAATAACCTAAGGAATAACTGAGGAATAACCTAAGGAATAACTGAGGAATAACCTAAGGAATAAGTGAGGAATAACCTGAGGAATAACTGAGGGATAACCTCAGGAATGAACTGAGGAATGAACTCAGGAATAACCTAAGGAATAAGTGAGGAATAACTTGAGGAATAAGTGAGGGATAACCTGAGGAATAACCTAAGGAATAACTGAGGAATAACCTAAAGAATAAGTGAGGAATAACCTAAGGAATAACCTCAGGAATAACTGAGGGATAACCTCAGGAATGAACTGAGGAATGAACTCAGGAATAACCTAAGGAATAAGTGAGGAATAACTTGAGGAATAACCTCAGGAATAACCTCAGGAATAACTGAGGGATAACCTAAGGAATAACTAAGGGATAACCTCAGGAATGAACTCAGGAATAACCTCAGGCATAACCTCAGTTATTACCTGAGAAAACCATCATAAAGCATAAAAAAACCCAGTAAAGAACAAAGGCCAGAGCTGCTTTTAGTGCTCTTAAAACGCCACCAGACCCTTTTGTGGGAGCTGTTCCTGCACCCTCTGCAGCTTCCAGACACTTCCCAGACACTTCCCATTCCCAGACGCTTCCCAGACACTTCCCAGACACTTCCCATTCCCAGACACTTCCCAGACACTTCCCATTCCCAGACACTTCCCAGCCACTTCCCAGCTCTCCAGAGGCCGCCGGGACAGGCCCGGCTTTCCCACGGAGCCTGGAGTTAATTAAATGTCACAGCCTTGGGCAGAGCTCTCCCAGTTCACCCCACTTGACCAAGCGACCCTGAGGATTTGGAGCAGGCTCCACAAATCCCAGAGGCACGTGGGGTTTGTTTTCCAGGAGGGAATTGTCAGGGAATGCTGGGCGGGAGGTTCACACCTCCCTTCGCAGCACAAGGGCACTCCATCCCGGAGATTCCCTTTTGCCAGGGAATTTTTTATCTGAGGAGGAGAGAGGGGTTTTGTCACGGCAGGGGACAAAAGGGACGAGCTCTTGCTGTCCCCTCCGTGCCACCTGCCCAGGGGAGCTCCAAGGAACAGATCCAAGGAATCCTCCCAGCGCACAGCCCCGGGAATCACAGGAACCATCCTCGTGTGGCCTCTCCTGCCCCACTTTCCACCCCAAAGAGGAGAGGAGCGATGTTCTTACCTGATGAATAATCCACAAGCCACGGGGGGACGGGCAGCACATGGAAAAAAGCACAGGGAAAACAGCTGGGTCAGAGCAGGGGAAATCCTGCTGGGAAAAGGGCCCGGCCCCGCTCCTGCCTGGGCAGCCCAGGCTGGTCCTGCTGGCCGTGGGCAGGAGCTGGACCCTCACCCCAAAAATGCTGCAGCTCCTTCCCCTAGAGCGGAGATTCCCCCCCCCAAAAAAAGGTGCAGCACCTCAGGGAAGAGATTCACCCTAAAAATCCTGCATTTTCCCCATAGAGATTCACTCCAAAAAAATCCTGCATTTCTCCCCAGAGGTTCACTTCAAAAATCCTGCATTTCTCCCCAGAGATTCACTCCAAAAAAAATCCTGCATTTCTCCCAAGAGATTCACTTCAAAAATCCTGCATTTCCCCACACAGATTCACTTCAAAAATCCTGGATTTCCCCACAGAGATTCACCCCAAAAAACCTGGATTTACCCACAGAGATTCACCCCCAAAAACCTGGATTTCCCCACAGAGATTCACTCCCAAAACTCTGCAATTCCCCCAAAGATTCCCCCCAAAAGCTGCAGCCCCAGGGCAGAGATTCCCCCAAAACCCCCTGCATTTCCCCCAGAGATTCACTCCCAAAACCCTGGAATTCCCCCAGAGATTCACCCCAAACCCCCTGCATTTCCCCCAGAGATTCACCCCAAACCCCCTGCGTTTCCCGCAGAGATTTCCCCAGCGCAGAGCCCGGGGGGCAGTGAGGACCCGGCAGGGGCGGGAGGAGCTCCTGCCCCAAACCCGGGAGCAGCTGCTGCCAGGGCTGCGTGTGCCAGGGTTGCCAAGGCTGCCGGGCTCTGTTATCCACCAACAGCCTTTGAAGTCAGGGCCCAGGAATGTGCCCGCCAGGGAGGGAGGGACAGGGACCCCAGAGCCACCAGAGCCACCCCGCTGGTCCCCAGGAGCCCCCAGGAGCACGTCCCCTGTCCAGGGGCTCCCAGCAGGAATGCTGCCCGCTCTGTTTTCTGGGGAAAAATGAGTGCCAGCACCCTGGCCAGGCCACACAGCTGGTGCCGTGTCCCCAAGTGTCCCCTCTGCAGCCCCATCGCCGTCCCCACGGGCTGCACACCCCTCTGTCCATCCTGAACAGACTCCAGGGATTTTTGGGGTTCCCAGGAGCGAGGCCTGCTGTGCTCGGCCAGCCCCGAGGGTGGTGGCACATCTGCCCCAGGGTGTTGGAGCTGGGGCTGGCACTGCAGCAGCCACACAACCCCCGGATGAGTTTTGGGATGGTGGAAAAGCTCGGCTTGGGAGGGATTTAAGCCCAGGGATTTAAACCTGCCATTATCCCAGATTGCTTCAGCCTGGCTTGGACACTTCCAGGGATGGGGGATCCATGGAACAACCCCTGCCAGGCCCTCACCAGCCTCACAGGGAAGGATTTCTTCCTGATACCCAACCTAAACTTCCCCCTGGAGGAGAATGAGGAATTCCCTGAAGAGCTGAGGTCTGAACGGCCCAGCAGAGCCAATTTTCCACATTTATCCACTTTTTATCCACTTTTTATCCGCCCTTCATCCATTCTCCACCCATTCCAGAGCCCAGATGTGACTTCTCCCACCCCTCTGGCCACGCCACCCACAGCCCTGGGTCCCAGGGTCGCCCTGAGCTCCCCCGGCAGGTCACAGCCCCGGGGGCCACATTCCTGACAGGGCCACCCCCCGAGAGCCCTCTGGACAGACAGACAGCTGGACAGACAGCTGGGAAGTGTCCGTCCTGCAGAGCCCGGGGCACGGGGCCGGGCTTCAGAGCTCTCAGGAAAAATCCCGGCTGGAAAGGGGAGCACAGGCAGGGGCTGTGTGGAAAGCAGGGCTCTGCCCAGGAGCGGGCTCTGGAGCTGGGTTTGTCCTTGTCACGACACCTGTGGTGGCCACAGCGTCCCCAGGGTCCCCAAGCAGCAGCTCCAGCCCCCTCTGCTGCTTCCCTTCACCCACTGCCTGCCCCGGGATGGATTCCAGCGTTTCTGCAAAGGGTTCCCACGCCTGGAGGGGCTGGAATGTGCAAAATCCTCCCCTGGGGAGGGAGCAAGGCTGGTCACACTCTGCTCCTGCTGCACAGGCCGTGGAAAGAGCAGANTCCCAGAGCTCCCAGAGCTCCCAGAGCTCCCAGTGCTCCCAGAGCTCCCAGAGCTCCCAGTGCTCCCAGTGCTCCCAGAGCTCCCAGTGCTCCCAGTGCTCCCAGAGCTCCCAGTGCTCCAGGCAGCGGGATGCTCCCATGGGATGCTCCTGGAGAGGAAGAGGAGGAGGAGGAGGAGGAGGAGGAGGAGGAGGAGGAGGGACAATCCACAGGCTGCAGCAGCAGGAATGCCCCACCACCCCCTCAAAGCCCCTCTTCCCTTGTGGGTCCCTCCACTCCTCCCTTCTCCAGGTAAAAGCCCAGCAGAAGGACAAAAACTCCCTGGAAAAGGAGACTCTGGGATGGAGGGAATCCCGAGGGAGCCCCAGCACCCACAGCCCCGAGCCTGAACCCCAAACCCAGAGGATGGGACACTGCTGAGGCACCCCGGGCAGCCTGCAGGGAGCCAGGCACTTCCAGAGGCTGGAAAAGGCTCCCGTGGGCACAGAGGGGACAAGTGCAGGGTCTGGGGCTGTCTGGGAGAAAGGGAAGAACAATTCCAGCTGGGATTTCAGTGCCTGGGAACTGGGGCTGGCCAGCTCGGGGCTTCCATGAGCCACAGAGAGGATCAGCTGGAGGCAGGGAGAGCTTTGGGATGCAGAATTTAAAGGGAATTTGGCAGGAATGCTCAAGCCGAGAGCAAATCCCTCCCAAAGCTCCCGGGAGTTTTTATCCATCACTCCCAAGTGGAAGAATCCTGTTGTGTCCAAAGCAATTTGGAGATGAGGCCCTGACGGATTCCTGGTGCTGCATCCCAAAAAAAGCTTCATCCCACCCCAGCAGCAGGGAAATTCCAGCTCCTTCCCCCTTCCCTGAGCAAATCCTGGGGAAGCAGAGCAGGAACCTGGGTCTGTCTGTCCGGGGCAGCCTTCCCAGAAAAAAAGGGTTAAAGCAGCTCAGACTAAAAAATAGTATCTCTGGACCCAGAAAAAACAGCCCTGGACCCAAAAAAACAGGCCTGGACCCAAAAAAACAGGCCTGGACCCCAAAAAAACAGGCCTGGACCCCAAAAAACCAGCTCTGGACCCAATAAAAACAGCCCTGCACCCAAAAGAAACAACCCTGGACCCCAAAAAAACAACCCTGGACCCAAAAAACCAGCCCTGGACCCAAATAAAACCAGCCCTGCACCCAATAAAAACAGCCTTGCACCCAAAAACCAGGTTTGGGCCCAAAAAAACAGGCCTGCACCCAAAAAAACCAGCCCTGCACCCAAAAAACCAGCCCTGAACCCAAAAAAACCAGCCCCGGACCCAAAAAAACAGGTTTGGGCCCAAAAAAAACAGCCCTGGACCCAAAAAAATCAGCCCTGCACCCAAAAAACCAGCCCTGGACCCAAAAAAACCAGCCCTGGACCCAAAAAAACAGGCCTGCACC
>VWZV01001841.1:346471-430159 GCA_013397155.1 Irena cyanogastra | reverse complement strand
AAAAAAAATAAAAACAAAATTACACACACAGAAAAAAACTAACCCAGTAACCAGCTGTGTCAAGCTCACATCTTTATTGGCACTGCCCTGATATGTTGTTTTGCTCCACTCATAACTGCAAAATCTTATTTCTGTGAAGGGCCTATGGCCAAAAGGCTGTCTGCAAGCCAGCTGCTAATTCAGCACATGCTATTTTACTCAGTCAGTGGGAAAAGGAGGGCTCTATTTACACTGTCACCTGGACACCTTCCATCTCCATCACCTACACTGGCAGTGACAGTCTGGCAAAGCTGGATAACAAGCCTACCACTGGATCACATCCCAGTTTTGAGCTGAGCATGCCACCTTGAAATCTGCCTTAGGCACCATCAGCAGTGACTGGACTGTGGCTTAGACTACTTGGCTTGCCTGTGGGGATGGCTGGCTCACAGAGCAGGGGCACTAGGAAGCTATAAAGGGAATCCCATACAGCCACCCATGGTGAGAAAGAAGCTGCTGTGGTAGCTAGCTAAGAGAAGGAAGTTTTTTTGCTGAGGACCAGGGAACAAGAAAGGACACCAGAGAGGTTTTGTTCTTTTATCCATTTTTAAGTCTTGCACAAAATTTCCAAGATGCAAGAAAAGTTCACAGAGATCAAGTTTTCCACTTCAAATGAACTACAAAGCTACATACAAGATTGGTCAGGCTTGTATCTAGAATCCCATGTATTACTTCATAATTAAAAAAAATATATATATTTTTTAAATGGGAACCTTCAATAGCTATACAGCCTGAAAGCTAAAATTGTTAACCATGCTTCTTTGCCAAATGAAGAGAAATTAAAAAAAAAAACCAAAACAATGAAACAAAAAAAACCCCACCATTAAAAATGCCCTTTTCACCCTTAAGTACATGATGCCTGACTAAGTCTTAAGATATTTGGCTACTTCTGAGCACACCTTTTTTTAAAAGCTCTGCAGTTTACTCAGCTCCTTATTGTTTCTATCTATCCAGTGGTGGGACGTTCACAGACAGACAGTAACAACAGCCACAGTCCAGACAAACTAGCAAGATCAGACCCTCAGTTACAGAGGCACTGGGAACACGTACTCGGCTCAGTGCCCCCCTTTCCCGGAGCTGCAGCCCCGCACTCACCTGGCGAGTTGTTCCTGTGTGTGTAGGGGCTGGCGTAGGGCGCAGGCCGGTGGCTCCTCAGCGATGAGTACCTCTCACAGCTGTGGGCAGGGGACAGCGACAGCGGGGCGCCAAACTGCGCGTGAGCGCTGGCAGGTGGGCACAGAGTCCCGCTCCCAGGAATAAGCCAGCTACCTACTGGGGGGAAGCGAGAGGTCTGTAAGAGAGGGGCGCAGCGCAGCCAGGCAGAGAATCACAGCAACGAGACAAATAACTGAACAGCGAGGAAATGCGTGCTCAGGAAAGGAAACTGAGTTTCAACATGGCTGAAAAATCATGATCCCTACAACTTTGATAAATGCTCTTATGAAGGAAAATTAGAAAGCAGCTTAGGAAAAGTCCTGTGTCAAGCCAACTTGTTTTTTAATTCACCATTTAATCACAAGCACAGTAAGGAAATATGGAAATTGTTAAACCCTCCCATAGTTAGGTAGTGTGTGCTCAGAAATTGTTAGCATAGTATTCAGTTTTAAATTGCTCTTTGGGGAGTCTCAATCTATAACTAAGCTCTGAAATTTCTCAGACTGCTAAGAAATCCTTTTAAAAATCAAGTATTTTCTCTGAAACAAAGTAATTCCTACTGCGAATCAACTCCCCCATCCTTTTTAGGCTGCATTTTGTTGTCAGTCATCTGACAGTCATCATGTTAGAACAGAAATCATTAAAACACTAATGCTTTTCAATCATCTGAAAGAACTTGTTTAAGCAAAAGCCCATAATTTTCTTAGAATACTTAAAACATGAGTACTGTCTCAATAAATTTTATGAAATAAACTTTTGTCTCCATGCCCATGTGAACACTGCTATCCTTGTATAAAAAGGCAGGTGTCTTTTTGGACATAAAGGCAGTGCTCCAGGATTCTATTAAATGGTTTTGAATGCAATAAATCCTAACCACACGCAGAGATTATAGTGTTTATACAATCATCAGCATGCATGAACCACAACCACAGAGATGGGCAACACTCCTCTCTCTATGAGCTAACAAGCCAGCCATCAAGCACTGGTCTCCAAGTTTTGCTTAGCTTCACAGAGAGTAGATGGAAGAAATCAAAGTCATGCCCATGATGCACGATGAAAGGAAACATACACTGTGAATACCCAGACTGCTGGTTGTCCCCCACTTCCTCCATCATGTCTTTGTGATCACTTCTATAAAAGAAAGCGTGTTGTATTAGTTAAGAATTTGCCTTCAAAAAATTATATTTTAAAAATCCACATTTTAGATTTAAGTTAAAAGCTCTCACCTTTCTTTTGCATCAAGAAATGCCTTTGCAAACGGATTGTATTTAATTTTTAAAGCTGTGATCTAAAAACAACAACAAATATCTTTATTCACATGTATCACCATTCATTATCACACTGATATTAAGATTTGAATTAGGACTATCCACTGCATTTGGTAAAATCACCGATTTTTGAAGAAATAAAAGTAGGCCCATAAAAGCATCTGATGGGCACGAATTAAACAGCTCCTTAAGGTATGAAGTATTATCAAAGCACTAGGAGTTATTCTCTCTGCCAAATTTTGAAACACTGAGTAGCCTGAGTTCACTGATCATCTAAGAAAACACCTAAGAAAGGCAGTAAACTAAATAGCTATAAAAATCTTCATATTTCAAGCCAAAGCAGATTGGACATCAAAGAAACCTCAGAAAACTTGATAATTACAACTCCATTCAACACACACATGCACTTGGGCTAAGAGAAAAAGGGCCACTCCAAAAATGGTGCTTTCAATCGTTTCATTGTGTAGCTCAAAATGACAACTGTATTTTTTTACCATAGTTGTTTGCCCCCACAGAGTCTTTTAAAAATTACTCCCCTATAACGAGTCTGCAGTACATATTGAGACAAACAATGATCAGAACTTTGTTCTACAACTCATTCACAGGGCTTTTACATGCATTAATTTAATCTTTCATATTTAGCTTCAAAAGAAGCATAGGAAAAACTGAAAAACGCCAAAGGAGATCCATTCTTTTGCTCTGTAACATGCACGCTTTGCTACTTGAAACCTCTCGGCAGTGGCATCCTCTCTTCCCTGCTGTGCATACCTCCTCGTTCTGGTAGGCTGTCACAGCTATAAACTGGGTTTCTGGGAAGGAATGGCTGGTGATCATCCGCTGTGGGCCACCCACTCGCACTATGTGAATCCGTGGCTCATACTTGTGCAGGGAGTTCAACATGATCTGTGAACAAACAGAGCAGGTGAGCAGGGACAGAGTAGTGGCAGATGCTGCCAGGCACAAAGGACACTCAGGTTTTAAAGTATCCATCTTTCCATCAGAGGTGGAAAAAGCAATAAGTATGAATAAAGCCTAAAACCGAAGCTGTGAGAGAAGGAAAGGCACGCTTTCTCATGTCTGTGAGGACACAACTTTCTGCACAGTTATCTTCATCTCTGTTACTTGACAAAGCACTCGCAGAGTCACAAATGCATCAATGATAAGTCAGCCTTAGAAAGATTCATCTACCACAACATTAACATTAGCAGATATTCAGACCAGAAAGAGATTTTCAAAAAAGAGAAAGTGATAAAACATCAAGGTACCCATCCTCGGTGGAACGAACAGCTCTCCTGAATGAACGCACTGGGGGGAGCAGGGAGGAGTGCGAGCCATCCCAGCATGTTTGGTAAGGAAAGCATGAAAAGGAGCAGTAAGGAGAGAGCGAGCCCGGTCCAGCCCCGCTGACCGACAGTTCCCGGTGCCGGTGTGTACCTGCCCGCCGCCGTTGAGCTTGTTGGTGAGTTTGACTTTGCTGAAGGAGACGGGCGCCTTCATCCAGTGGGCGCCGAAGTTGGGCGAGTCGGGGTGGATGTAGACGCAGCTGGGCGCCTGCGGCTCCGGCTTCCCGCCCGGCACCCACTCCCCGTTCACGTACTTCCAGCGGTGCCCGTCGGCCGCCACGAAGTCCAGCAGGAAGGAGTACATGGCGTTGGGGTCCAGCCCCGACACGCTCACCTTCAGCACCGGGAACATCCTCCTGCGGGGCGACACGGAGGCGCGAGGCACGGCGGCGGGCAGCCGCGACCCCCGGCCCCGGGCGGCCGCCCGCCCCCGCCGCCGGGACCCCATCGCCCCCCGCGGGCCGGAACCGGGGTCGGGAGGCAGCGGGGGTGGCGGGGCCGCTCCCTACCTGCCGTTCTTGGTGACAATCATCTCGTTGGTGAGCTCCTTGAAGCGCAGCCACAGGTCGCTGTCCTCCAGCGCGACGCGCAGCTCCCGCTCCGTGGGGTCCCCCTTCTCGCTGCCCGCCTGCAGCTCGCTCTCCACGGCGCTCAGCAGGTGGTCCACGCGGTACTGCGGGGGCTTGCCCGCGCCCTCCGCGCCGGGGGAGCTCATCCTGGCCCCGCGCCCGCCCGCGGGGCAGCTCGCTGGCGCGGCCGCAACAAAACCGAGCCGGGCCCGGGCCACCTCCCCGCGCCCTCCGCGGCCGGGCCGCTGTTATAGCCCGCCATAAACGCCCCCCCGGTGACATCACCGCGCCGGCGGGGGGGCCCCGCTGATTGGCGGGCGGCGCCTTTGATCGGCGCGGGCGGCGCTGCCCATTGGCCGCCCGCGGCCATATCAGAACGGTGCCCGCGGGAGCCTGTGATGTTAATTGCAGCCCGCGGGATTAAACGCGGCTATTTTATGTAAATCTGCCCCCAAATGTTTGCACCTCTATCAAAGCCGCCGGGGCCGGGACTCCGGCAGCCGCGGAGGAAATGGCCCATCTCGGCAACAGCCTCACAACCGGCCAGCGCGGCACCCTCCGCCTCCCGGCGCAGCGAGACGCCCGGTCCGCTTCCAGGCGGGCGGTCCTGGACGAGAGGCACTCCCGCCGCGGATTCATATTTCGGGGAAAAAACGGGAAGTCCTCTTCTCCAGACGGCCGCAGGCTGACAGCAGCACGCCGCCCCGCACGCCGCTTTCCCCGCACCTGCCCCGGCCCCCTTGTCAGAAAGTTCTGCTGCAGGGAAGGGTGCAGCTGGCGGCGACAAAGCTGGCGGGAGCGATCAGCCGGAGAGCTGGAACCGCACTGCACAGCGGCTGACCACAAACCTGGCACTGCACGGGCACTCCCCGCTTTTAGCGAGCCTGTGAGCCCACCCGTGAGAAAAGTGGCGGAGTTTGCCGCGTAGCATCAGCACGGGCAGTACCTTCGCAGCCGAGATGCTCGACGGCGACGGTTTCGAGCGATCCCACCTAAATAATTTTTTAAAAATCTGAAAATCAGATCGATAGCCACCCGCCATCCCACCTAAATAAAAACATACTTCTGAAAAACAGATCGATAGTTAAAGGCAGTTGTTTCTTGTAGGAAGGGGGAACGCCGGCGCGTTCCTGGGGGCAAGAGGGGAGAAACTCATGGGTGAAACTTTGCAAAGGATGAATTTATTTTAAAATTATTTGACACAAAAACAAGGGCCGGGACGAGAGAAAAGAGGGGTGCTCTGAAGCACTCCCGCCGGCCGGTGTTGTAATAGTTTGCATTCTCCGGAGCTGCGACGGTCCGTGGTGTGAGGGAAGTTTATTACCTTTCCGTGAGAATCCCTGGATAGCGGGCGAGGGGGAGAGAGGTGACAATGAGCAGGAAATAGTTCAATGGGGGTCTCTTTAAACAATAACAAGTTCTTTAAACGGGAGCAAAGAAGAGGGGAAAAAGAAGCGGAGCGGTGTAAAAATCAGAGTTGTTTTTAAAACAGGCATCTCCGCTTCTCCAAGCGCCCCGCACCACCGCTGCCGGGATTTTTAAAATTTTAGGAGAAGGTGCCCAGAATACACTATCAAGCTGCCTGGCAGCAGAAGGAGCTGGAAGTCAGGGCTGCCAGGGGAAGGCACGCTAGAGAGAAGGTCCCTTTTGCGGGATGCAGACGGTGATTCAGCCCTTTTTGGTTTAGTAGCTGCGGTGTAGGGCTATATTTTCATCACACAGCACCATCGGGCTCATACATCGTTCACTTAACGCCGCAGAGCTTTTTACCCCCTTCAATCTGACAAGCCGAATCCCTCAAGCCACCTCTCTGCAAACACTGTGCAGAAACAGGAGGAAAAATGTTATCCCTTCAGAAGAATTCTTGCTTTAAAGTTTCTTAAAGCTCTTTCTGCCTGAGCACCTACTGCCTGCTTTTTGTCCTCTTCGGAAGGATAAAGCAGCATTTGCAAATAAACTACGGGCAAAGTTTGCTAAGTTGTTACGTGGTCACTGCTAGCCATAGTTGGAGATGATCTTTTCACTATCGGGGGTTTATTTCACGGAAGGCGCTCCGCTCTAAACAAGCAACCACGACCCAACAAAATCCACGAACGCTCCAGCCCCGCATGAGCACGGCACGCTGGCCCTCGGGTCAGCCCCATCTTTGGGTTTGTGCTTTGAAGGCGACATTTCAAACATCTCAATCCTGAAAAAGCCGAGTGCCGGGAGAGGCTAAGCCCGAAAAAGGACTCGCACAGACAGGCGCAGGTGACAGGCAGAGAAGGGACTTCCCACCCCTTGCAGAAGTCGCGTCACTTTTAGGGTACGGTCCGCGGGGAACGGGGGGAGGGGAAGGGGACAAGAGCAGTGGAGGTGGTGGGGGTGGTGATGGTGGGTCCTGTCTTGCCTCAGCTTTTCCTCGGCTCGACGCCACCTGACAATGAACGTGTCTAAGAGCCGAAAGCAGCCGGAACGGCCGGAATTGAAAGCGACGGAGCGGTTTCGGTGGAATATGAACTGTTCTGGAAATGTAGAAATCAAATAATTAGAGACTATCTAAATTTGTATTTAGGTGACCTGAACTTTTAAAACACCATTTAATCCTTCCAGATAGATGCTTCAAAGAAGGACCAATCCCTCTATATATACGTGCACTCAAGGAGTGAGAAGCCCTTCGGCAGCAGACACTTTTTAGACTGATCCCTCTCTTTAGGGAGAGAGAGGAGAGTTGTAGTTCAACTTGATTTGCTATATCTCACATTTTACTTAATAATTAGCAAATGAGTGAGCTGCTCATCCCAGACAAACAATGTGTGCTCTCCAATTTAGCTGGTCTTTAAAAAAAAAGTCTTTCCAGTATTAAATTTTGAAAAGACCATTAAAAAAAAAAACCAGTTTCCAGGAGTTATGTATAATCTTTGGAATACCATAAAACACATAAAAATAAAACCAACCTAACAACCGCTCCAAAAGAACCAACAAACCCAAACCATGAAGTTTTTCCTCAGCTTGGATTCCTGTCGTCTTTATTTTATTTCCTTCTCCCTCTTTCTGATCTTAATTGCACTTTGGTTCTCAGGAGAGAGGACTCCCCACTTCCACAGTCTTTTCAGCGGGAGCTGCAGTGCATGACAGTTTACAGCCAAAAAACTTCCTCCAGCCGAACAGCTATAAAGATTCCCGATTTATAGCAATACTTTCCCTCTGGCATGGGAAGATTAGTAGCCTCCAGCTGTTACTTCGTGTTCAGAAGGCTTGTCCGTCATTCCCTACCTTATTCCCCGGGACATCGCAAATCCCCAGACACCTTCCCAGCGGGAACCAGCCCGTCCCTGCGGTCCCAGGGTACCAGCTGCCCCTCTGCAGCTTTAACCGCCTGAGGATGCCGTGCGAAAACGTCAGAGTGTGTTTAAGTATTGGAGGCATTTGTTTAAATATCTTTCAGCTTGCAGTTCTGTTAATCTTGCGCGATTAACACCACATTTGGTGCCAAATCCGTGTCCCTGCTGTGCCCTCCGCTGCCACTTCTCGTGCCCACCCCGGGCTGGACCAGCACCCAGTGAGCCCGGGGATGAAACCCACCTTTCAAAGGTCAAAACTTCCCACTTCTAATTCGCTGAAGAGCAAACACCTGCTTTCCCACCACCTGGAGTTTTCCCTCCTTTTTCTGCTTAAGAAAAATGAACACATTTATCATTATGTAACTGAGATGTACATTTCTACTTGTCGGCTGCATTTTCCTGGACACTGGGGAGGGAGTGTAGTAGCAGTACTGGTATTTATATGATGTGCATGTAAATGCCATTTTCCTAGGAAGGTTCTGGATCTTGTTTAACCTGGCATATAATTTTCCTTATATATAAGATCTACACAAAACCTAAAGATTGTGTCTTTATAGGAACTCACCACTTTGTAATCCCAGCATGCTAACATATACTTACATAGGACAGGATAGCCTGTGAAAACATAGCAGTTTGGTCCATATTAATGTGGGTATTAAGACTCTGGGACAAGAACGTTTCAAGATCTCCACTTTTAGTATTTAATAGAACTTATCTTCTCCACAGGTTTTTATGCAAACAGGTTTTTGAGAAACATTTTCTTTTTCAAGTAGTCTGAGCAGAGCACAGCATGTTGATTTTGGTTTGTTTTGCTTTCCCCTTTTGGCATTTGGGAGGGCAAGGCAAAGGCAGAGTGCCATCCTGCATTTTTGGAAGGTGGCAAAACTCCCGTTGACTTAGTCAGATCTTTGCTTGAGTACTGCTAAGTGCCCTCTCCAGCTCAAATGCTCAGATCCTCAGGTTTCCCTCATGAAAGTCAATGATCAAACTTCCAGTGACTTCAGCGCCTGTTGCACTAGACAGCACCAGCTGGGGAAAACCAACAAAATGAACTGGAGCTCCCATGAAAGTCCTTAAGAGAGTGTCTGGTGCAAAGATAGGTGAAATCAGCAAACATAGATGAAATCAGCAAACGTGGGAGTAGAATATCTTGACCTAGAATATATTTTTCAATATATTAGCAATATTGTTTAGATGACAAGAGCTGTTTAAACCAAGTTTTTCTGTGTGAACTCGTGAGAACAGGAAGATGACACAAACAAAGGCCACTCACCACTCTTAACAGACCATTTCATTTAAAGCTGCAAAGAGGGACAGGCACAACAGAGACTGCAGGGGATGCAGAGAGAAGTAGTAGAATAATAGATACTGTTTACTGCATTATCCTGGCCTAAAGGGCAAATATAAAAAACTCCAAGCAAGCAAAAACTAAAACAACAAAACAAAACAAAAAACAGGAGAAACTAAACCAACCAACCAATAAAACAAAACAAAAACAAAAACAAAAACAAACAAAAAAAACCCCCAAAAGAAACCAGAACAAACAAACAAACAAACAAACCCCAAAACAAAACCCCCCCAAAACAACAAACCACCCAACTCCACACTGAAGACATATTCTGCTTCAAACAGGGACCACAGAAATCTGAGAACAGAAAGTACTAGTGTTGTCATAAATGTCCTAGCAGGAGTCCTGTTGGGGGACCCTACCATAAACACCTTTTCTTATACTTCAATCCATATAATTCCAAAAGAGCACTAATGCAAACTCAACTTTCCTTGCTGAGATATGCTGGAGGAGGTTAAAAAGCTAGTGTTCAAAAGCTAAATACAAAAGCCCTCAGATTTGCTGGCATTAATGACCAAAACAGAAATATTCATCTTTTCCCTAAGCATATGACTCTCTTTATGAGTGCTAAGAATGAAACTTTCTTTCACTATTCTTTTAATATCAATAAAAGATTTGAGGAATTTCGAAATCTATCATTTTTCCTCTTCTTTGAGCATTTCATGAAGGTTACTGTATGGCTTAAGACAAACTGGGTGCTTCACGGCTAGACAATCTTAACACATCTACATAAAGAGATATAAGTCCTAATCTGTAACTGCAGAATATTTGAAACAAAATCAATCTGTTTTCCATTGCTCTGTGAGGGTTTTTTCCTCCTACTTTACTGTTAACCCCTTTTTTTCCTTCTCCTCACTAGTCCACAGGGAAGGCAAATACACAGTGTTGATGAGCATTGTTTTATGTTTTATAAGGATAACATTTTTAGTATTCATCTATCAGTTTGTGTCTAAATCTATATTATCTCATGCTTTGGAATTAGTAATTGCCTTGAATGTGCCCTCGAAGCTTACAGCTCTTCCTGAACTCTTTACTGCCAAGATTATTTCTCAATTTCTTGCTCTAGGTAACTCCCTCATCCATACAAAATAAAAGGATTTGGACAGCTTCAGCAACGAGGGGTTACTGAAAACACATTCTCTGTCTATCATCAGCAAAGAAGCTCTCAGATAGAAAACTGTTTTCTTCATCTCATTTGAGATAACCTCCACTGACTGACACCAACAGTTTTGTATAATGGATGCTGTTTTCATTATATTGATGCAGCAGATTCAGAGGAAAGGACAGAAACTTAACTCAGTCTAGGGATTATTTGAACCCTCATGTAGCATGATCTTACATCAACTGAGCCACTTTCTAGGTCCTTCCACTGTACCCTTTCTTACACTGCTCTGAACACAATTAATGTATTTATTCCAAGCTGTATGTGACACATCTCTGTTCTCTATACCTAACTCTTCATCTTACCCACACTCACTTCACCAACAAGGTCTTCTCCACATCTAATTTTCATATTATTACTTTTAAGGAAGTGAAATATTCAGAAATTGATCAAGCCACCACCATATTTCCCTGCTAATCTTTTCCCCATTATGTGCACAGCATTCACGTTGCACATCATGCTGGACAAAATAGAGGGAAAATACATGGGAGAAAGACTCCACAGAGCAGAAGAACAGGACTGTCACACCAATGACAAGTTAAATTAAATTTAAATTTGGACAAGGAATAAATAATTGAGGCAACATTCATTGGAAGGTGGTAATTGTAGAGAAATCAGAAACTGCTGACACCACAGCTCCTGTTGGAGAGAATGGGCAAAACTAATGCCAGCTTCTGCCTGTCACACAGGGCTCAGACCTGAAGAACACCTCCAGGGACCTACAGACATGCCTGTGGTTCTCTGCTTGTGGCTCCATGAGGAAGGCAGAATGTTTTGCTAACTTCAGCCTTTCTGCACTAAACATACCCACCAAGCACTGAGAAACACAAATGTTCCTTATGGTTTCCTGGTTTGAATGCAGCCAAGGTTAACTGAGTCTTGGCCACTTCTTTTGGCCTTATGCCACCTAACAGGTTTAGATATGGGAAAATGATTGATATAATGTACAGCACAAGTGTTTCAATGCTAGGAGAGCTGATTCTGGGCTCTACTGATTCACTGTCTCACTTCAGGATCTCATTTCGAGTCTTCAGGATCCCATTTTAGCCACCTTCAGAGTGAAAATATTACACAGAAAGTTTCATTACTAATACCCCAGCTTTATTTTCTCTACAACTATTTTTAATGCAAGCAAGCATCCAATAGGCTAATAATACATAATGAAGAGTAACTACATGTCAAAACAAAAACTCACAACCTTTGATGTCTGGTAATGCAAATTTGGTTTGATTTTCTAACAAGGCTGCATTTTTCCTGCTGGATGTTTCTGGAGCACTGGTGTATCAAAGTGCTCATTTTAGTATATGTAGTTCCAGCAAGCTGCAGACATTGGTTCATTTTGAACATTAAATTTGTTAAAAAACCCAAAACAAACAACACTAAAAAAAAAAAAAAACAACCCCATAACAACAACAAAAAAAGACAAACAACAAAAACCCTCCAAGGCTAAAGTAAAAAGGAATCATATAAGCCCTACCTTTTTATCTAGCAATCCATGCTGTCAGTACCACACGCAGGTACAACAGAGATAAAGGATGAGGAGCAAATGACAAATGTGTGGGGACCACAACATGTAAAACCACCACTGCCTGTGCCATGGGAGGCAGTTCCAGGAATGCCATGGGGACACTGCAGAGACATGAGTTTCTCCATTGAATCATGGACTTTCCACTTACATCCCTGCTAACGTAGTACATTAATAAACTTGCGGACACATTGCAAATATTCTTTTGCCTTCTTCAGCTTTTTTTTTAACAAGCTGAATTAAAACAAATTAAAACCAATCTCAATCATGTTATATTCATTGTTTTAAAAAACACCACTAATTGAAGCCTTCTCCAGTTCTATCCTTATATAGCTTGTTATTTGCATTTAACACTGGCTTTGCAAAAATTTTTCTAAAGAAACCAGAAAGAAGATTTCAGTATTGTTCAAGTCAGTAATTTCAGGTGCATTTCATTTCAAGAATCTTGTGGCAGATGCCACGTATCCCCAAGAATTAATTTCCTCTGTCTGTCTAGATGCCAAGGACAGGTTCAATCTAAGAAATAGAAAAATAACTTCAAGGCACCTTTTTTTTTAGGAAGAAAACACTTCAAGCCATAACACATTGACAGCTTTGATAAAAACAGGATTTAATTCAAGACTTTATCCTTGGCAGATGTCTTGTCTCACACATTAAGTTGTCTACACTTGTAGTAAATATATTTCCATTCAAAAAGCAACTGCTGAGATGCATTGAAAAGTCCCACCACATTTAACATCTAGAAATACAAGATTACAGTATGCAACACTGGCACAATATTAAGTAAATTAATCACGTATACATTTCTAATAAAGAAATTGCAAAACCCACAAACTCATTTTATTAATGAACCCTTAATGCTAAAAATGTTCTTAAGTATCAGCTAGTTTCTACAGATTTTACCTCAGAAATATTTCTGTTGAAAGCATAGGAAATTTTTCCATGAGTAATCCACACATGACTAAACCTGAACAAAGTATGACTATGTCCCCAATTCTTACAATTTTTGTTCTTAGATCAATGACTGAAACTCTTGTATTTACAAGGCTGGATAATGACTTGTGACTCTATTTTATTATCGCTTTTATGTTTAACTTTTTTTTGGATGTGCACCCTGAGTAGCAGTGAAAAATAAGTGCAACTTGATAGAGTGTACACATCACAAGTTTTCCTTTCAGGAAAGAAAGGATTTGCTTCTTGCTTTGTTCCTGGCTTTTCTTTTAAAACCCTTGCTCTGCCACAAGGAGGTTTTGGCGAAACACTTATTTTGGGAAGGGGGAAGGAGATAGAAAAGTAGGGGGAGGAACCTAAAAATCTCCACCTTTTGGCCATCTCAAGTCTGCCTGGAAGCTCAGTATGATGCAATTAATGAACAGCAATCCTCCACCTTCAGTGCTTCCTTCCCTTGCTCGAGCCAGATGTGCTGACAGCATGGCACCTTCTTTAAAGGAACTCAGTTTTATGGAAGCTGGTCTCTCAGCAAGGCACAAGAGACTACAAGCTTTTGGCTGCCCCATGTATTTTCAAGCAAAATCACTGTGTTTCACACTAAATATTCAGAGACAATATCAGAGGTAAAAACTGTTTCTATCCAAGGTCCAGAAAATGCCTATTTTTTATTTTCCAGAGTACTTTTGAATGTCCATGCACATTAACATTTTCTTTGGTTGTCTTGGAAAACACTCTTATAGACAAATGCATCTTGTTTGCAAGCTTTTTTCCCAAATGGGGCACATATTTTACTCTGCTTAGCTTTAACTCCATTCCTTCTAGCCATATGCTGATATGCAGCCTCAAACCAGTTCTTCCCCTCCATGCTTTTACATCTTACAAGACATAAAATGCCACCCTCTCCTCACTTATATCCAAACTCAAGAAAGAAAAATAACTCAAAATTCAGCCTGAGTGCCAACAATTCAACACCTAAATAAATTATCTGTTAATCAGGGGTGCTAAATACCTACAATTTCCACCAAAGTCAAGAACTGTAGAAAACCAGGATAATTCAGTCCCCACATCCTCCATTTCCCACCTGCCCTCAGACACAGAAAGCATATTCTCAGCTTTACTAACCAGACTCATTGTGATATGCTCAATGACACTGGATAAAGCAATTTTAAGCAGAAATTAAGTTAGCAAATTGGATTCTCATGCCTCAACTTCACTACAGAATTTTGATACATTTTTAGCTTAAACATTCCAGTAAAAAACCCCAAGAAGATAGAAGAAAGCAAAATACATGGAATCCCAGATTTCCTTCCAAGAGGAAGCACAGCTCCAAGAAGCCTCATGGAGATCAACCAGCTGTCCTTAAGGACAAAGACAACTGCTCATTCCATGCTTCATTCTTCAGAGAGCCTTGCAAAAACAATCTGAAGGATTCAAACAGAATAAAATCTTACCCTTAAGTCTTTCTCCCAAAAAATTACTTTTCCTAACATTGTCAATGTTCCGACTCTAAGAAATACCAGAGGAAAATAGTGATCCCTAACATATTTAAAGTGCTTGTGGAGATAAATTTTGTCTCCCTCCATAAAAATTAGGATTAAACTTCAAGCATGATTCAAAACAAGATCCACAGTTCTTACATATTTTTCAGAAAAGACAAAATTTTCTATAAATTATCTCAGAGTTAAGAAAGCAATGTGAAATTCTACAGAAAACAAATGATTTATAAGGGATGCTATGAACTATTAGAAGTGATGTTTCAACAGCCTCAGACCAACTAATACATCATCTGAACAGAAATACTGAACAGTTACTGAACAGTAACAGACAGGAAGATGTTTTCAATGGATATATTTGCGATGCTTCAATTGAGAAACTTTGACACTAAATCTCAAATACTTCTAATTATTTTCACTTCAGTGTTTTGTTACTGGGCTTCCAAGTAGGAGTCCTGACGTGGCTGCAAGAGCTCTATCTTCCCTTCCACTTGTAGCTGAAGAGGTTTGTGCACAGCACAGAGAAACTCCTGTGACTGGAAGTCCTCAGCTGAAAGGTGAGACTCTCCTCCAAGAGAACAAACCCATGGCAAGGTTAGGAAGGGAAAAGCAATTGCCCACTTCATATCTGTTTTGAAATTGCTTTCTTCATTCTACATAAATTAACAACTCTAGAAGACTTCCTAGGAAAAGGAAGTTGTTCTTACAGGATGCTGGAAACTTCTCATGGAAAACTGGCTGAAGATGTTGTGTAAAAAGGCTGTGGGCAGAAATATGCTATTCTGGGATGCTGGCTTAGCAATATGCTTTAAAATAAATTAATCACACTTAACATTTCTTCTGCCTTTTCCAATCAGCTAGTTATAAAGAGAGAAGCAAAAGAAATATGTAAATCTATTTGAGGAACATGGGTAATAGATGGCTTAAGAGTTTTGCCCAAAGAACAGCTATGGTAATTTAATAGTATTTCTCTTGACAAAAGTGTCCAGATTAAAGGCTAAAAACATATATTTGCAGTTTCTATTTATTTAAGCATCGCACAAGAAGAATGCTAAGATTCAAATATTCAAGGCCTGAAAATAGCAGTGAGTGGTAATGAAAGTAGAGATTCATCTGAGAGTCAATGCAACCTATGAGAGTCATAAGAATTACAATAATTCAAAAATCACTCATAAGTATGTGGAATCTTTTATTTGTGCTTTTAACAGAGGTTGGCAATTTCTATGTGTTTTTCTTTGGTACATAATTTGAAACAATTATTTGGGTATGGCACTTACTGATATACCAGCAATTAACAAGTTGTTAAAAACATCACAATCTTTTGAAGACCATATTGGTCCTTGGGGTATTTTCCTGGCCTTTACACTATTTTCTTTTCATTATATTTTAAAATAGCTTCAGTTATACACAGATAATAAAAAAATGCCTTTATTTGAGTCTATTTAACTTACCATTGTCAGTCCAACAATTTTTTTGTTACATTTGAGCAATTGTTCAGCAGAAAATCAGCCCAGCAATGAATGACATAAAAGAAAAAATCCTAACTCTTTCTTTAGGTCTTCTTTGCTTTGGGATATTATCTTCAAAGTCCTCAGATCTTTCTCAAATTCCTAATTACGTATTTCATTTCTTATACCCTAAAACAGCTTCTAGACTTGGGGCAACCAACAATTTAACTTCTGTCCTATATGCAGGAAGGGAGTCCCTTTAGGGGAGCAGCAGAAACCACAGTTCAAGCAAAGTGGGTTTAGGTTGCCCCTATAGTAAAAACTCTTAAGCTGCTATTGCAGCCTAATGGGGCTGCTGGTGTGCATTCACACAGTCCTACTGAAATGCCCTCCTCATTAAATGGGTTATTCAGAAGCCAACCTCTGCACTGACTTCGGTTTCTAAGTAACTTTAGATTCAATGTCAGGGTCAGAATATAGCTCCTGAATGGCTTCAGGATGGCAGAGTACCTGGTGATGCCTAGGATGTGTGCAATAGTGCAAGGAAAGAGGAATCAGTAGATGAAGATCTCGTTATCTAGCCAGGTTTCTTTGCAATGCAAGGTCTCCTCCTTTTACACTAGTGTACTGTAAATTGCCAGGGAATTGCTGGCAAGGATAACAGCATTTTGTCACAGTTGTGATTAAGAGACTGAATCTTTAGTGCCCCTTTAAATTGCCTCTGCTGTTGTCCTAATTCAAATAGAATTTCATTGTTTTCAATGCATGGGAGGCGGATTCAGGGGGAAACACTAGCAAATTTCACTTCTGTCCCAGAGAGGTATGCAAACAAACAGCAGAAGTGAACTTCTGGAGAAATTATTTTACTGCCTATTAGTGTCTGCCAGTTCTCATAGATCCATCAGGAGGCATGAGAATTCCCTTATAAAGTAATTTATGTGCTGTGCTGCTTACTCTTTTGATCTTTGATATTAGGGATAACAAATTTGTAGGCACCTTCAGCTTCCTCAGCACTGCCATACAACCTAAGCTGGACTGGTCCAACTGCTGCTTGTTCCATTAACTCAGTTTTAACAAACACACGATTATCTCAAGCATAGCCTGGAAGTAGACAGGATTTTTAAGAACATGATTAGAAATAAAAAGGGCTTAATTTCCAATCCTACTCTTCTTTATGTCCTGGATTCGGCCAGGGTAGAGTTAATTTTTAAATAGGTAAGAACAGACACAGAACTTTGTAAACATTTTCTCTTGGTTGCTTAAACTTGTTTTTGCAGTTATGCTCCTAATCAAAATACAGTGCTGATGAAAGTTGTTTTTTATGGTTTTGATGAAAAATTTGGCATATTCCCTTCCAAAGCTGGGAAAATGATAGCAGTGCTTTCTCTTCCTTTTCAAAAAGAATATAGCACTCTTATCCAGACCACCTTCATGGTAGAAGGTTAGTCCTGTGCACCTGAGGCCTTGCTGTACGCCACTACAGAAAGCTATAGTTTCTTGTTAAACATCTGTACACAGATTTGAAAATACATTCATTATTTCTATGCGTAAGAGCTCCCTGAAAACCTTATGAGGCAACTTCACCTCACCTTTTTCACTTTCCTTTACAGGTACAAAGGTGCTTCTTAAAATGCTGTTGAACTTGCTCTAAAACAAAGTCCTTAGTTTTGTACAGATCACTTACACAGCAATCTGTCATAGCTGCATGCAAGTTCCATACTGTCTTTCTTGGGACTTGTGGATCCTCTTCTAAAGGAAAATGTGGCTATGTTTAATGATAGCACTTTCTTAAGGCATATGATGGTTGCTTCTTTTCTCTGCTATCTTCTCGTATGCGGTCAGTGGGGCTTCAAATGTTCCATGTTTCCTCCCTGGAAAAAAAAAAGAAAAGAAAAAGAAAAAAAGAATTAAAAAGAAAGAGTTGAGCTCCTGCTGCACATCTCCAGAGCCCTGTGGGAACAAAGAGTCGGGAGTGATGGGAGGGAGGATGGAAAACCATTGGGAACAGGCGGGAGACAGACAAGGCAGTGGGGGAAGGGACCACGGGGCAGTGGGGGAATAGGAGCAGAAAGGAGCCAGAAGCTGAAGAGAAGCCCGGTAGGAGAAACTGCTTTGTTTGCAGGAGAGAACAAAGGAGAAGGGGAAATGATGGAAGAAGCAGAGCTGTCGGGTTAGAAGTGGTTGTTGCTCCTAACCACTCTCCGCCCGCATCCACGAAGGGGAAAAAGAAAACACACAGAGGGAACTGATTAGCATGTGCAAACATGCTTCTTTTGCTCTGCTTGGGACAATTAACTGTCCCTTTTTCCTCTCTTTGTTTCGCACTTTGGACAAAAACAATTAGATACGAAATTGTGAAGTTGAAAATCTAATATGGCAAGGCTATAGAAAAGACTGACTTCATTGATCTTGACACATTGATCTAAATGCAATTTGTCAGCAGGTCAGAAGCACTGACTGGGCTTAGACAGGGCTGACTGCTGCAAAGAAAACTAACCTGACCAACAGTGATGAAGTTTTGCTCTAAATCTAAAATCTAAAACTTAAATATTTTTGTATCCTGAGAGATTTATCAGAGAGGAGTTGGCACTAATGTCACAACTTTTGTATTGTTTGTATACAAAACTGCTTAGTTTTAGGTTAAAAACTCCTAGTGGAAACCATTTATTTGTGGGAAGAAATGTCAAATCCCTGTGAGAAATTAATATATATATTTACTTATCAAGCAGCTCATCTAAAACATCAAAACCAGAGCAATACTCACCTTTTCTAAATTAACTAAAATCAGTTCTTTGCTGTAGGACTTTTTTCCTCTTAGCAATATTACAGCAGAGTAGTCAGCATTTCAATGTAATCTGCACTACAATGCCCTATGTTAATGCAGACAGATACTTCAAAACCAGAACAACATGTTAATTGTCCCTCCCATATAACTCTTGGGCCTAACAATTAGTACCCACTTTTATTAGCAGTTAAGTGCAGAAATATACCATTTAAAAATCTTACAACCTTTGTTCTGGATTTCAGGTGACTTCCACAAAATGCATCTTTACTAATTTCTTTTAAAAGATTGCACCTCTGTTGTAAACAGCATTTTTGCTCCCTAACTTGTTGCCTGGATAATGAGGCAAAGAAACAGGATACCTTATTTTCCTAAACCTTTTGTCTTCTTTTTAATTTTATTTTAAGAGATTAGTAAAAGCTGGAAAACTTTCTTGACTCATGAATAATTTTTTTTTCCAGCTCTTTATCTGCTGTACTTGGAACTCTGAATCTGCTAGTTGGAAATGAAGCTATCTTGGGGGTTGAACTCTTGAGTTATAACATTGGATTAAATTTCAATTTCGTGATCAAATCTGAAAAAAAAAAGAAAAACAACAAAAAACAGCTCAAAAGAGAGCACTATCAAACTCAGGAAGATTGTTCCTGTGAACATGAATTACCAGAATAGCCATGTTCTTGCAAAACAGGCTGACCAATCCCATTTTTGTTCTTTTGTGAATACTCATTGCTGGCTTCACTTTTCACACATTTATTATTTCAGTTGCTCAGTTTTAGGACATGGTTCGTTCTCTGCAAGATAAACAAAACAAGCAGCGATTTCTGGAAGTAAAAAACAAACTTGTCCTGGAGATTCATTTTGCTGCAGTGAAGTTACACTGCCCTTACACATTCATCCCCGTCCTCTAGTAACCAGGGTGTTCAAGCCTTAAACTCAATCCCTTTTGCGTGGTGGTAGTGTGATAAATACCCTCCAAAGGCTTGCTTATGTAGCAGTGGCCACTAAACACGGGCTAGCAATACCTGCTGTGGGGCTTTTCTTGCAGTTGTGGGGGAGTTGCTGTCACTTTGACTTTATCCGTGCTCAAACGAACTGAGAGCTGGCCGGGCAGTCCTCAGGCACCAGAAAGGTGCTTTACGTACCTGGCTAAATTTGCCTTGCAATTTACACCTGTGACAGTAAAAATATTTTGCCTGTCCCTTTTGAGTTCTAAAGAGTGAGGGAACCCATTTTTACATATGTAAAAGTTGGGTATTTTATCGCACACAACTTTCTGGTGCTTACATATTTTCCTCTCCATCACAAATTATTAACTTTTTAGGGTTTTTTTAAACCCCTAGCTCTCAGTGGATATTTCTGGCTGAAAATAGTGACTCATCCACGAGACAGAGTTGTGGCTTTTTCTTCTCCCCTTAAAGTGTTCTCACCTCTCCCGTTGCAAGAGTTGTGTTCTCTCATACAGCTGAGGGTATTGTCTCTGCTACCATGGTCTGTTTATTTCCATGAGCAGATACCAAGAGAGTGTAAAACAGCCCACTCATGTGTGAGGTATGAAGATTTCCATAACATGAAACTGAAAACTGTGTCTTGCAACACACCAAGAACACGGATATACTTCTAATTATGCTTTTTTTACTGTTTCCTGGAAAGGTGAATTTATTGATTTGTACTCAGTTTTGTTGCTGGCGCATACTGGCGCATCGAGGCTCTTACACTTTTCCTTCCAATTTAGTTGTGGTACAAAATAATGAAAAAAAAAATCACTGGTATTGTGGTTTTCAGTGCTGGAAGTGTATTAGCTCAAATACAGAAATTCAAGTTTCATTATAGCAGTTTAAGTTTTGAGTTACAGCAATATCAACCATTCTGGAAAATTACTTCAGAGATTTGCTGCAGAAAAAGATAAAAGAGTGGCAAAAATTCTTGTCTTCATGTAAGACTAGGATGATTGTTTATACCAGAAATTCTAAATATTTATAGAGAGTGTGTACCTGATGTAGCTTTTGGGGAAGTAATAAAAAAGTAATTTCTTGCTTCTCTATTTTAGTAATTCCTTTCCAGTTTAGGAGATTTTTCTTTATCTTCCTGATTAGTCCAGTCAGTAAGTCTTGATTTAGCTACTTAAAAAACCAAACAAAATGTCACCATTACGCTGAAGAATTAAACCACGTAAATTAATAGTGTCAGTCAGTCCTGAACAAGGGATGTATCATCATTGTAGTTACATCAGCTTATTTAAAAATACTTTAGTACTTTGCTACTTAATTAAGAAGGGAGAAAAACGCAGTATTTGCAAAAGTAAGCATTTTCACAGAATATGTATAATTTGAATAAGAAAAAATCAATACAAAAAATAATCCAAAATATATAGAAAATATAATAATTAATAATTGTTACATAATTAATAAAGAAAATATTTAATAATTTAATTATTAATTAATATAAAATATAATAATACAAAAAATGGTTTTAAGTAAAATCTGAGTCCCAGTACTACTGTTTGTTAAACCAGTCTAAATGTTTGGAGCCAAGTACAATATCTGCCTTGTAGCTGGATTCTACATAAGGATGGTGGCTTATTTCTGATGGGGCTGTCTTGGCTGGACTGCACATCCTGTTTTACAAAGGATGCAAGGAGGTGCCCCCTCTGGTAAGTGGAGGATTCCTGAGTGAACCACGGGAGCATGAGGTGATGTGGGAGCCTGACAGAGGCACTCTGTGCTTTTCTTTATTACCTTTTTTTGAGTTACAGCCCCTTCGAGTCAGAAGAATACAGGATAACTGAGCTGACCCAGAACACTTGGTGTCATTACAGCAAACGAAAACAACACCATCAGAGCCAAGGACATCAGTGATTTAGTGAGGGACTTTTTGAGTTTTCAAGCCAAAATGCAGTTTTCCTATTGCCAGACTGAATATTGAGATTTCTTTTTTGGGTGAGATGGAAATATTTTACTTTTGTTTGTTTGTGGGGTTTTTTGGTGTTTGTTTTTGTCTGTTTGTTTTGGTTTTCTCTTTGTTTGTTTTGGGGGTTTTTTTAGGGGGGNTTACACTGCCCTTACACATTCATCCCCGTCCTCTAGTAACCAGGGTGTTCAAGCCTTAAACTCAATCCCTTTTGCGTGGTGGTAGTGTGATAAATACCCTCCAAAGGCTTGCTTATGTAGCAGTGGCCACTAAACACGGGCTAGCAATACCTGCTGTGGGGCTTTTCTTGCAGTTGTGGGGGAGTTGCTGTCACTTTGACTTTATCCGTGCTCAAACGAACTGAGAGCTGGCCGGGCAGTCCTCAGGCACCAGAAAGGTGCTTTACGTACCTGGCTAAATTTGCCTTGCAATTTACACCTGTGACAGCAAAAATATTTTGCCTGTCCCTTTTGAGTTCTAAAGAGTGAGGGAACCCATTTTTACATATGTAAAAGTTGGGTATTTTATCGCACACAACTTTCTGGTGCTTACATATTTTCCTCTCCATCACAAATTATTAACTTTTTAGGGTTTTTTTAAACCCCTAGCTCTCAGTGGATATTTCTGGCTGAAAATAGTGACTCATCCACGAGACAGAGTTGTGGCTTTTTCTTCTCCCCTTAAAGTGTTCTCACCTCTCCCGTTGCAAGAGTTGTGTTCTCTCATACAGCTGAGGGTATTGTCTCTGCTACCATGGTCTGTTTATTTCCATGAGCAGATACCAAGAGAGTGTAAAACAGCCCACTCATGTGTGAGGTATGAAGATTTCCATAACATGAAACTGAAAACTGTGTCTTGCAACACACCAAGAACACGGATATACTTCTAATTATGCTTTTTTTACTGTTTCCTGGAAAGGTGAATTTATTGATTTGTACTCAGTTTTGTTGCTGGCGCATACTGGCGCATCGAGGCTCTTACACTTTTCCTTCCAATTTAGTTGTGGTACAAAATAATGAAAAAAAAAATCACTGGTATTGTGGTTTTCAGTGCTGGAAGTGTATTAGCTCAAATACAGAAATTCAAGTTTCATTATAGCAGTTTAAGTTTTGAGTTACAGCAATATCAACCATTCTGGAAAATTACTTCAGAGATTTGCTGCAGAAAAAGATAAAAGAGTGGCAAAAATTCTTGTCTTCATGTAAGACTAGGATGATTGTTTATACCAGAAATTCTAAATATTTATAGAGAGTGTGTACCTGATGTAGCTTTTGGGGAAGTAATAAAAAAGTAATTTCTTGCTTCTCTATTTTAGTAATTCCTTTCCAGTTTAGGAGATTTTTCTTTATCTTCCTGATTAGTCCAGTCAGTAAGTCTTGATTTAGCTACTTAAAAAACCAAACAAAATGTCACCATTACGCTGAAGAATTAAACCACGTAAATTAATAGTGTCAGTCAGTCCTGAACAAGGGATGTATCATCATTGTAGTTACATCAGCTTATTTAAAAATACTTTAGTACTTTGCTACTTAATTAAGAAGGGAGAAAAACGCAGTATTTGCAAAAGTAAGCATTTTCACAGAATATGTATAATTTGAATAAGAAAAAATCAATACAAAAAATAATCCAAAATATATAGAAAATATAATAATTAATAATTGTTACATAATTAATAAAGAAAATATTTAATAATTTAATTATTAATTAATATAAAATATAATAATACAAAAAATGGTTTTAAGTAAAATCTGAGTCCCAGTACTACTGTTTGTTAAACCAGTCTAAATGTTTGGAGCCAAGTACAATATCTGCCTTGTAGCTGGATTCTACATAAGGATGGTGGCTTATTTCTGATGGGGCTGTCTTGGCTGGACTGCACATCCTGTTTTACAAAGGATGCAAGGAGGTGCCCCCTCTGGTAAGTGGAGGATTCCTGAGTGAACCACGGGAGCATGAGGTGATGTGGGAGCCTGACAGAGGCACTCTGTGCTTTTCTTTATTACCTTTTTTTGAGTTACAGCCCCTTCGAGTCAGAAGAATACAGGATAACTGAGCTGACCCAGAACACTTGGTGTCATTACAGCAAACGAAAACAACACCATCAGAGCCAAGGACATCAGTGATTTAGTGAGGGACTTTTTGAGTTTTCAAGCCAAAATGCAGTTTTCCTATTGCCAGACTGAATATTGAGATTTCTTTTTTGGGTGAGATGGAAATATTTTACTTTTGTTTGTTTGTGGGGTTTTTTGGTGTTTGTTTTTGTCTGTTTGTTTTGGTTTTCTCTTTGTTTGTTTTGGGGGTTTTTTTAGGGGGGTAGGGGTTTGGTGGTTTTTTTTTGTTTTGTTTTGTTGGTTAGTTGGGGTTTTTTTGTTCAGGAAGGAGAATACATTTCAAAATTCATGAATTCTTATTTTTCATCAGATCTACTCCTAACCAGATTGCCCAAACCTCTACTTTTAAAGTTCCTAGCACTACATTTTAGGAAAAAATCATTAGTAACAGTATGTGCATGCCTATATACAGCAGAAGAGCTGAAGTCTTTGGGTGTTGTTACATTCAGACTTGAGTACAAAGTCAAATCCAAATCTCCCTTCAAATTAGACAAAGCTTCCAAACTTGGTTCAAGAGGCTAATGGAACCAAACACGATTGTGTGGAATCAGTGAGGAGGAGCAACATACCAGCACTGGATGCTTCAGAGCCGTGTCCTGAAGAGTCAAAGGTTTATTTCTTGTCAGGCTAAAGCACTGGCACTGGATTTCTGCAGGACATGTAAAATACATCTCTGAAAAGGCTCATTATAAACAATTCATTTCATTGACCTAATTTAGATATTTGCAGCATAGTGCTATGTTTGCATTACAATTATATTAGATATATGTTTTCCAATGTAATAAATTTATTTCCATCTCTTCTGTTTTTTAGATCATCTCTTCTCTGGTAGGACAACATCAAACCTTCCCAACCTCAAGCAAAGAGAAATTATTAGCAAAATGTTTCTCAGAACACCTAAACAAATTTATCTAAAAATGAGCTGTGAAAATTTTATTTGCATGTACTTTTGCATTCAAGGAAATTCAAAATTAGTTTCTATGAAGGCTACCAAAGTCAGCACAAATGGCATAAATCCTTGGATGGTAAATATGTGCCTTGCTCTGTTTGAAGAAATCTGGCTTCAAAATGACAAAGTTATAGACTTTTGAAAACATGCATCCTGGTTTGCACAGCAGGTTTTTAACATCAGAAGCAAACACCAGGATGTGATGTTCTGAATATTCACATTCAGTATATTTGAAAGCTCACACCTACTTGTATTTGAATGTGTGATTACTTTCAGTCCTGCATTGTTCTGAATCAGTTACAAAAAGAAAAGGGCATTGGAGACCTTACTGTTTATAATAAATCATGTTTCTGCTTTCAGTCAGAGAATGAAAGAATATAGGCATTTTACTCACAGGAACTACTATTAATCTTGTAGATATAAATTTTAGACAGAGCTTCCTCCAAGAAAGGCTATGATCTAGGAAATTTGCTGATTCAAACCATTGTGTGGAGAAAATACACTCACATTTCTGTGACTCCATTATCTTAACTTCTCAATTTGTAGAAAGCTTTGCATGCTTTGGAGTATCTCTTGCAATGCTCTCCCTGATGCTTCTTTCTGTTTTCCTCCTCACTTCCTCGGTGACGCTGGGTGATTTATGCTGTCTTGGAAACAAATAATCTGCCTTGGGATAAGAGGAAAAACAAAACTGAGTAACAAAAACCTATTCTGCACCCACCTAGCAGAATACTGAACACAGCTAAAGGGCATCAAATACGGTCACAATCAATAACATCAGAACTGAATGCACACTTCAAGCTTTGGTTTGAAATGTCTGTTAGTTACTGGAACTGTTCACCACCTTTTTGCCTAGACCATAGTTTTAGACTGAATTTTGGAATGAATGAGAAAGTACATTTCTGCCAGTTGGCATGGGGAGTGAGTTTCATGGCTAACTCAGTTCTGAGTTCACCAGCTTGGAACCATCATAAGTGACAGAGGATAGCCGAGATAGAGAGAAGGTGAGATGCTTAAAGTAGGTGCTTAAAAATGGGTAAGAAAAATGCTGTCAAAATTAGCTACTATTTTATGTGTGCTTCCTGCACCAGAGTAACATTTACAGTTAATACCTCCATGCATACTGCTTGTCAAGTACACAGTATGAAGAACCAATTGGAGGAATAATGCAAAAGAAGTTAGTAAAAGAATAGTATTTAAAGGTTTTGTTTCTCAAGAAGAGCCGTATATCCCTGGATTCAGTAAGAATGTCCCACAGCCTGAGATTATCATAAGCTGCTCATAGGTTTTGCTGGTTTTGATATTCAGTAAAGTATGGGCTAAATAAAGGAAATATTTATTTATTACTTTGTTCTGTTTTATTTCTTGAAATAATGGTTCATTAGTCAAATATCTGTCATTGATATATCAAAAAAATCAGAAATTAATTTAAACAAAATGGGCCTTTACTCTCAGATTTTCTCTTTGACTTTCATTTATCTTTTTAGTAGTAAATATTCAGACTCACTTTTTATGGTGTACTACAACAAAAAAAGCTTACTGCTGCTGGTTTTACTACAGTTCTGGACTCATACCTGAAAACTGGTATTCTGTAAAAGCCCTGATATCATTTTCTTGAAATCCTAATCTGTAGGTATTAGATATCATGAGATATTAAACCCCATTTTCAAAGCCTAGAAGACCTAGAAAAAATAAACTATTTTAATGGTTCACACTTGAGAATACAGCATTTCT
This sequence comes from Irena cyanogastra, assembly GCA_013397155.1. Classification (NCBI taxonomy): domain Eukaryota; kingdom Metazoa; phylum Chordata; class Aves; order Passeriformes; family Irenidae; genus Irena; species Irena cyanogastra. Next base: position 404,052 of record VWZV01001841.1, on the reverse strand, counting down.
AACCTGTAGGGTAACAAAAACATGAAATGTACATCCAAAAACTATTTTAAATTTATTACTTTATGCTTGCTGCCAATTTCTTTGAATTCATTTTCGTTCAATAAAAGTCATGCAGAGCAAGGAGGGGTTGAAAATGGTTGTGAACTCCTGCCTCTCCAGCCTTCTGGGCAGATTTCCCACCCATCTACCAGAAGCGTACATAGTTAACATGGGAGTGCTAGTGTCAGTTATTTTAACGATTTTTAATATTTGGGACATTTTTTCCCGATTGTTTTGGTAGTCAACAATTGTGAATAACACCCTGCCATCGTTTTTGCAAATGGAGAAACAAAAACAAATACTTATAAATCAAAAGTTAGTATAATAACATCTTTTAAAATTTTTACATAAATCTGTTAAATAGCGGACCTAGTTCCTCTTTGAGATAAAGTTCAGAAGACCTGAATATATCTTAATACAATATTAAATATATTCATACATAATAACAGTACCTGACCTCCTGGACAATTCCATAGTAAGAATGCAAATAAAAAAGGTGCCTCTCATGTTGAAAATATTTCTTCTTCTACAGTTTTTGTACTGTAAGTAAAAAAAAAAAAAAATTAGACACTGTGACTACTATAAACTGAGCTTACCCAAAGGAAATTTCATATTTAAATGAGGAGATAGACATTGTCTCTATAACCCTGTGTAACACTGGACATTAATGACCTCCTGAAATTCCTATTCACTCAATTAATTTGATGAAGCATTGCATTGGCTTCAGAAATGCTATAACATAAAAAGATACAATGTAAAAAAATCTTTGGTTTAATTACAGTTTTCGGCCATATTGGAATAGCTGTAGAAAGATGTAATTTTCTTTATAAAATATAATTTTATATTATGCATCTGAAAATAGATAGCTTTTAACTTCCCCTACTCTGCCGAGTGGTTCAGCAAGCAAACATATCTTGTCACTAACAGTCTCTGCTTTTCATTATTTTACTGTGTGACAGCATCCCTCATGCATGAAATGTATATTTACACGTAATTTACAATGAATAAATAAATTGTCCTTAGTGATTTTGAATAGTAATTTTTAATCTCAACAATCTTTAATTTTTATATATGTGTATGATGGCAAATTCATTGACGTCTTAATTTTGCTTTTCTATGTGAATTCAGTAGCATGAATTATTTGCCTGCCTCTTCAAGGAAGCAAATCTAGCAAAAAAAAAGGCAAAGAAGTAGTTATTTTATTTCTAATGAGAATTATTTGATCTCTAAAATTCCTGAGTGACTTCAGGACCAACTGTAAGCTAAGGCTCTGAAGCTGAGCTTCAGAAGATTTCAGGAATCTTTCTTAATGCAGGGTCCACTTTCAATTTATAAAATACTGGCGGGGGTGACTCGTTCTAAATCACTTTCAGCGTTCTGTGTTCCACTAGAGTGAGACCCAAGCGATGAGTAGGACTGTACAGACACTGGAGCAGGGCCACGTGCTTTGTGGGCTGCTCGGCTGCTCATTTTGGGCAGCAATGATACAGCACTGTGGGAGACATTCTTTTCTGTCCCATACCTAGTGCTAGTTACAAGTTAAAGTGAATTGAACTCGAAACAGCAAACGAAATCAGACACAACAGTGTAGCCTGGTGACATCTTTGGAAACAATCAGCAAAACTAGTAGTCTGATATATGTAAAATAATGTTTAAGAACAGATGTGACATCCTTTGGCACTGACCCCCCAATACGCCTGTGCCTACCTGTAGTCTTGGGGACTTTGGTGACTTGCTTATGCAGAGCTCGGTAGAAATAATTCCCTGCTATGAAGAACAACAGCAAGGAAAAGTGCAGCTTAGCTTTCATCTGGAACTTCTGCTCTCAGGATTTTTAAAGCTGTATTTGTTAAGCGGCACATCATATCCTCCTGTAGCACCTACAAACTTAAATACATGCAGTACAAACATACACACATACAGTACCAGTTCTCTGGGTATGTGTGAATCTGCTCTTGTGCACTGCGTCTTTGGCGGACTGGGATTTAAAGAGCAAACGCTCCTATACCTGCTTAACTGGAACATTTGTCCGTTTGAATCCCAATTAACAATTTTTTAAAGGATCACCAAAATCCTCCCACACTTAGCGAAATTATTTTGGTGTCTGCAGGAACAGAGCATACCCACAGTTACTAGAAACTCCTCTGCTTTTTCATCATTTAGTCCTTTACGCCTCTGAAAAAAAAAAAAACCAAAAAAAAAAACAAAACAACTAAGGTGGAGAAGGCCAGGGCTCCTGGGAAATGCGGAGTTAACATAAGTCGGTTTTGTTGCCAGGAGTAGGAAATAGCTCACTCCTGCAGTCAATTTGCCTAATTGATTAGAAGCCTGATTGCAGCGGCGAAGGAGGGGGCACGCCGGGGGGATGTGCCTGCACAGAGCGGGGAGCCTGCGCGGCGGCTTCACAGAAATGGGGGCTCCTGCCCTGAGAAACCATTTTCCACCATCCATTCCATGCATCGGCGGCCGCGCCCACCGCCAGCGCGTCCCCAAGCACAAACCCACCTGGCTGACTCGGAGAGAGGGGCCCAGCAGGGGAGCCCCGGGTGTCGCCTCCCCGGGGCAGCTCGGGCCCAGCGGGCACAGAGCCCGTCCCGGCCGGGAGGCCGCTCAGCCCCCTGCGGCGAGGCTCCCCAGCCGGAGAAATCTTGTTTTGCCCACCCAAACGCCCCCCAGCCGCAGTCAGTCAGGGCTTTGCATGTACGGCCTTTCCTTCTGCGGCCTTTCCTGCTCCATCGCTGCTCCGAGCGAGGAGCAGAAATGCCCGAGGACAGCAGCCCCAAGGCCGGGCCCTGCAGCGGCTCCCTGGTTCTCTAATCCTCTCTCGGGATGCGGCCCTGGCACTTCACAGTACAGTAACCCAGCCCCTCGTCTGGGCTTTTTCAGCTTGGCTTCATTACGATTACCATGATAAAGACCAGCTTTTTTTCTCGACTTCCCTTTTCAAGTCTCTACTTGCTCTTGACTTTTCTGAATTTCTCTTTGAAACCTTGACACTTTGGTCGTTCTCCCAGACAGATCTAATTACAAGAGTTCAAATAAACCTTGGGGGTTTTTGTTGGGCTGGGAGGTGAGGGAGTGAGGAGAAAGCATGGATAACAGAGAGATGCTGTGAAGATTTGCTGAGAGAACTCACCTTCTCCCAAGGCTCTTCAGGTCTTCTCTGCAATTCTGAGGGCCCAGAAAGCTGCAGCTGTGGGACATAATCCAACATTCAGGTTTAGCATAAAACAGAAATACCAAAGTGTGAGCCTGACAGGATAAATAGGCATTGGAGGCTGACAACTCTTTCAGTGTGCAATACTCTGACTTCTTCCAATAAGATTTCACCATTCATACCCTGAGAAAAAATATGATAACAGTCTAAATTTTAAAAATAAGAAAAACCCATGTGAAGGCTCATTCAAAGCATCACACTATGAAGCAGCCTGGTGGCTTACAGTCTGCTACAGCACTCATTCAGTGCTGATGTGAACGAAAATGCCTTTTAATTTTTTCCCCCATATCTCCAGGATTCACTGGAATTCCTGGACAGTTCCCAGACCTCAAACCAACCCACTCTTCTTAACTTGTAGGACTTGCTGACCCCCTTGTTGCTAGGGCTGCAAGGTACCAAAAGAATAATGTGTATTTCTGGAACCCTTCATGAAAAGTTCTCTCTCTGACCCAGGCATGGCAGAACTCAGGTCTACTTCCCTGAGAGCAGCACGATTTCAGTCGTGGTTCACCTGGGGGTGGTCTACAGGGATTCTCCTTTGTGGCAGTACAAAAAAGGCAGTCACCTAGGGAGGGCAACACAGCCACCATCAAGACCCAGTGTAAAAAGGAGAGCTATGACACAGGTTAGACTTTTACCCTGGTGACATTCATAAATCACCTGGAACAAAGACACATGGGAAAACTGAGCCTAGCCTCATCAGAATAATTATTTCTGTTATCACCAATTCAATATTTAGTTCTGTCACTAGAGGTGCTAATACATTATTAGGAAGTCAGGCTGTATTTCTATCTGGAAGATAGATGTTGTTTCTTTTTCTCCTATTGCTTCCCAACTTCTTTTCTTTTCCAGGCTGTAAGTACTTGTACATCTGTACACTTCATCAGTGAGGCTCCTGATTTAGTATTCTGAGGACCGCTATTAGAACCGCTAGACACAGCTTTAAACCTTTTGGCAAACTCTGTTTGTATTCCTCCTGTATTAATCTTAGAGTCCATAATACATCATGCAGCGATGGATAATTTTATTAAACCTGTGGATGACACCAGGTGGGAAGAGACTACCAGGAAGCTGAGTTTAGAATGCAGAGTGATTTGGACAAATTGAAAGCATGGTCTGAAGCAGCAGCAGCAGCAGGCTATCCAGCACAGACAAATGCAAGGCAGTGCACACAGGCAAGATAATGCACTATGTGGAGCCGGGCTGCCAAGCAGCTGCTTGGAGTGTGAGATGAAAGCTGAGTAACTACCAAGGATCGCAAGCTTTGCAAACCCAAACACTGAAAGAGGAGCCAGAAGCATAAATCCATGCTGGAAATCACAAAAGATAATAATTCAGTCCTTACACTGTGTTACATCTTCAAGGCAGTACCACATCCGGATGGGTGTGAGCTGCTTCAAGAAAGACACTGAACAGCTGAAGAGAACAATGAAGGTCAACACAAGTTCAGAAAATGCGAGTAAATAAAATGATAATAGCTTAAAAAAAAAAAGACGGAAGAAATTATGATCTGCAAGGAGTTTATAGGATTTTTTCCTGTATATTTAGTTACTGGGGAAAGATTAAAATTAAAAAAAGAGAAATGGCTCTAGTTTTAGGAAGAAGGTTAAGATTCCAGGTTAAGAAATACACATTTTAAAAGGTAAGGAGATGGGGAATCTGGACCAAGTTTGACAGGGAAAGCAGGTCCCTGAGAAAAAGTTATCTAAATATCTATTAATGCTGAGTGGGTATTATCTGAGACTGCACTGGGAACACGAGTGGCTTTGATTATCTTTTCTTCAAAAGAAAGGAACCTTCCAGTTCTACAGTTCCAATAGCCTAGTAAGCCTAAAACTTTTGCAGTTAACAAAATTTTCCAAGATCCAATCCCATAAAAATGCACAGGTTTTGACAAGAATCTCATAAAAATAAACCAAAATATTTATGAGCCATGCTATTGATTCGCCTGTATTTTACTATCCTCTACAAAAAGCTGTTATCTGTTCATATTTTATTGTAATATATTGGGAAAAAAATTGTCTTGCGCTTAACTAATCAGAGAGTGCAACAAGCCGTAAACTGTAGACAGACATTAAGGCCATTAGTCTATAAAGTTACTTCTGAAAACACCATGAAGTCTATCTACTGTACCTGATCTTAAAAAATTAAATCAACACTCCTAAACTGGGGGTGATTTCAGCTAAAGAGAACCATCAATCTGCATGCTCCCTAGTATGCTTTTCTGTTAATTCTTATGTCCAGAGATGGGAAAAAAAAACCATCAGGGAATGACAGGCTGATTTATTATACTAGAGTATATATTAGATTAATAAAAATAGATTATGTAGACATAAATTAAATAATATCTTAAACTAATTTACATAAATGTTTTTCTTTACCTGTGATATATCAAATTATGTATTCCAACTACAGTTTATCAACATGAATCTAAGCATTCTTTTTAATTTTCTGCTTAAAATATTGCATAGAAAAATCACATGAGAATAATCACTTCATGCTCCAACAATTTTTCTTTAAATTATGCAAATCACCTGTGGATAACACAATTCAGTTTGATGTCCCCTTTTTCCCTTCTTTGAAACTTTTAAAACACACTGACACACTGGACCACATTCAACTCCTATATAAAGCTAAATTTCTACCTGAATTTGGTGTATTTATAGTATTTTTTTCTTTCAAGCGGAGAACAGACTCAAGACTTCTGCAGTTACAAAGCACAGTGGAGTTTTATGTCATTGATATTACATCTTTGGACTTTACTGTGAGATCACTCTGCACTTTACAGCAGGACAGTAGATAATTCTGTTTATTTTTTTCCACCGTTCAGTCTGAAGCATTTTTTGTATCCCCAGTAAATTCCCAAATTAATTTTCTGAGGCTTGAGCAATACTCACTGAACTTGCTCAGGATTTGACTGTATCATCCTTTTATCACCCCATAGAAATTCTCTACCTGGTAGATAGCTCATTCAGTTCTGAATTATTAGAGTTTTATCTTTGGATCTGACCCTAACATAGATTATAAATACCAAAACACTTGTAAATTTACAATTTACAATTTAAGCCTTGTAAATTAAATGCATATAGTTCCTACGTGGACGAAAACAGCACTTTGCATTTTCTCCCTGAACACACTTTAACATGCATGGACAGGAGTAGGGATATACTAGTTCAAAGTGAACTTTTGGCCTCTTGGGGGCACAGGAAAGTTTGGTTCCTGCAGCAACTGCAATTCCTTTCCAGGATCCATCCAATTCAGCTTTCAGCTACAGTAGTACAAATCAAAAGCAACCTCCTGGTGCATGGATATTGAGCAAAAGTTAACACTGTATACATATAATAAAAAAATTCAACCTGTGTGTGCTGGAGGTGTGTCCTGGTTGCTATGGAAGTGGTAATCATCAATTTCCTGGCTAGTGTGGGATCCAAGTACCCTTCAACGTAGCTTTAATGTTGTTTTTCACACTTGTAAAAGATACAGATTTTGGCTGTAGTTGAGGCCTTCCCAAGTGAAATGAGCTCTTTTCCCTGACATTGTGCTAGGATGTTTAACTTAACAACAGAGAGCAAAACAAAACAAAACAGAAGAACAAACCAACCCCAAACAACCAAAAAAAAAAAAAAAGAGAGAGAGAAAGTTTAAAAAGTAATAGTCACATTTTTCTGAAACCCTTACAGTATTACTTTTAACATTTCCAACAACCCCCTGCCAGTATCCATTCAAACTGGTGGCTCAATGTACCTGAGACAGCTAATTAAAAAAGGAAGTGGTCAAAGTCATGCTTTTGTTTTTTTGGTAAACTTCAAAGGTGATGCCTCTCCTTCCTCCTCTTTACATTTTACTGTCTGGCTCTCTGCCCATCCTGCAGCTGTTGGCTGAGCCGGTCTTTCATGGCGTCAAACCTGCCTCCTCACGGTCCATAAAGTTACAGCAGAGATCGTGATACGCAGGTGTGGAAAAGCCAGAAGTGCAAGATGGGCCCGTTAATGATTTTTCTGGCACCCCATGCTGAGCTGCTGAAAAAAAAAAGAGAGAGCAGCTCGCAGAAGGCAAGGGGCTCTTTGTTTGCAGAGGTATTTGAGATTGTATTACTTCTCCCACAGCAAAGGTGTTGGGTTTTCACTTTAAGGGCTGTTTACAGAAATGATTCACCTTTTATACAGCTTTTAAAAAATGCTTTGAGGCTTTAATTGGATGCAGGATTTACATCACACCAGTATGAAAACTCTTACTTTTCATTTAACCCCCCATTAAATCATTCAATGATCTTACTCAGTGATAAGCAGCCACCTCCCATTGTGTGGACTTCACAGAGGAAAACAAAACTAGGGATTCACTTATGTCATAAACTTTCATCTGGAAATTTCTGCACCCATTGACATTTGGGCAATGAAGGTAGAGGGCACCAACTGCTGAGGGAGAAAAAGAACAAAACAGGAAAAAACACAAGGATTTGCTATTGTTCTTGCAATAATTGAACAATTTAATTAACTATATCTAAAACTCTTATCTTATAAAAGTCACTTAAAAGTCTGCTTTATTTTAGATGGTCCTTGAGCTGTGAACTGGGCCTAAAGAACAACTTTCAGCAACTCCAGCTCAAGATTTTTTGAAATGGGTCTGAAATTAATAGTCTACAGGAACCATTTTCCAGAACATACAAGTGACACATGATATTCTCCACTACGCAGAATCAACGGGACATGAATTTTCGGATCATCCGAACACCAAGGCATGGCCCGGACTTCACAGAATATTTAGTTCCCAACTTCAACTGGTGTCCCTATCTCCCTCTAGGAGAGAGAGCCTGAACAGCTGCTTGTGGGCTTTAAATCTGTCCCTGAGCCCCTAATTAGGTGTGGGATGCCAGCACTTCTGCAACTGCTAGGTCCTAGATTCCCTACCACCCCAAACTTCAGGCATTTGTATTTTAACCTTGGGCCTTTACACCAATGCTTTAAAGCTGGGCAGCATTTTGGTGCTAAAATAGAGTGAGCAAATAAGGACTGAGAGAAGCAGCAAGTGAGGAACATATTGCAAGGGGATGGGAGGTTTAAAAGGAGTTAGTGAGTCAGAAAAGTGTCAGCTGCACTGTCATCTCTGCTGTTTGCTCATACAGCAAAAGTTTAGAGAGGGAGGGATTTGTCTACATAGAGCTACTGGGCATTGCCCAAATCTCAGAGGTGCAAGTTCAGTTCTGCAGCTGCTTGTCCATCTAGACATAAGCCATGGTTTAACCCTAGCCAGCAGGCAAACCCCACACAGCCATTCACTCACTCCCCCACCAGCAGGATCAGGGAGAGAATCAGAAGGGTAAAAGATAGAAAACTCATGGGTTGAGACAAAGGCAGTTTAATAGGGAAAGGAAAAACCTTTCAAAGCAAACAAACAAGCGAAGCAAAACAAGAAATTAATTCACTTCACAGAAAAAGACAGGTGCTCAGCCATCTCCAGGACAGTAGGGCCCCATCACATGCAATGGCTACTTGGGAAGACAAAGGCCATCACTCCAAACATCCCCCCATGTCCTTCTTCCCCTACTTTATACCCTAAACATGATGTCACTCACATGGTCTGGAATGTCCCCTTGTTCAGTTGAGGTCACCTGTCCTGGCTGTGTCTCCTTCCAGCCTCTCATTCACCCTCAACTTCCTCGTCAGTGTGGCCATACCAAAAGTTAGAAAAGGCCTTGGCTCTGTGCAAGCCCTACTCAGCAATAAAAAAAAAAATCTCAATATTATCAACCTTGTGTTCAGCACAAATCCAAAACACAGCCCCATACCAGCCACTGTGAAGAAAGTAAACTCTACCCCAGCCAAAGCCAGCACAACCTATATAATAGATGTGCTCCCTCTGACAAGCAGCCATAGATGAATTTCCATCTCCTGACCTGCTCACATATTTTTTTCCTAATACTTTTATTTTCACTAACAGCTATTTCTGATGGAGCAATTCCTAGAAACTCAAAACAGGACTGGGAGCAGCCACAAACCTGAAGTCAAGCAGCGCCAACCGTAAATGAGCTGAATCCAGGTGCATGATGCTTCTGAGACTGCTTCAGCAGTTGTTTGTGCCATTGTGTGAGTTATGAAGTTCTGAGGGAGCTGGACATCTCTTCAAGAGAGACCAGTGGGAACCAGAAAGGACCTTACTGTCTGCAACAGTGAAAAATGCAGTGTGGTCTTCTCCATGCCTGAAGTCAGAGCTGGCATGGCATGGCTTTGCTGACAAACAAATGAATTGAGCACCCTTTCTAAAGCCATCAGGGAATGATATGCACGGATTTCATGCTGCTCCTAAATTCAGTTCTGTTAACAGAATTCTAAGGGAGCTTGGTACATATAAGATGCTGTCTCTCCTATTTTCCAGTATCTGCTGTGGAAACAGTGCCAGTACCTTCTGCATGGAAATATAACGCAAACTGCCCAACCCAGGATTTGACAAAGATGGTCTGTAACCTAAAAAAAACAACCAAAGCTCAAAAACCTAACTCAGGAACAGAACTGTCAGAGTATTCACAGAGAGCAAGGAAATAGGGAAAGAGATATAGAGAAGGTAACCACTCTCCATATTTTTACTAGAAACTTATTTTCCAGCTGTCAGAAGGAAGGGTAAGGTGAGCTCATGAATAATTGCTTTTGCAGGTTCCCTTGACTGCCAGACTAATCTTTAGCTATCCATCCTGCAGCAGTCTGTAATAACCTCCCCACTGTGTCAGCAGATAGATTTTTACAGCAAAGCACAAGAAACAAAATCATTTTAAAAACCAAACAATCTTGATAGCCTTTGTGCTGCACTCACAAGTCACCTCATAACATGAACTGGCCTTTCTCCTTATGTTCGTGATGCCACAGAATGTTTTCCCAACTGTATATATCATAGTTCATGACAACTGCTCTGCCATCAGCTTTTGAAGAAGGAAGCTCTAAACTTGCAGCTATGGAGGGTCATGAGCCAGTGCTCCCACAAGAAAATAAATTTTTTAAAAAGCATATTAGAAACTGAAAAGCTGAGGGGGACTGGACATGGGGGGAAGATGTTGCAGAGTACTGTGGTAAATTATCTGCTGTGCCACAGGACTCCTCTTTAGCCACGTGCATGCTACAGAGTCTTTTTGCACCACAACTCTTTTCTCTGGTGATGATGGCAGTAAAATAATAATAACAACTCTGTAGAAATGACTACAAAGTGCAGTTCTGGTAAGGCCAATGGAAAAAGCTGATGAAAAACACAGCTTTAATGTCATATACTCAGCTTAGTAATTGTAGAGCAAAATTCAGATGAAAGGAGCCAGCAAGGGCTGGGGTTTTCACACCATAGGAAATATTTGCTCTGTTTCTTTCTCAGGCTTTGTGTGTTTATGAGAGTGAGGTGGCCATTGGCAGGGTGCTGATCCCAGCAGTCTGGCTGGGTGCTGTGGACAGAAGAAAGGAAACAAAGTGAGAATGATGCATTTTCTAAATGGGATGTTCAACTCATGATAGTTTATTTGCTCCTTGATGTGCCATCCTAAAATTCATCTTCCCCTGGAAAAAAATAACTAACATAAAATGCAGGCATGTTTTAGAGATGATGTTTTCCTTATTGAAGCCAATGTCTATGTCTTTGAAAGAAAAAAGGCTTCTGAAGAGGACCACATTATGCTGTATCTATATTTCACTCTCTTCACATCCTATGTATTTTCTTTCCATCAGGTTGTATTCATCACTAATCTATCTTCAATGGAAGTAGAGATTAAATGATTTAGTGTCAGCAAAACAGGTACAGTTTTACAAGGGAGTATCTGAAGTAGCCCTTCCACGTCTCAGCCAAAACAAGGGGAAATTACCAGCTAAAGGAGGTCCTGTCCCCTCCTCCTAGTATTTGCATAGTTATGTAATCAGCCGTATCAAGAGAGCATCCCTAAATTAACCTGAAAAAAAGAGATTGGAATGGGGATATGATTTTTCTCCAGATCAGAACCAAGATCTGCCTCCCAAAACAGGAAACATGAGATCCAGCGGGAGCACAAGCAGGGAAGAGCTGGAGTTGACAACTTCACTTTACACAACACACTTACATCAATCCAAAATTACTGTGAAACTATAGTCCTGGCAGTTCATGATTAAGAGTAAAGATAGACACACATACAATTTTTTTTTTCTTTTTGTTTGAGCTATGCGAGCTGGCTCACTCTAGTGTCAGAGAAGCACTAGCAGGAGACCAAGGACAGGAAAGGGAGAGGAGCTGACTTAGCAGCAATAGCTGTTATGTCAGCTTAGTTGTAGCACCAAGCCATCATTTAGAGCTTCTATGGCAAGCTGATCATTAGCAAGAATAAAACTTGAAAACTCTTGAAATTATTTTATCTCTTTTTCTTGCTGCCTAGAAAAATTACATGGTTCTTTCTGAGATCTGTCGTAAAAGGAAGTTATACATGACGATAAAAAATCTGTCTCAGAGACCAAGAGCTGAAACAGACATTTCTGAAACACTGGTGTTTCAGAAATGCCTGGATTTGACTCTTCTGGAAGCAGCCTAAGTGTAAGGTATTTACACATTTTCATTTCCAGGCATGAGCCAGAGGTGCAAAGGTTCACAAATGAGGCAGCAAAGGAGACCTCAGCCATGAGGTAGGCTCGATTGGATCCACTGATGGCAAATTTCACGCAAAAATTCATGTCAATGCTTCAGTCAGTTTTGAGGCTCTTAGATGAAAGAGTTTATGACAATGATTTTCTGAATAAAAACAATGAATACCATCAGCAGGTTTTCATTATTTGATAGATTAGGTTGGCAGTAACAACTGCATGGATGTGATACACTTAGATTTTTTAATGGATCCCATTTAAAATTTTCCCATGAGATTTTGTACTTGGCAGCACAGGAGGATTCAGAATGAGTACATTGGGACAGGCCAAGTTCAACTAAAAAAGATCCTGAGCAACATGATCTAGATTTGAAGTTGAAGCAGAAGTTGCATGAGAAACCTCCAGAGATCCCTTGCAACTACTCTTTCCAATGTTTTTAAGTGCTTATAGCAGTAGATTTGATCCAATCACTTTAACAGAGGCATCCTGCTTCACTTGAGAACTTAACCAAGAGCAATTACAAGCAGTGAAGGCCATGGTCATTATCAAAACCAAACATCTCTCTGGACTCTCTGCTTTGGCCCAATATCAGTCAGTGCTCTGTGTGACAACTGAGTGAAATATAATGGACCCTTGAACTGGAGACAGGGTCAATAATCAGTTAGGCCCTCCTGAATTTAAAATGCAATGCATAAATACAGGATTATATTAAGAGATGTCAGGGAGAAAACACTCTTTGAAGCTTAGTTAGCATTCTTCAAACTGCAAGATTATTAATCTTAGCCTGGAGAACAGCTTGTGTACTTCAGAGACCATCTCCTTTTTGCAGCTGGTCTAATTTAAGAAGCCTACAAACAATCTTTCTGACCACACAATTCAACACAAACTGCTGCTGAGAGGGAAAGTAACTGCAAACATGCCAGTTACAGCAGGAAAATTAGGCAGGAGGCCAGCTGAGCAAAGAGAGAAGGCAGCAGAGCAGCCTCCTGGACTTGGTGCCAGAGGTTAGCTATATGTTGTACTTGGTAAACAACAAATTCCTTGTAGCTCTTCTCCTGCAGAAACCCTGCAAAGAAGTTAAAGCAAGGATTGGGAGTTATTTCAGCAACTTTCACAAGTGTGTGCACCCCATAGTTCTTTGTCAGATGCACATTTATTTTTTATAAAACAAAATTTAAGGAAGGATAAGTCTCAGAGAAAAGATATTCATCATAACTCCCCTAGTCTTTGTTAATGTGTTAAACATAGGAGTTCTGCTTTAATTTCAGTCCTGGGGGGAAGAAAAAAAAAGAGAAAAAGAAAACCTTGCCACAATGCTTAACTATTATGGTCTAAAATAAAAGAAAATTGCTAAGTTCTTGTGAGACAAGTAACACTTCAATTTCCCACATGAAGAAAACAGGGGGGAAAAGAGATCCAAAGATGGAAAGGATCAAGCATTCAGCCCAGCCTCCTGACTCGGTGAGAACCTATTTTTTTTGCAGCTTGCTGCATGATCCTGCAAGTCAATGCAGATCCTGACTTCTTGCCTCAGATCTATTCCAGGAGAGATTTTGCACCCATCAGGCAAAGTGTGCCAGCACTGGAGTGAGCAGAGTTATCGGGTGTTAGCTGCAGCACTCTGATACATCCTTGAGAAGTAGCACATCATTAGGGGTATTTTCACAATGGGATGTGGGGGTCTTAGGTCCGTGCCAGACAAAACTGAGAATGCTTTCAAGGAGGAATTAAAAAGACCATAACAACTTTTAATAACTGTTCATTTAAATGTCTCTTTTCCATATGACTTCAGCACTATTTTTGAAATCTTAAAAAAAGTTTTGATAAAGCAACTCTGTATGCTCTTCTGTTAAAAAAAAAAAAAGCCAACAAGAAAACACCACAAAACACCCAAATAGTGAAACACACACCACCAGCCTTTTCCCCCAAATGGAGGTATTTTTTAAAATGTGCTCTGGAAGAGAAATTAGGAGGAAATATACTTCACAGTGCAATACCCACTGTAACAAATACAAAGTCTGAGTTCCTGCACTTTGGGCAGTTATTGCCACCTCCCTGAATTAGCCACAGTTTACACCTACTTGCACTAATATAAATGACACCACCAGAGCAAAGTGATAGAAAACAAGTCTGCAATGTCTAGCCTCAGCCAAACACACCTGCAACCCTCTCACACACCAAACTATATATTGCACTGTGTCTAATTTACTGTATACTACAATAACACTAATAAGCTCTGTGGAATTGCATGTAAAAAGTTACACATTTTATACACTGGACTTACAAGAGAATTCATATTGACCAATATATACATCAACATTGAAACACCCCTGGACACATGTTACATTCTAAATGCATTTTAAAATAAATTAGGATTTGTTCTTTGGCACAGCTGATGCAGAACCTGCTTCCCCAGCAGCCACCTTGATGAAAAAAACAGTGAGAGTTCACACTCACCAAGGACTTGTCAGCACAAGGCATGAGAGTTCCTGGAGAGCACTTCCAATTCCCACAGGCAGGTATCTGTCTCAGTGACACAGCTTCAAGGGCACACCACAGACAGCTATAAGATTAAATATTAAACTCCCTGATCACACTGGCACACAACCTCAGCCATTATTATTTGTAAACTACATGGCTGAACAACCCCAGGTTTTCAGAGAAGTGATACTGTGGTTCACTGTGAGTTTGCTGAAAAGCACGAAGACCTGTGGTGCTTCCAGCCTTCCTTATCTATGCTGCTAAAAATGAACTGACACAGATCATTCTGCACATCATTCACCCCCGCTGGGATGTCAAGAAACCACCAACATCATATCTGAGACTACTCCACTCATGAAAGAATTTGTGCTTAAGAACTCTAGATGTTTTCCTGATTATCAAGTTTCACTCCAGAGATAACTGGAAATGTTTCATTTGAAATAACTTCCTAAGGGACAGTCTTACAGAACATCTATTCAGATTATCTACCTGTATCCACACTGTAAAGAAGCTTATTCCTTAGCATTGCTAAGTGTGTGAAAGGAAAAGCCCCTGTCAGAAGAGTCACCTGTCTGTTCACAATACACCCTCAGCTTTGCACCAGATTCCACATAGAATGTTTCCCATCCAAAACCCACCTGCATAAAGACCACTACAGTGGGGTCCCCCTCAAGTACTTTTACTAAGAACACATTAAGCTTCTAGTGAAGAATAAAAATTAATTCAAAATCCATGCCTTGTGTCTGACACAGGGAAAAAACCAAGTAAGTCTCTGCTGAAATACCATTTTGTTTTAGAATGAACTACCTTAAAGGTTCTAAGCAAACATGATTTTTTTCATTCTTAAACTCCACACTGTTTTTAGAGATTTATCTTATATATCTTATATACCTTTCATTCCTGGAAATTATATACAGTACCTGGTTTTTACATAGATTCTGTGGCATCTCCCACTCCATATCCAACTGTTTGCTGCTAAAGTTAACAGTAACTTTAGACTGAAATGAATGTTAACACATATAACTTTAGAAAGCAGAATTTCACATTAATTTCAGCTGCCGTGTCTAGAGTTAAAACAAGAGCAGCTGGTGTTCAGGAGGTTCTGATTTGGGAGTTGTGGATGCCAGTGGAAGGTGGACTGGAAAGAGAAGGAAGTTTGTTTATACGACTGATGTCCATTGACTTGCCTATCAGGGCCTGCTTTTCTGAAATTTCTTTACCAAGAAATGAAATAATTTTGGTGTGATTCTTCAGAAAATGCAGTTCCTCAAAATTGCACATCAAGAGGCACAGTCTCTCTTCCTGTCCCTGCACTGGGGGCCAGGCCCCACCACCCAGAGCCCCACTTCTCCTAAGGCAGGTGCATGTCAGTCATGCCTGGGAGGAGGAAAGGTCAGGGTCTCTTTCAGGACATTTCAGGGCACACATAAACTGTGCTCTGGGAAAGAAAGGCTGGCTGAAACATGAAGTGGAGCAGTTTGGGGATTTATTTTGTTGTTATTAGGAACTAATGTGGGAGGGAAGAGAGGGGAATCATAGTCTTCACTTACTAAGATTCAAGAACTGTAGTAATCACCAGACACCCACAAAACTCCAGGTCCCAGGCCCTCCTTGGTATTTAAATTTCTGTCTCATCCCTCTGAAGCCTAATGTTCCTATTCACAACCAGCACCTCTTCCCTGACCCAACCTGGCCCTTCCTTTTTCCTCTTCCTCTGCTGTGCTGAACACTACATGCACCTCACTCAGTTTTGTCCCCTTCTCAGCTATGTGACAGTCCGCACTAAATTTCTGCTTCCTGGCTCTCAGCCTTCCTCATCACTCTTTTTCTCCTTTAAAACTTACCTTGCCTTTGGCCCCTGCTTTTGGTTTAAGTCTATTCTGAAAGGAAGAGATATCCCATTTATTTTAACATGCAAGCTCAAACAGTCATAAGTTTGACCTAGGCTGCAATGAGCAGACTGTGGGCACTTCTAATGCCTCCCAGCCCTAAAAAATCACTCTCCATGTTCCATAGCAGCCCAGCACATATTTGGATTTCCCATCACCCTGGAATGGCTCCTCATTCTCCACTATCTCTTGTCCTGTCTGTGAAAGCTCTTCAAAGCTCTATCCTAGGTGTCATTTTCTGTATCTTATCCTCAGGGAGCCTCTCCTCTTCACACTGATATAACTATTACCTTTAGGTAAATGGCTCACAAATCTGCATCTCAATACCAAAGTGATCTCCCTCAGTTTAGCACTACACATTTAATAACACTTCTGATCTGCTGCCCTGGGAAGGATGACTATTTGTTTAAAACTAAACTTTGCAGTTATTACTGAGCAGCTTGTCCTTTTCCTTTGATCTTATTTCCTTTTATGTTATTTCCTCTTCTCCATTGCTGTTAGTAGCAGAATTCTTCCCATTTTTAAAACTTCAATTTTCAATATGTCCTTTTAATACCTTCTTTTTCTACCTACCAGTGCTGGAATATTTCCTGCCTTTCAAATTCTCCCCCACAATAAAAGAAATAAATCCAGACAATATGCTTGTCCATCTTGATCTACTACAACTATTTTCTTCTTCAGTTCTTCACTGCTTCTGTCTTTTTGGACCAGTGACAAACTGAATGATAGAAATACATTACACTTCCAAGACCTGTTGCACTTAGATATAGTAAGGCAATCACTTCACAGAAACTTTAATTACATTTTAAAAAATGCAGCAGCAGTAACAAAAAATGTTGCTCTATCTCCTCTATGACTTCTCTTCCTGTACTGCTGAATTTTCAATTTCTGCCCTGTCATTACCTAAGTTCTATGCTAAAGCTGGGTAAAAGCTCTCACTTGCTGGCTTCTTGCAGTGTCATTGATGAACACATCCTCAAAGTGACATTTTAAAAAGCAACTTGGCCTTGTATTGAAAATCTCCTCTTCAGATTTGTGCCTGACTCCCACTCCTGTTCCCAGATACCAGTTTTCACTAACCTTTTTGGAACCTTGATAGAAATCCATCCAGTGTGCCCAGAAGAAAGGGCAGAAAGAGGGACAGACAACAGAACTACAAACACACCTAATTTCCCTGGAATAAGAATGAAGAAATTATTAATTTACAGATTTACACAATTTACTGACTCTTTTAGTTCTTTCAGGTTACTTTCAGTTAAAATAATTACAATGGAAGAGGCAGCAATCACTGTATTGAAACCATCATCTTTATGTTTCAGATCTATTTTTCAAGAGGCACGAAACAAAGGAGGGAGCGACATGAATGCCACTGATGCAGGATCCTCTGCCATTTCAGAAAGCCAAGACACACCTGTTTCCTCTCAGCACTCTCACAGATTTCTTCACGTGCCAGACCCGCAAAGCATCCCTTAGGGGCTGCAGATGCTCTGCCAACAGCAGTAGATCAGAGGTGCCGAGGGAAGCTTTCTAGCACAGAAGCTCAGCAGCGTGGAGCCGGTGCCCATGCCAGGAAACTCTCCTACCTGCAAGCTGCTGATCTGCAGCCCTTCCCGGAGCACTGCAGCCACTGCTCTCCACAACAGGACTGTCTGGCACCTTTCAGTCTCCAAGGATGTCGGGGTCTTCACCTAAACCAAGATTACAGACTGCATTTCTGTGCCTGAGATGGGTTTTATTAAGGCTCTGACATTCAGCAGTTGAATACATACAATTCTGCTTAGACATAAACAGTGTTCTGAGTATAAGTAACATCTGAAAAAGTAATATATTTTCTTGCTATTCAGCCAAATGTCATTCACTTCTAGAGTTAGATTTAGTGGCATCTTCCAAGAAAAAAGAAAATATCTCCTTACCTGCCTTGTAATTGTTTTAATAGCTATTTGGGACAAATTTACAAGAATTGCAGCTCTTTTTGTAAAATATTTTGGATATGGATTTTTTTGTTGTTGTTGTTCCTATTGATAGACAAATGATCACTGTAGATCCTTTCCAGCTAAACTATTCTATCCTGTTTTGTCTTTTATTTTAGCACTCAAGAGAAGTATTGAAGTGTGAACTCTGGATCTGGTCCTCCTCTAGTCTAGGGTTGCTCCTTGCTGCAATCCCATAAAAATTCTATTTTCTCAGAATAACAAGAAATTGGCCTTTCTGTAAACTAGAGCTTGAGAACAAGAACTGGAGAGAAAAATTATTTTAAAGAACTCTGTTTTAACTTCATGAGGCAGAGGATCCTCATTTAACCAAAGCTGAAGAGCACAGGTGAATCAAATAAAAACTGAAAGAAGTCTTGCCTGTCTTTTTACGATGGGAGCAGGGAATTCAAGGAAAATGCAATGGAATTAACGTTTATGGAAGTTTGCTCTGTGAGCATAAGCATGTAAGAGTGCAAGCAAATATTAATACAGTGGTTGAATATATCTCTGTAATCCTGATGGGCAACAATACAAAACCAGGAAACGCTCTAGGCAATGTCTATGTAAAATCCACATCAATTGCTTGTATCAGTTAAAAAACAGAGATACATTTAAATTAGTGCCAGTTTGTGAGCAGGCCTTTGATTGAATTCCATTTGCATTTCATAGAGAAAAACAAAAGCTTTCTGGGCCTGATTCTCCATAGACTTGCACCCAAGCCTATACACTTGCATTGCATAGGTTATCACTGTGGAGTGGCTCAGTATCATAAGTATTTGCAGCTCCTTGTGTGACTAGAAATATATTCCTAAAATGCAAAATACTAGGAGGAAGGAAAGCCAGCATCCGGAAGCCAATCTGCATGTGTGCCATGTTCCCCTTTTGCTTTTCCTTCCCCACTCCTCTCCTGGGACCACAGCTAAGCTGCTCCAGGCTGGACATACCAAAAGGAGCCAACTTATTGCAAGCATCCCATCTAAACTCATAGCCTGAATTTTCTATTTTCCAGACAATATAACTGTTCTAAAATTACTTTGACTGCACTTCATTTGCTCGTCTTTCATCCTGCCAGTATTATAGCCTGAAAGGCTCAGGGGTTTTCAAGTCATTTTCGAGTGGCCTTTTCCCCTTTCCATGCATTAAAGGCTGCCCCTTCATTTCTCCGCTTTACTTTTCTCTCACCTGTTTGTGAACAATCACCTCAGCCTCAGCCAAGCACACAGAAGCCAGCACTGAGCCAAGGCATATTTGCCTTGGCTCAGGCAAACAGGGTCTGTGTGGCCACCCTTGGCCTGGGGCAGGATGAAAGGCCATCCAGGCCCCCTCACGGTTTGGTGACACCCCAGCCAACCCTCCCTTCCTTTGGGAGCAATTACAGAGAGTCACCCGAAAGTGGCTACAAATAAACCTCTTTCCATAAGCTGACAGAGGCTGCTCTCTCACTGCCAGCACTTGGGACCTGTTCACTGCTGTCACTTACACTGGTGGGAGCCCAGGGTGCTGTCACAGAGGGAAGTCACCCAGGATTTTCTCTGGGTGCATGACTTGGCTTCCTGGCAGCTAATCCAGACTAGGCAGTAGTTCATGTGTGGGTTTTATCTTAAATAAAGAATGAGAAAAATTATACTTTTGTGTTTTCACTTTTCCTCCATTAATGGGTAATTTCAACTTTCTTTCATGCTCTCTGTGCCAGCTCTGCACACTGCATGACAGTTAATCTAAACCCTCCTAAAGACATCAGCTGGTGGCTGAATTCTATGGGAAAGTAATTTAAAGAATGGATGAAGTTTACAGAGACAACATCTGCCTGGACTGCGAAGGTGGAAATGAACATGCTTTTTTAATGGCAGTGGAATAAATCTGTTTTAGTAAAACATGGGTGCCAAACCTTCCTGTCAGCCTACACAAAAACATGAAACAGGCCCAAGCCCCACTCCTCTGTCTATGATGTCCTCTCATCACTGCAAACTACTTCTGTCTCCAGCTTGGAGAATGTAGCTGTCAGGTACGAAGAGAGAAAGCAGAGTGAAATTTGCTTATCCAAGCCCTTTTCCAGCCTACAGCCCAAAGATACCATCTGGCATCATCCAGTATGCTGTGGGCCAAAGGCAAGAGCTCCACATGATGTATTGTAGAATTCCACACAGCACATTTTGCTCTAGTCTGACTGGAAGGAGGGAGGCTGGGTCTTAAACTGGACAGGAGGCTAAAGCTCTCTTTTGATCAATAGAAAAGTGTTTATCATATCAAATCGGTCATCTCTTCCTTTCACATTAGAAGCCACCTTAAAAGCCCCAGCCTTATAGGTTAAATCCTTTAACTCAAACTAGCTTGTCACCTGCATCCTTGCCATAGGAGGACTGTGCAGCCTTGACAATGACATCAGCTGTGAAGGACCCAGCTGAAGCTGTCCAAGGAAGAGCTGGGCATTGGCAAGGCCATTCTCCACCACTGGAGATGAGGACATCAGCCAAGTGTGGGAGCTCTGCTATCTCTGTGGCATGGGGCCAAAACTTGTACCTTCTCTCTTGAGCCAAAACAGAAAGCAACCCACACATTATGGGTGAGTGATGGGGAGGAGAAAAGTCCTTTACACAAACACTACTAAAATTGCTGATGTTACATTGTCTGTGTGATGAATACACTACAAGTCTAGAGATAGGGAAAGAGTAGTTCTGATGATCAGTTACTTGGGTGTTTGGTGTAAGCCCTTCTGAGAAAAGAGCTGCATCATGTCACAACATCAAATGGGGTATCACTTAAAAACACCTGCCTCGTGTTAAGGAAGCCAAAAAAGGTATATTAAAATTAAACCAAAAGATGATTAAAGTTTCATCTCAGAACACTCCCTAGCCATTTTCTTTTTTTTTTCTTTCAAGCCCAATAACCTTCTTTGAAAGGAAAATTAACTTCTGATTCCTGTTCCATCACTAGAATCATGGGGAAAAATGTGAGAAACTAAAAGGAGAGAAATAATTTCAAAATATCATCTTCTTCGTTTACTGCAAAATTATCTTAGAAGACTGGATAGACCACTCCTCATTTATAAAACTACACCTTTAACTGGTAGTAATACTGCCAGAATTTACCAATGCTAAGCTTTTCCAGGGGGTCATTCTTACAGGTTAGGGGTTAGGTAACACACTTTATGTATTTACCAATAAAACTTTAAGCTATACTGTCAAATATACAGGATAAAGTCCTTAGTTTCCTATTCCGTAATCCCCTCCCAAAAAAGCGTACTTCTTTTTTTTCTTTCAGACTGTTTCATTGTCCAGGTTATCATTTGGTAAATAGGCTCTAAATTTGTAAAATACATTAAATAAAAATTCTAGTACAGAACTGTGTCCTAATTTATGTAACAAACATGGCAATTTATACAGCAACTTGTATGCCTGGAACAGGTAAATTCAAAGACGAAATGACCACAGGTATACCTGTGCACAGTGAAAATGTCTGGATTTAAGATTAGAAGAGAGCAAGGGTCACCACATCTTTCATTGCTGTAAAAAAGGGATGTTATTTTTGTCCCTTGCAATATAAATGAGCTTAGTAGGCCCAACATGTGAAATACCTTCTGGACAGAACTGACTTGATGAAAAGACAGATGGATGGAACCACTGAGTTCATAATCATGCGACCACTTTTGACTTCTCTCCAGAGCATGTACTACTTAGGAAAAGAATGCAAACTGCAAATTAAGCCCTCACTTCTCCTCAGCAGCCTGGGAGTCTGGCCCAAGAAATGCTGCTCTGTCTGGCAGACGGGAGAGCGGAGTGCGCATCGCACGGAGGTGTGAGGAGCGCGGCCACCCCGGCTCATCCCGCAGGGCACAGCTGCGAGGGGAACTGTACACAAAGAGGGGAAACAAGTGGCTTTGAGGGGAGGAGGTGAGAAGGGGCCTAAAGCAAAAATGGGAGATGCTTTGGTTTCTTTCATATCCTGCTGCTATTTCAGCCAAGCATTTTTCATCGCCACCGTATATGAAAAGTGTTTTTTTACCAAAATAGTTTTCAGATTGGAATCTGAAAATGAATCCCTTTGATTATTGTAATTAAAACTGGGTGTGCTACTGAGTCTTTTCAAGCATTCTTCATCACCATCCTTTAAACCTGCCCTTTTTGCATTTTCAGTTTACAGCACTTTTGCAGGGACATAATGAGCTGGAAGGGAAAGTGTTCTAGCAAGATTGGGGCAAACACCAATAAAGTTCCTTCTAAGCACTTTCATCCTCCTTATCTCTGTGTCATTCTTCAATTTACACACCGCCAAACATTCTCACTCCCTTCGTGCCACTTAGTTTTTGTGTGGAACATCAAAAACCTGGATACCTTGACCAAAATTCTTTCCTTTAGCTCTCTGACTTCCCCCTTATCAGAAGCAACAGGTCCCTGAACAGAGAACTTTCCTAGCCTACAAACACTGTCTAAATAATTAATATTTCTCTCCTCTTTCTATGATCCCTTTCCACCCTGTGTTATTCCCATGGTATGCAGGTGTACATGAGATCCTTCTCAAATTTACAGTAAAATGAAAGGATCATCCCAAATTCTCCTTGTGTTTACAAGGATGTTGAACATCATTCTTCACAACTGAGGAGTTGCAAAGAGCTGAGACACTGGGTGAGCATGTTCCTAAACCTAGGTCCAAATTTAAACCTTGCCAGGCAGCCATCTGGCTGAAGAACACTGCAGGGAAGGCAAGGAGCAATTCCACCACCATGGGGCACAACTACTCTAGCAAAACCACAGGGAAGCCACAGCTTGACAGGCAAAAATGCTGTTCTGCAGGAAGAACTTACTTTTTTTCCAGGGAATATCTATCAATAAAACAATTATTTTGCCTGTGTATAAGCATTTCAACCACAAGGAATCTTGTGGCAGGTCTCCTGCCTCCACTGTTGTCCTGTACAGCAGCACAGCTTAGGGAGAATGACTTTGGGTGGCACAATACCAGTCTGAGCAGCACTGTTTGAAAGCACAAGTGTTTTGTTTAACTATAACATAAGTTGCTTGCCTTTTTCAGCTGCTCACATCCTTTGCTTAGAGAAAACAGGACCAGCTGCTCCATAATGGATCTTACAAAGGCACCAGAAGGCAAACTTTTGGAAGACACCACTCTAAAGTCAAAGAAAAACCACAATCAGAATTCTACTGGTAACATGTGAAAGAAATAAAAATGGTTCAATTTTAACACTTTTTCAACACTTGGGAACTCAGTTTGTAGAGTAGAATTCATCTCTATTTTTTAAAAATTTCTTAGCATCACAGTACTCATATATTTGTGTAAGACATTTTATACTATAGGCAGAGTAATCTATGCTCCAGATTTACTGAAGGCGATTGAGAAACCTCTATAAAAATCAAGGGAACAGTTTTAATCAACTAATACTCCTTTCCCTTATTTCATATATCTGGTAGCCTTGATTCAACAGGCAAAATCAGAGTAATGGAAGAGCTGCAGTAAACCAAGTCCATATTTGCAGGATTGTTGTAAAAATTAGGGTACAAACCAACGTACAGCTGAAAAAAAAAGGAACAGGGAAAGTTTAAGAGAGGAGCAAGATAGCAAAAGCCAAGAACAAGATCTCCTTATTTCAATGACTTTTAAGAGGATCAAAAGGAGCAAGTGATACATAAATTATCAAAACCAAAAGTCAAGGTATTTCTCATCCTAACCCAAAGAATAATGTCCTTGAATAATCATGCTGTAGTACAGTCAGTCATGAAAACCACTTGTTCACATGTTGGGCAAATTAATCAGACTCTCTACATATTCTGGCATAGAGGCTTCTTTTTTATTTAAATAATTGAAAGATTGGATTTCTTTGGATTTCATATGTCTATTCAAAATGTAGTTCAGTTTTCCTTTTTCTAGAGACTGGGATCCTTTTAGTTTAACAAGCAGAAAAAAAAACAGTGAGAGAAGAATTACACTAAAGGGACAACACCATATTACTGGGCTTGATTCTCAAGTGACACAAATGAGCACTGATCCATTGATGCTAATGAGTTACACACTTCTACAACACTTAAAGATCTGGCTTCTTTTCTTGCTGCCTTCTAGCTGTCACTTTTTGCAATCGGTTTGGGCTTGGGGCTTCCTTTCCCTCCTCCCCCTACCTAAACTGCCTAAATATTCAACTATGACCAAGTGTGTAAGAAACTCAACTTTTTGATTTTATATCCTCAGGTTTTCTTTTGAGCTGTTAACTATTACAGCCCAGTGGAAACAGCAGCTGAAAGTCTTCACAGTCCTTTTGGTTCTGTAGTTTAATTCTTTAGCCTTCCAGTCTGAGAAAGATTATATGAAAATACTAGATTAGTTAATACTCAAACCCAAGAACAAATCAAAGATAGCAAACACCTTGCTAAAGCTTAGAAGATGTTCTAGAGATATAATTAGGAATGAGAATACCCTAGAATATGCTAAGCTTCCCCTTGAAGATGGGACAAATCTGTTTATTCCTCCCTTTGCTGTTTTCTTTCCACTCGGAGACAAGCAGGGGTTTTTTTCTTACTCATCAAGATCCTTCAGGAATTACAGAAAAGGACTCCCACATTAGTTAGATGTGCTATTCTTGAGATCAGCCTGCAAAGTGGAAAATCTGCCTGGCTATATGTTAAGGACATTTTGAACCCATCTTCTTTCCCAGTCTCTCCAGTACCTAGGTCAGCACAGATCAAATGCTTGGAACTCCATACCTAAATCCTCATCTTCTACATTGTGTAAAGTTTCCTTCCAGTCTTAGTAGCTTCCAAACCCCATGCCTGATAAAGGAGAGCTCCAGACAGCATTATCTGGGTTGGTAACACAGAACAGCATGAGATCATACTCTGTGGACAGTGCACCTATAAGGTGTATGAGCCAAATGCATATGGGAGAGATATGTAGGTGAAACAGAGCTGAAATGAGAGTCAGTGGTAATCAAGGAATTAGATTTATGTCCCCAGACAAAGTGCTCTGCACTTCAATGAAGGCTTCTCCCACATTGTCTGGTCTGCCTCTGAGGGCATCTCAAACACTGTCTGAAACCTGCTAGAGAACTGGCTCTCAAACACAGCCTTATCACAAATTGATTCAGGTCTTTGCAATCATGTTGTGTTTGTGTATATCAAACTGTACACTCCTGTGAACAGAGGAAAAATACCTAAACATTCTTACAGTAATAATTAATTGCTAAATTGAGATAGAGGTATTTTTTCTGTGAAGTCTGTGTTGGTGTTGTTCTCTAGGATTACTGAAACTAAATTTCCTTTGACACCACTTAAAAGATACCCCAACCCCACAACCCAGTGTAGGAGAAGCAGAGGATTTAAGATTATAGGATTAGGATGTTTTTACTATTCTAATTCCTTCTTCACCAGTAATGTGTATATGTGGATATTCACTGCAAACTGTTCGCTGTCCTAGCTAAAAACAGCGGTTTCACTCCTTTTTCACAGCAGGGAGGTGTTCACACCATAGCTGATACTAACAGGCTCTCTCGTTAAGGAAACCAAGAACAGGATAAGCAAAGGGTCTGAGACACTGACCTGTATAGTTTTCTTTTAGTCTCTTTGGATCAGAAGAAAAAAAAATAACCCAATGCTAAACCGGACAGCAGCTGTAAAACATACAAAAAGGGGACTCTTCTGTAGGGAAGTTCTGAGCATGCAAGGTTTCATTCTTCTTCATCTTCGACAGACATCCCACAAAAAACTAAGATCTGTAAGAGAAATGGGCATTTTAGGAAAACAGATCCTTATAAATAAACCAGTGTTATCTGCAGTATTTTTCAAATGTTCAACCATGCAAAGCCTTGTAGTAGGCAAAAGTCCCATACATGGTTATTGCATAATTTTCATAGATAATAAATATATCTTTCTTATAATATAGAATTTATTACATATAAATAATGTATCTTGAAAAAAGCTTGGTGAATTTCAAATTCATAAACAATATTCAAAGAAAATGTAACTTTAGAAGCCTAAGAGGACTAAGGAATAGTCTGAAGTACGAGACAATTTGCAGTGTTGGCAGTTGATGTCCAAGGATGTCCACTTAAAAGCAAAATAAAGTTTTGGTAAGTATTTTTTTTTCCTTCCAGTAGCTGGGAAACAAAGCACAAAACAAATGACAAGTAAACATTCAGCCACAGGAAGCCATTAACAACAGTGGGCACCAATTAGGGCCCAGCAGGTATCCTTTACACCGCCTGGTGCTCTAGCTCCTCCTCAAATACTTTGGCATAACACTCACAAACTCAGGCTTAGGAAACAACAGGCTGTTTCATTTACTCTGCAATTTGTAGCCACATATTCCTGCTGATAGGCCCATAAACCTGTTTGTAGTCTTCTTCTGTTTCCCTTCAAGTTTGTGTCATTAGAAACTACAATTACTGTCTGTCCAAAGAGAATACTCTTCAGGAAAGAAAATAAAATTGAGATACTGTGATCCTTTTCCTCTTTGTCTCTCCCTCACTCCTTTTCAACTTCTTTTTTGGGGGAGAATGCATAACACAATGGCTGATGTCAGGCAAATGGGCTCACTGAGAGAAATATGTGTGAATTCTCAGATTTTTGCAACAAGGGCATTACTTTTTCAAATCACAAATTTTCCAGTTGAACAGAGTGAAAAGCACATTGTTCTCACAAGTAAGTCAAAGTTTGCAAGAATTAAAAGAGTAAAAAATGTATTCTACTTCAGCCAAAACCATTGCACAAAATATATGCAGTTTTGAGATCCTTACATCAACTGTAAAATATTTTGTATCTCCTATCCAAAAAAACTCAATAAATTACCCAAGCCTTTTAAAGTCAGTCAGAGATTGTGCCTTACTTCTTCCCTTAGGAAGCACAGAGTTTTACTGAAATGTGACACAAGATTCTCACCTTTACATTGAGATTGTAAAACAGAAAATAAGAAAGCAGGTTACAATCTCCCAAACCAAGATTTTAGCAGCTTGTCACTGTTTTTCTGAAATGAAAAAGTACTTTCATGGCATTATAGCACTGCAAAAAGCAGAGGAAAGTCAGAGTCCAGCCCAGAGAACTGAGAGATCTTCTTAGTGAGTGTCACGTTTTATCGTGTGGGTGAAACAACCCATTCAACCCCACTAAATCAACCTTTGTCTTACAACCATCCACAGCCAGGGTGCTCTCATGTGCCATTTCTTTTCTGTCTTCACTGCCAAATGCAAGTTAACCAAAACATCATCAGTTGAAGTTTGATAGCTTCTTGATGCTTTTGGCATTACAAGACAACAAGGAAAGCAGACCAAAATTGTACTAATTCAGAGCTCTCCATGTTTCTCCTCAATGTTCCTTCATTTTTAATAATTTTTTCCACTGGTTTTTGCTGTTTCAAAAAAAAAAATCAAAACAAACATCATCAAATGAGTAGTTTACTTTCCTCTTGCACTAAATGTTAAATCCCCACTGTCTTTTGTTAAAGATGTGCCCAGATACCCAGCTCTTTGCTCCCTCCACTGCCTCTGGTGACAGTTCTCACTGAAGCTCCCAAGTCCTGCTCCTGCAGCAGCACAACACAGCTGTGCAGCCTCTGCATGCAACAGCCCCCACAACCAGCACTGAAAATCAGCTGTGACAGAGGGATAAACTCTACAACAGAATTCCCAGAACACCTCTCCAATGAGTTTTGAGGAATAACCAGATATATGCCTTGAGCCTTGTGTCATGTGTCTCAGTACTGCCATACAGGTGTGTGGTATAGAAGTGTCCTTATCATGCCCAGGTATTGGCAGCCTAGAATCCAGGAAATTATTGACAAAGAGCCACAGCCCTTGTGTGTACCCAAAGCTCACCTGTGTGGTGTTCATGTCATGGGAAGTGTCTAGGAACCACTGAGGACTGCATCAGTCCTGACTCCTCACTGCTTGGCAGCTTGGCACTTCAAGGAGATCATGTGGCCACCAAGGCAGAGAAAATTCAGTACCTGTCTGATTCCTCCCTCAGAAGTGAACCAAGTGCTGAAAGCTCCACATCACTCTTTCCTGGCATGCTGAGACAGGAGCATTGTGTGATAGAAGTGAATTAAACAATCCAGGCACTGATATTCCTCAGCAATACAGAAAAATGACATGTGAGGAAGCCTGAGTACAGGAAGCCCAACCAGCTTGCCCATTTCCACAGATCTGGACTTATCAAAGAACTGGACTGAGTGGACTCTGCTCTGTGCTGCTCTGTGAACACATGTGAACTCAAGCATTTTCCTCCACAGATAAAAGACTACGACTATTGTGCACATTTACAGAATTTTCAGAATGAGGTTTGTTTATTCCATTTGAGATTAGCCTAGACTGGCCTTTCCCAGGTACCAAACTGGTTGGGGAGTTTCACCCATTACAATGACAGCTTCCCTGTTCCTCTGTGGGAAGGGAGCAGTTGTGCCTGTGTAACTCATCTGCATACACACATTTCAGTTTTGTCTTGATACTTCTCAGAAAGAAATTTGGGACAGAAAATAATGCAACTAAATATTAATCATCTAAGTGCACACGATGTGCATCCATACACAAAACAGCAACTAATAAGAAAGGTGTTATTTGCACAACTGAGTGTATGTATATTATCAACCCTTTCAGCACTAAGAATATATCTTTGAAAACTACATCTTATGCTCTAAGGTTAAAAGAGGCAGTGTCCCTCCTCTACAGCCACCTAGAAATCAGGTGTCTTGTCCAAGCCAGTCATCTAGGCTCCTGCTGTAGTCAAGCAAGAGAGATAAGTGTCTCCAGATTGCCATTTATCCCATTCTAGGATAGGTGAGTAAAACAGGTGAGATGAATCCCTGGCATGGTATCTGCTGGGGGAGAGTGGGGAATTACTTCCTAGATTACTCCCTTAGGAGAGATAC
Source organism: Irena cyanogastra (assembly GCA_013397155.1). Taxonomy (NCBI): domain Eukaryota; kingdom Metazoa; phylum Chordata; class Aves; order Passeriformes; family Irenidae; genus Irena; species Irena cyanogastra. Next base: position 375,023 of record VWZV01001841.1, on the reverse strand, counting down.
TTAACTTTTAGCAGCTAATGTTTAGAGGAATCCTATGCTACAAGATTAGGGAGGATTATAAAGATTCACACACTTGTGAAAATTCCCATTATATTGGGCTTACAAAGAAAGTCAAAATTTAAATTTCCCATGCAAACAAAACCATCTTACACTCTCATTCAAACTGCAGATCACTATGTCTATTATAGTCAGAGATTTGTGGAAGTTTTATGTGTTTTTGTAAAGAAATAATGCTGGGTTTTTTCCCCAAGTAAATGAGGTTTACATTCTGAATATTAAGAAATTGTCTGTTGCAAACCTGTTAGCCATTTAAATATGACAGAGATACACAAAAAACCTTGAAATATTTGGTGGGAGCATGTTACCAAGTAAAGGACAGATCTGTCAGTGCTGACAGAGAAGAAAAGTGGGAACATGTCATCATTCCTGAGATCAGAAATGAAACTTAACCCAGAGAAGGAACTTGTTTAGCTCACTGCTTCCATTCACCTGACACCACAATTAGAGACAAATGTTTTCCCACATCTGCTGTCCTTCAGGAGTTCAAGGTTCTATTCAGGTTTTGCACAGATCCAAGGTTCTGTTCAGGTTTTGCACAGATCCATGCAAACAGTAAGAACAGCTCTCATCAGCAGTATCTCCCAACAGTGTCTCCTGCACTACTGAAACCAGTGGCACCACTTCTTTTTCTCCATGCCAGCTAAGTGTGTGTTAGCATTTACTGCCTGTAAATGCAGGTCATTCCACACAGGCAAGTATCTCAGAACAAACACCTGCTCAGCACAACTGGGCACAACTGGGCACAATTTTCAAGTTATTTTAAACCACTAATAGTTAAATTAAATAAGGGGAAATATTTAATGCTTTGATGAGATTCACACCTGGCATTCTTGCAAGGCTAACTCTTAAAGAAATTGAAAAATTCAGGCTCGTATTAGTAGCATATTCTCACAGTTCTTCAGTCACAGTTTCTCCCTGCATGGAAAAAGCAATGTGCTACTTCACAAGCACTGAATAAACTAAACTCAGAAACAGGTTGAGAAAGGGGAAGATTGTTTTTATCTGTTCATTTCTACTGTCAGCCCCTTTAGGATTTTCCATTCTCATGTTAATTATTTACAAAATGGGGAGAAAGCATAAAGACATGATTAAATTACATTATGATTAAAAGTGGCTCTAAGTTCTAGAAGTCAGAGCCCAATGCCAGAAAGCAAGTAAAACATGGACTTGAGATCTGCCTTCCTCTGCATTGCTGTGGCCAGTAGAAAAGACTGACAGATATCTACCAGCACTATATTGATGTTCAGGTGTTGAAAAGCAACTGTCACAGTCACAACTGAAATGCCAGCCTACATACAGTGATTCACATCTTGTGTTCCTTCAAATATAGCCATAGCCCTGTCATGGTAACAATCCCATGGAAATCCAAAATGGGTGAGGAGGGGAGCAAAAGCTTTCATTTCCAAGTTACTTTACAACCATTTCACCTGTCTTGTCCCAGAGTCTGGTGCTGCATTCCAGTAATGCAAGGAGCAGGAAGGCTGGAGAGGTGTGAAAGGACTGTGAAACAGAAACACCAGGAGACACCGTGGAGATCATCAGGTCACACACTGCAGTTTTACAGCTCCAGTCTGCAGCCATGCTAGCTCACAGACAGCCAAAGCCTGGCTTCTGCAGGCAGGGAGAGGAGCAAAGCTGTGGCTCTGCTGGATACACCCTCTTGCTGCTTCCACTCTCCATAACCCATCTCGTATGTCCATTCCCACATGGAGCACCTGTGAGATTTGGGTTCACAAAGGTGGTGATTTGAAGCATTAAAGCATGACTTTTGGTGCATTGCTTCACTGCAGATGTACTTTATGGGGGTTTTCTTGTACTACCTGCTACATCCAGCAGAGAAACAGATGCAAGTCCACCGTTAGATGAGAATCCAGTTCTCAGTTTCTCCCACAGTCGCTTTTCCCCTCTTCCTCTTCAATATTCTCCAAATTATTTTCTTCTGAAGAAAGCACCTGAGAAAAATTCCAAAATTACCATCCTTTAGTCCTACACACTTACATTTTTTAATACAGTCTATCATAACCAAGCTTGCAGTCTTTAGGTTATTTTTATTTTTTTTCTCAAAATAAATATCTGTCGAGATTAAAAACGAGTGATTATCTGCTAATATATCAATGAATTGCATACCCAAGCTAAAGATTTTAAGTTTTACAGACTTCATCAATACAAATTACTCCAGAGAACCAGGAGTTTCACACCTCATAAGGTGCATTACAGACACATTAAGATTAATGAAACGAGCAGAATTGGGGAGCACATCTCTGTCCACATCTGCATTAGCACAGCACAGAGCAGAGGAGGCTGAACCTGCAGAATCAAAGTCAGTGCTGAGGACCCAGCACCCTCCCTGGTTTTTTTTTTAACTCTGAGCTATCTCTAGTATGGGACTGGGAACCAGAACAGCCACTGGCACACAAAGCATGTCCATCCATCTGACCTCAGCCTCACTTCATGGTGAGAGCCTCCAAGTGCCAAAGAGGAGCAGCTGGAGACTCACTTCAAAGTGGGTCTGAGGTAATGAGACTTTTGCTAAAGACTTTTGCTACATAAACATTAATAGTAATATTTTAATGTGTCTCAGGTATTTCCAGTTTAAAATGGTTGGGAATAAGCCAATTTAAAGTTTGTCAGCAGCCATGGTCACTTAATTAAAAATGCTTATTTTCATCACCACTGCTGTCTTCCTGCTCTATACCCAAAACACTCCAAGGTACACCATAGCCATGCCTACATGCCTGCAAATGAACATGAGTGAAATTAGACATCTACAGGCCTTTACAACAAAAGAGCTGAGCTATTCATTTCTGTAAGTGTAGTCTCCCTCACAAGTAGATCTTGGGTAGAAAAGAAATAGTTCATTTTTATTTTTAAATCTAATTTAATTTCCATACTGACATTAAATCCATGTATATAACTCACTGTGGAAAACATACAATTTAAACAAGCCTAAGATACTAGAAGAGAAGAAAACTTGATCTGTTGTTTCTTTTTAGGCTTCGAGGCTCACATGACACAGTGGACAAGGCTGCAAAAGTTCAAGCATTTTTTGTGTGCAGGCCCAGGTAGAGGAGGTCTGCATTTTCCAGTCACCCATGTCTTTATTTGACATAACATATAATGGGAAATCATGCTGTGGAAGCCCTGAGCAATAATGTGTGAGGCACTCCTGTAAAAAGAAGCATTAACATACTTTTACAAATTGTTATGACAATTTAGTAATTGGATACAGCAACTTTTCCAGACCTATTGGCACATGACTGTGGGAAGAGCTTGCCTGGAGGCTGCTGATTCTGCAGGACAGTAGCTGCAGGCAATTCAGGGAACACTTTCACTGGCAGCTGCAGGTCAGGAGAACAAAGGGAAAAAATACTTTGGAAAAAAAAATATCGAAGAACAAAATATAAAAATAGACTTTTGATGGTTTGAACTGCATAAAGCTATTGGAAACTGAACTGTTACACAAGATTTATTTAAAGAACATAAAGAGCTGATTTGATTTTAAAAGCACCTCAGCCTCCATTACCAAATGAAGATTTTCTTAACCCTCAAGCTTTAACAGAATCACCTAAGTTTTTTTAAAACAATTCCTAGCAGTTCATGAGGCACCTTTGAAACTAGGCACCAGACAAAAGGGTGCATGCAAAGATCTATTCTATTCCTTCCCCACCTGCAATTCTCAGCTCTTGCTTAAACTAAACACTGAATTTTAAACTTGTACAAACCTTTTATTTCAGTTTAGTGTGACTTATTCAGTCTAAATCCACTGCTTACTAATATAAGCTAAACAGATGGAATTCTAAATTACAATGGCTGTTAAAGTCAAGGTTTTTCCACTTCATTATCTAAGTCAGTATCAAACGGACCAGAGTTTTAGAGGTAATTTTGTATTATACATAATGCCCTAAAGTACTTAGAAACAAGTATGTTACTATTGTTTGTATAAATAAAACAAAACTTGTAACACAGAGCAGCCTTTGTAGACCTTTCTTAATAAGACTTTGATAAAATACAGGTGAAAACACTCTCTGCTCAACATTTTCCTAACCTTTACCTAGGAAGAAAAAAAGGCACAGACTGGTTAATACTTTTCTAATTGATTGATACTTTACACAAGACAAAATCAAGATTCATATGTCATGATTAAAGCAATTCTCTCCCAGTGGTGACTGTGTCACTCCAAAAATAATTCAATGCAGTATTCCCCTGCTAAGTATGGAGAAAAGTGTTTCCTTTAGAAGAGGAAATTCTCTTAAGGAAGTTGTTTTAAGCTAAATAAAAGTTCAGGATGAAGCCAGCAAAAGGTGTGAAGGATTTCTCTTTGATTTCCCAGCTTGTGTATTTGGGCTCAGACACAGACTACATTTTATGCACATATTAATAGGATGCTAATAAGCCCACAACTCTGCTTTGACAGGGACCTGTAGAGACAACCTGATATGTGGCACCAGATATAATAGCTGTCTTAAGCAGGAGATTTATTTCCCTCTCTCACACACGGGGTGAATCAGACGACATATTTTTTAATTACAAGTTCAGATGAAAATGTCGTGCAAAGTTAGGCTGTTATTTTTGCTGTAATGTTTCTCAGTTAAAGTAAACCCTCAAAAGATCAAAACAGAACCCAAACCTTTGAGACTAACCAGGAGCAGCTTCTGCTCTTCACTGGTAACCTTACATGCAAAATGAGGCCACTCAAGTTGCAAAGCCTGGTAAATTACTGGGTCACAAAAACAACCCTGGTATCAGAAAAAGCACAGAAATTGGCAGCATTTATTTCAACAGCTTGCTGCATCCCTGGAAAACTTGGAGGGAGATTCTATCTAGCTGTAAGCTGCAGAGATATTTCAAAGTTCAATCTTCTTAAAGCAACACTGAAAAATTTACAAAAGTGATAAAAAGAATAATAAAAAATAGTAGGCAAGACTAAACTCAACCATGTACTTATCCAAATTTCTATTTACAATTTAAAAAATAATCCAGAAATTACATCTATTATATCTGGTGCCACATATCCTAAAATTTAATTTAACCACACTTTCAGGCAAGGCTTCTATATACTTCCTCCCCCAAACAAATTTTGTTTTCACCATTTCAACTTGGGGATTTTTTTCATATTTCTTGAACAACAAAAATAGATTAGGACAAACTTTTTTCATGATCAGACACTAAAAAAAGGCCTTTTGCTTCAACAGCACATGCAAAATGGAATTAAAAAAAACAAACAAACAAACCAAACTAAAAAACCCCTGAAATGCACAGACAGTTTTCATTTTAATTTGAAATAAAAATTCTGGAAAAGTGTGATAGTTCTTAACCTGTTGACACAGAAGCTTCTCCCTTTTATTAACTGTTGCTTTGATTAAACTTGAAATAATTACAACAAGAAGTTTTGTTGTTGTTTAAAAAAATTCTATATGGCTTAAGCATTTTACATTTTTAAAAAAATATATAGATAGATATAGATATAGATTTTTCAATATATTTCTATTTTCAGTCTGGTCAATTGACCAGCATGTATGTATACAGCTACCAGTAAAACTGTGTCAAATTTCTCCTATCCTGGGATGATTCTCAGCTTCAGATTTCTTTCTGTCATCTCAAGGCTCTGCTGACAATGACTTCAGCCATCAACAAAAAAAAATATGGACAATTGTCACTCATCAGTTGCTCTTATCTGTCAGCTTGAACAAATTAATGCAGCCTTTCTATTTCTTATTGTGAAATAAGTGAGTATAGTTCTGAAATTACTGAGTAGTTTATTAATTGAAAGTTGACTAAATGAGATTCCTCTCCTTTTTCCTGTCACTTCTGGGAGTTTCATCTGTTCACTTGACCTTCTCCTCAAGGGAATGAGAAGGGCAGAAGCCAAGTGGCACCCAAAGATGTCTCATGCCTGCTTTGCAGGTGGTTCAAGATGCCCTCGTGTCCCTGCAGCTGACTTCAAAGGGCTCCCATACAAGTGACCCAGGACATTCTGGAATGGGGCACCTGCACAGCTCCAGGGGCTGTTCCTCACCCACAGCACTGCAGCCCAGCAGCACAGCAGCTCACACAGAGATGTTCTCTGTAAATCTCACCTGCTCACGTCATCTCTGAGCTGGACACGAGTCACACACCCTCCTCACAAAGCTGGACATCCAGCTTTGAGAAGACAAGTAGGAAGGTCCAGAGCTTCAGGCACCAGCTTCTCTTGCAGAGGGAGGAGGTCTAGGAGACCTCTGCAGTGTCTTGAAGGCTGTGCCTTGGTCCTTGTGTATCTGCTTACAGTGACACTGAAAGAATAGCAACAAGTCAAGTAACTACTGTTACCTCTTGCAAAATCTACTTTGGTTTCCTAGCTGCAGGACTTAAAAAGCCAGGGTCAAAAGAGGGACATTTAAATCTTCACAAAGCGGACAAACCGTAAACCAGAGCTCAATCTATTGTGTTGTCATGCAGGCTGCACACAGATATATATGCACACATGCATGCTGGTGTAACATACAAAACACATATAAATGCACTGCTGGTCACATGCTGTACTGTAGGCTGTGAGGTGTGAAGGGCACGTGTGCCTGCAGCCCTTGGGCAGATGTCCTGCAGCCCTTTGGGTGCTGTTCAGACAGTGCTCCAAAGCCATTTTGTCTTCCTGCTTCAAGCACTATCTTTGAAACCAGTAGAGCATTTATGCCCCTCTGCCTACACGTGAAAAACCAAGCCAGCTTTCTTCCACTGGCTTACCAAACATTCACATCAACCTTGACAGGCTCAGTTCAAATTCTGGCATGTGGCATCTCTGAAAGATCACATGGGAGTAACAGAATGCACTGGATGCCTCTTGGGAGGGGTCCAAGATATTTGAACTATTGGGAAACACACATTGTCTGTAGGTGATGGCCGACCCTGCAGTCAAAACTGAAATGATAGCATTTCTGTGCAAACACAAGTTAATTTTGATCTCTGCTGTCAGGGGCCCAAATATCAGAGTGGCTGCAACAATTCCACCATTGTGGAAATTTGTGACAGCACCTCTGGTAGTATCCTACCATCACTGGCCACAACCTGGATCCTGCTCTGCTGCCTCTCACCAGTTCTGACACTCAAGCAAGCCATCTTCACCCTCATCTTCCTCCTTCCATCAGCCCTCTCAGGACTGGTTTGTAGCTCAGGAGAACTCTTATCAGCATAAACCACACATGCGCCCACGCCAAGGTATAACAAACCATTACTTTTGGGAAGATGAGATGCTGATTTACCCTGAGGTCAACGTGATGATGTTAGCAAGGAAACTAACCCTGGGAAAGTCTCTTCACAGCACCTCAAGGCAATGCAAGTTTGCTAACTGCTCTGACACAAACCCACACTTTTTTCACCAGTGGAGAAAAAGTTTAGTGTCCCAGAAGAAAATCCTACAGGGTCTAGGAACAGTACTGGCAACTGTATTGTTCTTTCTAGAATAAAGCCAAATAAATAAAGAAAAAGAAAGAAAAAGAGAAGGAAGAGAAAGGAAAGAAAGAGAAAGAAGGAGAAAGAAGGAGAAAGAAGGAGAAAGAAGGAGAAAGAAGGAGAAAGGAGAAAGAAGGAGAAAGAAAGAAAGAGAAAAGAAAGAGAAAGAAAGAGAAAGAAAGAGAGAGAAAGAAAGAGAAAGAGAAAAGAAAGAGAAAGAAAGAAAGAGAAAGAAAGAGAAAGAAAGAGAAAGAAAGAGAAAGAAAGAGAAAGAAAGAGAAAGAAAGAGAAAGAAAGAGAAAGAAAGAAACCTCCAAGATATAATAACTTAGCTTATTTGATGTGGGCTATTTAGGTTTACAACCATAATCTTGGTTTCACCTGCATCATGGAAGTATATTTTTCCCTTGAGTGGATAAGTGAAACACACAAAAATATTTTTTTTCAAAAACATCCACATTTCAATCTAACATTCAAACAGAAAACCAAATGCTAAATCTATTTAATTGTTATACTACATCCCACAGATGTTAACCATGATTTACTGACCACTGAGAGGCTGCCAGTGAGAGGTGATGGATTTTGTCTATCTTGCTCTCTATTGACTCTATTTCCTTTGATTTTTCAATTCTCCCACTGTCACAGAAAAATAGGCTCGATTTGGGGAAATTAGTTTAATTTTCTTACCAATCAGATCAGAGGGGGATAATGGTAAAGAGAAACAAATTTTAAGAACACCTTTGCCCCACCCACCTTCTCTTCTCAGGCTTAACTTTACTCCTGGCTGGGGAATGGGGGCTGTGGTCAGTTCATCACATGCTGCTTCTTCCAATTCTTCCTCCTTAGTGGGAAGGCTCCTCACACTTCCCTGCTCCAGCATGGATCCCCTCCTCAGGAGAGTCCTCCATGAACTCCTCCATGGTGAGTCCTTCCCATGGGCTGCAGCTCTTCATGAACTGCTTCAGCACGGGGCCCTGGCACCATCCTTCAGAACAGGCTGCTCCTCAGGGCCTCCCCTTAGTAAAGGTCTGGACTGTGTGGATACAAAGCGGGAGCTCACACTGCTCAGGCCCTGCTGCAGCCTGCCGAACACCCAACACACAAATAATGCTGCAGGGTTACAAGCACTAGCAGAGCACCACACTTCCAGCACAGGGAATGCCCCTCACCTCCTTCACTAGGGTAGCCCAGCTCTTACCTACTTCTTTGCAGTGCTTGGGCACCTGTGTGCCCCCCAAACTCCTGTGAGCACACAGATAATAATACAAGATTATTCAGGCAGAATAACCCCAATACAAGACACGAGCACCTGCCCACAATGAGGTCATTGAGATCACCACAAAAGTGCTGTCACTTAAGTGTTCCTGTGCCGTTAAAGCATGAGTCCCATGCCACATGGGCTACTCCAGCCAGCCAGGCAGCTGAAGGCTCCTGCCAGGATGAGTCAGCCCTCAAAAGTCAGCCAACAGGCTGAAGAGTTTACCCTGAGGTAAAATGTAAACACTTGTGCCAAGATATGATCCATTAATAGACGATGAGCAGTACTACTTTCATGTTTCTTCCCCTCCTTTCCTAACAGACTTGCAAGCATTTCTCAGAAATTGGTCTGGTTTTTAATCTATGTTTCGGTATATTGCCTATATAGTTTATGGAAAAATTGTACTTGTTCTTTAAAAATAGTGTCCAATTCAAGTAAGAGCACACAGCTTGATTTACTCATTTGACTATAGAGACTATGGAGTTAAACTGAATTTTCAGCTAAAGACAAAAATGAGGAAGCAAGAATAAGAACATAATAATATGTTGCATACATTTAGCTATGTTATACTCATCAGAGAAACCTATTTTAGCAGATATTTATAGCAGTTGTTTAGACTATCCCACACCACACCCAAGTAATTTTTCAGAAGAAGAGATGTAAGATAGGGAATGGAAAGTACTGATAGAATAAACTTAAAAGAAACCCAAACAAACAAACAATAACCCAAGCAATAACAAAAAAAAAAAAATCACAACAAGCCTGATATTTGGGTTGGGCTTTCTTGGTTTTGTTTTGGGTTCCTTAATAACAACATTGAAAGCAAAAAAAACAAAAACAAAAACAAAAAAACCCAAACAAACAAAAAAAAACCCAAATCCCTCACACCAAAAAAAAAATCTAATAATAAATGTAGTGTAATCATCAAGCCAAACTCTTGGCTTGGCAATCAGGAGCACTGAGTTTGGATGCTACAGTGTCCAACAGCTTTGTCTGAGGCTGTTCAGGGAAGCACTGCTCACACTGTGCAAACTTTTTGTTGTATATTCCCTCGAATATTGAGACCAAAGTTTTCAGAAAGAAAAAAAGAAAAGACTGTAATGGCTTTGGACACCTAGTTAAGCAGCTTATTTCCGAAAAGTGCTGATGACCCAGGAGCTCCCATTCACTTCAAAGTGTAGGATTTGGGAATGTTTGTTGCTTTAAGATTTATGGTCTCTCCACATCCTAAATGAGAGATTCAAGAAATTACAACAAGTAGCTCATCTCCATTAAAATTAGAAAGAAGTGCTAGACTGATTTGTGGCATCTTGTGGCAGAGACCAACACATTCATGTCTTCACTGATCCTGCTGGAGGAATAAATAGTGTAAAAAAGTGAGGATACCCTGGGAAAGCTTTGCTAAGGAGAAACAGGATGAGGGCACCTCATCACAAAATCCTCGAGCTGACAGAAGCCACAGCACACGAGAGAGAGCAGAGGATGAGAGCTCTTTCTTCCTGCAGAGTAGTCAGCAGTAAAGAACAGAATTCAGCCCACAGCTCTGACTATATTCCTGTCAGTGAGCCAGCTTAGCAACATTGTGTAAAAACAGAATGGCAAGCTGGGCAATAACAGACCAAGGCAGCATGTGGAAATCCATAGCTAAACAAAATAACACCATCAGGAGCAAAAACTTTGATTCAAACGTGGGGAGAATTCTTACCATGTAGCAAAGCTGTTGTACAGCCAAGCTGACAGACCAAACCTACAAAACCTCTACAAAATCCCCTAACACTTAGATATTGGTGCCCACAGGGATTTTGGGGACTGGCAAGTCACCAAAATAAATGTGTTATTTCACTCCAGGCAGGATTGTTCTCCACTGATTCCTGAAAATATGGTATGCTTCACCCATGAAAGTTTTGGAAGGCTTTCTCCTCTTCTGAGGGGAAAAAAAAGAATAGCAACTGCAAAGGGTAAGAGTCCATAAAGGGATGTCACTGTTAGCAACCTGAGTGACAGACAGGAAGGAGATTTCCACAAATGGCATTTGGTGAATTGCAAGCTATAAAAACTGTGTGGAGATTGGCTGGGTTGTCTGCAGTTTCTGGGGACAGCAATTTAATTCTGTCTATTACTAAAAGATCTTATTTTATTTATATTATTTATTTCAGAATTTCTTCCTATACCAAAGTAAAGCAAGAATACAGAACAAATCACACTTCTTACTAGGTTATTTTTTCAGTGATTGTATAACTAGAAAAGTGGTTTTAATATCTCAGGTTTCTTAGCACCTATCATTGGAAAAAAATAATTACTCTCGTAGTTATATTACAAACAGTCTTCCATTCACCTGATTAATTTTGCTTTTATTATGCTTTTTGTACAGCCATTATTTTCCTCTTTTAAACCTGTGAGTTACTATTATAATGCATTAATTGTTGAAACAATCCATGCTGAAGTTGCAACTTAATAATAGCCCACAGTACCAAGTGGTGTATTTTAGCTAAACCGGAGAAAGAAAATCCTTTCCTCTACCAAGAAATCTCTCAGAGAAAATACAAATGAAATGCTTCTGAAAAAATTTATTTTTGTAATTCAGAGAATTTCATACATAAATATTGGCTCTCCCCTCTTCCTAACATCCTCCTGCTCCTCAACTTCACACCTTTTTCTTCTTTTGCTGTTCAAGATTTTGTTTGACGCTAAAATCAGACATTGAGATCTGATTTATCTGCTTTTGAAATTCCCTATTCAGTAAGTCCCGGGAGCATAAATAGCATTTCTGTGCCTGTAGAGATCCTATTACATTTTAATCTGGCATTTGAGGAGATGGGAGAAATGAGAAGTCTCACTAACTAATTTACACTTGGCAGATTTTTTTTTTTTGTTAAAAAAGTGTATTTTTCTTCTTATACACACACACACACACACACACACACACACACACACACATATATATATATATATTCATCCTGGATAGATGGAGAATAAAAGGAAAAGCTAAAGGAGCTCAAGCCATTTAGCAATTTGAAACTATTTAAATAATAAGCCCATTGAAATGTCATTTCACCTATTTGTTTTATTGTGCTTATCTTTAAAACAGAAGAGACACTCTAGTCTTTGATATACACCTAAGAAATTTACCTGCATTATATAGTTAAAGGAAATTAATTAATACAACAAAGAAGACGATGCTTAACTTTCCTCAGAGTCCTATGGACCTCTTAGTAGCACAAACATACTAACACTCCTATTTGATGCAAGTACAGGTTGGTTAAATTGGACATTGAGACATTTAGGGCGCAGAGGAATGAATATGAGCAAACCCACCTTGTACAGAATACAATTATTGTAAAGTACAGGCCAGTAGTATCTGCTTGAAGCAAATGTCCACAGCAGTGGTGGTTTTTTCCCCTGGGGAAAGGAGAAGGAAACAGCACATTTAGTCCAAGAATCCTTTTCCTTCCCCAGTTTATGGAAGCCTCTTTTCTCTAAACTCGTCTCGAAACAGCCTTGGCGGGAGGCTTGTGCTGTCCAGCTGCTGGCACGCACACACATCATCCGCAGGCTCTCCGGCCGGCCTAGCAGCACCAGCCGGCAGGAATTCCCAGCGGCAGGCAGCTGGCAGCTCCGGCAGAGCCCCGGTAGATGGCAGCGTTGACCCGAGTGTCCCGGGCACGCAGGGCCCCTGGCAGACGCTGCTTTCCGTGCGGAAAACCGCCGGGGTCCGCGCCGGCAGCCGCCCTACTGCGCGGAGAGGGCGCTCCCGGTGCAGGATGTGCCAAGCAGCCATGTACGGTCAGAGACACGGCAAAAGGAGGGAAAGAACAGCCACAGGAGCCGGCTTTCTGAAAGAAAAGTACCTTCGAACTAGCAGCGGAATTGTAGAACCGTAGCATGGTCCGGGTTGGGCGGGACCTTCTCTTCATCCAACCCCACAGCAATGAGGGACATCTTCAACTAGCTCAGATTGCTCAGAGCCCTCTCCAGCCTGACTTGGAATGTTTCCAGGGAAGAGACATCCACCACTTCCCTCATGTTCCACTGTTTCACCATCCTCTTTGTAAAAAAATTCCTTGTATATCTAACCTAAATTGACCCTCCTTCAGTTCGCAACCACTACCCCTTGTCTATCTCAACAGGCCCTGCTAACAAGTTGGAATACAAGGTGTCTTTTCAGCTGTGTACAAGTGCCGTCTCTGGCACTACAGAATTACAGCTGTCACACTGCTGCATGCACTGTCCTGCAAGTGACATGATGATTCTTGAAGTAAAAACAAATCTCTTTCAGTTACCAGCAGGGCATGAGCTGAGACCCAGCTGTGTCATACTGCACCCTGATGGAGTAAACACCAGAGCTGTAAGAAAATATTGAGAGTATCTCACAACAGTCACTACAAAAACATTTCTGAAAAGGGTCTTCTGACATAGCATGTATTTTCTTATGCCATGATGCAAAATAAATACTGTTGGATACCATCCATACCATCCCTCTCACGTCTAGGTTAACCAGGGAGGACTCTCATGTGATGCACAAGGGAATACTCTATACTGAAAATGACCAAAGAGCTCCTTTCCAGCCTTGCTCTGCACTCTCCCCTGCCAGCTGGTGAAAACAATGGGCACTGCAGCACAGCGACAGCAAAACAGCACACCTAAAAATCTCATTTCCTTTAGTACATGGGAGGTTTTTTGAAGACTGTCTTCAGCATTTTAGGCTATATAATCAATTTTTGCTCTTTCCCATACAGACATAAACAAAGAATAAAAATACATTCATTAAAGATGCCAGTAGAGTAACCACAACTGATGTCAGATTCCATTCTCTTACCAGTTAAACCAAGGTGCTCCATCACTATAGAAATCATCTTGGCACCTGGGCACTAAAAAGAGAATATCAGCCCTTGGGCAACTGAATGATTTCCTTGTTACTTGATCAGAAGTCCTACAATTCAGTGCTGTTACCAGGTGGCCTTCCATAGTGGCACTACCTGATCCATTAGGGTTCATTTCATGACACCATCTTCCTCACTAAATGCTGATTTGACATTTATCCTCTCTGTTTGCCATCTCTGATAATCACTTTCTGTGGTGATTCTGTACTAAATAAATTGGTGCCAAAAGGAGAAGTTGAGCAGTTGTGGCAATGGATACCTTGGGGTTGTCTTTGCCAATATATAATTCAAACCATGAATGAAGCTAGAATACATCTGGCCATAACACACTTATCCACACTACACACACTTAAATACCAAGAACATGCATCTGGTTCTCAGACATCTCCAGTGAACTGGAGTGGAAGCTGTGCATCCTTACTGACAAGTTAACACTCTGCAGACACAATCTTCTGCTGTGCAGAACAGAATTGGATGGCCAATATCCTACAGGCTGCACCACAAAGATGCCATAAACAACCTATAAATCCTGCTGAAATGCAAGGTTTCTTGTTCCATGTGATGCAATTAGTGTGTCAGGGACATCCATACTAGGTAGGTTGCTGTAACTCATGACCTGCAGGTCATGGACAACAGCTGGAGGTCTGCAGGGCTGGCCTGTGGCAGAACAATAGCTCTGGTGGCTCACAGGTGTGCAAGACTTGCTCAAATTTTCATACAAAGAAGTGAACTCTGTCAATTGGTTGATTGTCGGTCACACATTTAAAACACACGGGATTTTATTGGGATATCAAAGAATCAAAGCAATTCTTATGAGTATGGGCCAAAAACCCACAAACAAACAAACCACAAAGTTTTAAAAAATGTTTCAGTAGTGTCTCACTAAAAACAGACTACTCTAGAAGAGCTGTACTACCTGACAAAAGAGGGTATCTGTCAGACCCTCTCTAAGCTTTAGGAAATGGCAAGTACTCCAAGCAAGCAGGAGCATAAAACAGATCAGCTCTTTGTCCTGCACTGATCTGTGACCTCGGATCTGGTGTGAAGATCTAAAGTATTCATGTACCAGATACAGAAAACCTTATGTTATTTAGCATATTCTGTCTGTGGCATGTTGGGGTTTTTTGGTTTATTCTAACTACCAAATGCTCAGCATCCAGCCCTGACTAAGCCTGATACCTTTCTGGGCTCACCAAGTTTCTAAGTGCCATTCCAAGAAACAGACCATACAGAAAGCATCCTCTCAATCCAAATCATAGAAGCCATAGCTCTTGTGGCAAAGTTTCTTTCTTGTTTGCAGGAGACTGACAACTGCAAAGAAAATAGTTGCCATCTCACAGAAATACCTGGCATTACTGACATTATTCCTGTGCAACATTGCTTCTCCCTCTTTCTCTCTCTGTAGCACAATTTGCTGCTATGAAATCTCAAGAATGCCAGTGATTGATCTTGAAAGTCAGTGAATATCTAATGTGTGTCTAATAAGCAGCAAAATGAGGCAGATGTGACAACAAGCAAAACAACAGTACAATAAAAATGACTGACATATAAAAAGAAGCTCGGTTTTGTTAAAAGAAAACAACAAAAGCAAAACACAAAAATGTAAGCTTAAAGTGCCACTACTTCCTCCTCCAGCGTATTTGCAAAATCCATCTTGCTGGTTAAACACCAAAGCACTGCTCAGGAGGCACATTGCTCGCAGTGGGAAGAATCCCGCTTTCATTTTAAGTAATCCTTTGCTACCAGGGACGAGAGCAAACACGCATAATCCTGGTGGTTCCCACCCTGCAGAAAGGCCTGCAGGCACTCACTGTGTGGAGAAGAGTGGAAGGCAGCCTTGGCACCCCCCTTGCAGCCCTCACCCTGCAAGTAAGAGGCAGCAACACTGCCTGGGGCAAAGAGCCGCAGCAGTAATACCTTATGGCACTGGCAGTGTTCTATAAGTGAGAGGGCTAAAGACAGAAACTTAAAATCAGCAGCAATAATTCCACCTATGCCAGTTCTCCTCTCATTTTCAAATCCAGCTTTTGAAGGATCCTGAGCAGAGGAGCGAAGCAAACCTTTACAGCTCTGTCACCAGCAGCAGGGGAAAGGCACAGATTATGCTGTGCTTTCAGGTGAGCGTACACCCGAGGTACCAGTGAACAGCACAGGCATCTGCTGCCTCAGAGAGGATGAGGCTGCCAGATGGTGCACGTGCTCGTGTTCTCTAGAGGCAGGATGATGCTACTGAGAATTGTGTCTGCAGTGCAAGATTTATAAGAGAGAAATGGAGCCATGCCACGGACTGAGGCGTTTTGTTGTTGTGCCATGTCCCTAAGCTCCTGTCTACTCCTCTTCACATCAGCCTTATTTTTCTATCTCCCCCTCCCCCGCTCCATCTTGCGGCAGCTCCCTGGTGACATCCCATTTGCCTTTTCCACAGAGAGCTCCCCTGCAGCAGCAGCAGCACTCTGAGACAATTCAGTAAGCTCTCTGGAGCTGAGCTCACAGCTCTGTCTACAGTGAACGCACAGAACAGACAGGCAAGGCAAGGTGAAGAGGCATTGTTGTGGGTCAGTGGCTGTCCACCTCTTCCCTACCAACACAGGTCTGAAGTTTATTTCTGATCCAACCTCAAATGGGCTTGAAGATAGCATAGCAAAAGTGCAGAAAGAAACAAAGAAGTAATTAAACTGCCATGAGAAAACTTTCTGATACCAGACAGTCTGAGACTCCTTTTAAGCTCATGCAACTCTCCACTTGCAAAGCTTAAGACTTTGTATGCAGAATATCTTGTACCATGAGTTTCCATCCCTCCTGCAGCACCTGTCAAGGGTAATTCAGCCTTGTGAAAGGTGAGGAATAAATCAACAGGTGGTTGTTGAAAGAAGAGGAAATGACATGAGTAATACAAGGCTGTCCTCACACAAGAGTGAGTTACAGTGTGCAGCATCCTGGCATGTACACAAGGAAAAGCAGAAAAAGTATTCAGCAAAAGAAGAGTCAAAGACATATCACAGAATCACAGAATATGCTGAGTTGGAAGGGACCCACAAGGATTTATGTTGGCATACCAGTGTTTCCATTATGTGTGACCCAAATCTTACTCCAAGTGAACACAACTGCTGAGAAATCACTGTAATTCACTGTACTACTAAATCCAAGTTCAAATCTGCCTGTATGTCTGCTAATGGTCTCAAGTAGCCATTCACTTTTGGATTAATTGCTGGCTCTACATGAGATACTGTGTTGAACCCACACTTCCTTGTGTCAGCATTGCTTCATCCTTCTGCTAGATTATGCATTGCTTAATTTATCTAAAGAATTTAAACAAAGACCCACATTATAGTCCCAACCTCAGTACTTTATCTTTTTCCCCCCCACAAAAAGGTTTTTGTTGTGCAAAAGCACCTGCATCACAACACATATAAATTAAGTCAAGGGCCTGAACCCACAGCAGTCAGAAGAGGGTTGTAGTTGCATTGAGGCAACACTTGGCACTGCCCCATCCTGCTGAGGTATTCAGCTCACAGAACACCATTCACAAGTCCAAGCCAGACACCAAAATCCAACAGAGCCTGGGGCTTAAGGGCTGAAGATCTGCCCTCTCACAGGAACACTGACTTTTTTCATACCCTGCCTGCAGAGGTGGGGAGGAAGTAATTCAAAAACCCCTAAAGTAATAAAGAAGTACCCAAGAAAAATGTTTCTCAAATCTGGGCTCAGATGTTGCATTCAACATTTTTGCAGTGAATTTGCTATTAGTTTGTTACTATCCGTAAGAGCTGGGTTCTTTTACAAGCAGAAACATTTCACTGTCATCTCTCAGATGGTGAAAACTCTGCTACAAAGGGCAAATTTTGCCTCGCATGCTAGTGGTGGTCACTGCACTCACGCCCTCTGCATGAAGGAGTTCACACCCACATCCCCTCACCTTCCAGGAGAGCAACGTAACAACCAGCCTGTTGATGTTCTGAGCCTACTAGACAAGGCAAAGAGGATGCCCACAATGCAATAATTCTTCCCTAAGACAAGGACATGAACTGGGTAGAGAGGAATCCTGCACTTCACTTGTTCCTAAAACTATCAGCTTTTTCTTTTAACTACAGTAGTCTGTCAAGGAACAGTAATCCACAAACAAATTTTCCCCCTTCCAATCCTCATGAACACACAGTTTCTCACACACACAAAGTTGCCCTTGAAACCTTAAGAGCTGTTTTTGAAACTGGATCTCCACAAGTCAGATAGGACAAAGTTTCAGAGAAAACAAAAAAGTGTTTACTACCCATGGCCAAGCAATAAAAATACCATTCAGGCAACTGCTCAAACTGTGGAAAGAGACCAAGTTACATGATCTCTATTTGCTCCCTTCTCACACACAGGCTCTCTGGCAGATGAAACACAAGAAAGACCCCATTAGTATGCTCAGGAGGTGAAAGCTTGGGTTTGCCAGCCTTTTACCAGGCAACCCAGTCAGCATCAACCAGAACATGTCAATGTGCAGCCCAACAGGCTGCATAATTGGGCAGGTTCTGGCATTTTCCATTGGCCACTGTCATAAAACCCATCACAATACAGCATGACAAAACTTCTAGAAATGCAACCGGGCTGCACAAGGAAGAGCAAAGCCTGAGCAGTAAGTGATGTTGAAATCACCTGTAAAAAGGCTGTGTGAGCTATAAATAAAGGGGCATGGATGCACTAGTTCATACCTAGCTTCAGTGTGATTGGGCCCACAACCATGGTGTGCAGGTGTGGGTGACATTCTCGTGTGCTTTTCTCAAAGAGGAGACAGTGAATGCCAGCCTTCCTCCTGCCAGCACAGAGCTGAGTGAATGAAGTGGCTCTGTCTGTGGAGCCAGTTTGTCACCTGCCACCTGAGTCAATCATGGGAAGAGTTGGGACATTCATTTTCTTTGGCATTTCACAGGGATTTGCCAGCATTCTCAGCTCAGCCTCCTCTTCTGCAAGCTCCTGCAGCGACAGCCTCCAGCTATTGCTCCTCCTGGCTGAGTCTTTCCATCCCTTCAGCCTGGCTCTGACCTGAATCTGTATCATTTTCCCAGGCATCTGAGCACAGATCACTTTCCCCAGAGCTGCTGCCTCGAGCTCTTGTCCTTGTTGTGACCCCAACCAGAGGCATGAGAGGCTGGCAGAGAATAGTGCTGGTGTAGGAAAATCTGTTCCTGCAGCCACTTCTGACCTCCTGATCCCAGAAGGCAGTTGTGGCTGCTAGCAAAGTTCTGCTCCATGCTTCAAGCCCTCATTTTATTCACGCTTCAGGCTGAAAAAGCCTTCAGAAAAGAAAACCAGAACCTGCAACTTTCAATTTAGTAAGACCTTTGAGAGTGTGTGCAGAGTAAAACATCCTGTTAAATCTATCATTTGATCAACTACAGAAGGCTTAGAAAAAAAGGCTGCTATTGGACACAGAAATGCAACAACTTAAATGTCAAATTCTCACTGTAAAGCACAGAGTAGTTACAATAGTAACAGTAAGTTATGTTTGTAATTGTGCACTGAAAACAGTGCACATTTTTATCCTTCCCAAATTTTTCCTGAGAGCAATTGAACTATTCCTCTTTTTACTGAAATTTCAAAAATATAGGTATTTTTGATGCACACACCTGGAACAGAATTAATTTCTCTCTTGAAGTCGCTTAATGGTTAAAAAATAGCACCAGGATCTAGGAGACATCATGCAGTTCTAAATACATAAAATACTTTACCCACTTATACTTTAATCTGGACTAGTCAATGCTACAGTACGAATATTTGGCAATAGCCACAGCCAACTGCCATGCCAGAAATGTATTAGGCAGAGGAGAAGAGAAAGCTGCTCATCTCATGCACATTTCATGTCAAAATATATCATCTGTGACTGCACATCACACCTCAGCATGGCTTTGTGTGGAAGATAAAACGCTCTGATTTACAGCATTATAGGTGTTTGCTAAATGCCTTAATTGCCCTGTCTTCTTTCAAAGTGGCACTTTATTATTAGCTTTCAGAGTGTGCTATGTAAGGCAGATAATTTTTCCTAATTCTTTATTGACACCTTAAAAACCTGTATTTTACTAATATTCCTTTGAATAAGAAGAGAGTCTGCTTTACCTCAGCATTCAGTGATGAACAGCCACAGTCAGCTCCTCGTTACTATGGCAATATTACATAGGAGGTACAGAAACAGACTGATGCTTTTATCTTCTCCCTTTGTACCTAGAATGTGCTCACTTTCCCCCCCCCCTTTATTTTTGAACAAAACAGCCACAAAGAGGGATGGTGAACCATTCAGAGAATCAAAATAGAGGTTATTTTATTAACTTTGTTGTTATATTAACTGAGGATAAATTACAGGTCTATGAATGAGATATAAATGCCAAAGACCTTCAGATATATTCTTGTAAACAAAGTGCTTTCTTTTTTCTTGAAAAAAAACATAAAACAAGAAGTCTTAGTGACCCACTCTGCTTGCTTCTCAAGCAAAGCTGAACCCCTCTGCTCTTTAGCTGTACCCAGGCAACAGCAAGGGCAAGGATCACTCACACGACTGGCTGTTTCCCCTGAAAACAACTAAACCAGTCAATGCAGACACATTTGTCTGCAATGAAATCCCATTTCTCATGTGACCCCATCCGAGAGCTAACAGAAGCAGGCTCCTGCATGGCTACTAACACCGCCTCATCTCTATTCATTTGTTTCTAGCCGGCAATGGTTTAAGCCCCCCGCTCTAACTCGCCTCAAGGTTTATAGCAAAACATCTCATTTGCATCTCTTGATCCCACCCCTTGTGGAAGCTCTCCCTGGATGTCTCAGCCAAAGCAAACCGGACGAGGGAAGGTTTCCAGCTCTCGGGCTGTGATGGTTTGGGGGGCAGGCATGTTAAGCTGCTCACTCAGCTGAGCCTGGGCGGGAGCTTCGCCACAGCTGGGGATCAGCCAGTGGTGGCACAGGGTGGCTACAAACAGCCTGTTCAGCTCCTTTTGTTCTGCTTACGATCCGTATTCATCCACCAGAGGTTAGAGATACAGCTAATGCCTTCAAATTTCTTTTCAGATTCATCAAAAAGAAAAAAAAAGAAAAAGGAACAATTTCCCCTAAAAAAAAAAAAAGTCAGCTCTTCAAACTCAAGAAATGTATGTTTGGGATTTCTAACATGATACACTCCAGTTGCTCATTCTGGTGAAAGCACCACTTAGCAGATAACTTTTTGTAATCCATGGTCATACTGACACTTCAGAACTGCTCTAGACAACCCATTTTTCTTTCTTCTTCGTCCCAGTCTATAGTTTTGACAGCTACACATTTTCAATGTATGTTCCTCTGGCTTTCAGCATTTTAAAAATATCTTGCCAATGG
The DNA here is from genome assembly GCA_013397155.1 of Irena cyanogastra. Classification (NCBI taxonomy): domain Eukaryota; kingdom Metazoa; phylum Chordata; class Aves; order Passeriformes; family Irenidae; genus Irena; species Irena cyanogastra. The sequence continues at coordinate 354,059 of VWZV01001841.1, read as the reverse complement.
AGCTAGAGATTCCTGATTACCACACTTAAGCCTATAGGCCATTGGTTTAATCTTTCAGAAATATCATTAAACTCTTAGACATCACCTGCATATTCCAAATAATCCACAAATTGCATGATTTTTGTCTCAGACATCTAAGAGAAGCAATATAGCAGCACACATTCCATAAGAACTCCAGAAAAAGAAAAAAAAAGAACCCCAGCAGTAAACTGGCAGCAAGGTTACCCACAGGCATGTGAATAACATATCTTGCACACTAAACCTTCCCAACATGCCAGGAACCAAAAACCAGTCCAAAAGGCATTGTAAGCATCAATAAAAATTCAATATATGCTGTTTCACAGTAATTGCACCCCACAATATTGCCAGTTTTAATTAAAGATATCATGGTGATCATTAAGAGTATCTGGGTCAGACTATTTCTCATTTTGACCAAATCTTTTTCTAGCCTCACTGGGAAAAAATAAGAAGCCATGAGATTGAAAACAATAGATTGATGTTTTCCATGTAGTTGTAATTTAAAGGAATTGTTTGTTAATGACATCTTGTGCATTATCCTTCAGATACAATTGCCAAGCCAAATTATTTCTACCCTAAAATGACCTGAGTGAAGTCTACACACATTTTCCTCAAAGCCAAAAAAGCTCAGTGACAACTGTGAATTAAAAAATATCCATTTTCCATAGACCACATGGTTGAATTGAGTGAGCGGTACAAAATATCCTCATAACAAGTACTTCACACCAGGGCATCAGCGTTCCTGTTTAATGATGGCTGTGCAGAGTGTTTGTGCCTGTCCCAAGAAGAGATTTCAGCCAGTGCAAACTGATACGGGAAGGCACGTGGACGTGTAAGACAGACCACTTGGTCAGAGGCTTTAAACTCACTCTCAAGATCTGTTCAGCACTTCACATGGTGGTAAAAGAATAAATCCCAGTGACACATGGCCCCACACAACAGCCTCACCAGAACATTTATTTAGCTGTTGGCCCTTTTTCTGTTTGCTTTGAAACTTTGCACTTCAAGGGTGAGAAGGGGAGAGAGCTCACTCTCAGGAGCTATATGAGAATTTATAATACTGGTTGCTGCAGGAGAAAAACACAGGGAGGACTGTATTATATGAGCATCTATTAAAATGGCTGGATCTCTGCTAAGATCTTCACATACTAGGCACTAAGCAAATAAAATGCTTTCAGAGAACATAGCTGTAATTACTACATGGACTGTGTTCAAACAAACAAAAACGACTCACAAAACTAAACAAAAAACCAAACCAAAACAAAACAAAAAAACCAACCAAAAAACGAGAGAGAAAATTAAAGCCCCAGGTTCTTACTGAGACTGTTGCCTGTTTGCCGGGCCGGGTGCCCCAGGGCGGAGCAGCCCCGGGAGGTTCGCGGGACTCTCCGTGCCAGGGGAGCGGCACAGCCCGACACTCCCGCCCCGGAGCCGACCCCTGCCCACCAGCTCTTCCCCTGACAATTGCTCTCAGGTGCTTCACGCACCGAGAGCCTTTTCTGCAGAATTTTGCTTTTATTTGCTCCTATTTCCGTCCTAGTCCTAAACAGCCTCTGCTAGTTTTAATTTCAAGCATTTAAAGTTCGGTCGCTTAGTGCTGTTCCCACTCGGGTTTTGCTGTTCCAAAAACTCCCTGGCAAAGCAAGGGCTGTGATTCATTTCCCAGCCCCTCACTGCGTGACGCACCTGCCCGGCTGTTGGGACCATGCTGGCGGGTGAAACTCTGGCAGGCAAGAGAATGTTTAAAAAAAAGGAAATTTGGAATACCAGAATTTACTACAATTTGCTCTCTCCTGTGTTAATTGATAAGAAGGTAACAGATTCAGTGCTGATTTATTTTTATGTTTAATTAGGAACCTTTTTTCCCTCTTCATTCAAAACTCAGCTTTTACCAGCACTCAGAACTGTGATGGTGACAGGAAAAATAATGGAAGCATTACATTCCTTTTAGTCAGGGTGCTGAGAGCTGAACATCAGTTGACCATCGCTGAACAGTTCATTTATCCAAAAAGCAAGACTAATTTGGGGTGTAGAAGTAACTCTTAGAGTTTTTATCACACCTAGCACTTCCACCCAAAATGTGAGGCCTCACAATAGGAATGACCTATTGTCACTGTCCTGCAGCTGGCAATTAAGCACCACAGCAGCCACTCACTCACCATCCTCCCTGGTGGTGTCCTCCCCACCAGTGCAATGGGGAGGACAATCAACAGTAGAACTTGTAGGTTGATAAAAGAGGAGTTAAATAACTAAAAAAAAAAAAAAAAAATAACCAAGAAAGTAATAATGGTAACAAAACCAAACCAAAACAAGCATGTGATGCACAATGCAATTGCTCACACCCACTGACCGATGCTAGACTCCATTTCCAAACCCAGATCGACTCTCCTGCCAGGTAACTCCCCCAGTTTATAAACTGGGCATGATGTGTTAGGGTATGAAAACATCCCTTTGGCCAGTTCGAGTCACTGGTCCTAGCAATGCTCCTTCCCAGTTTTCCTTTTGTGTGTCTCCTCACTGGCAGAGCTTGAGACACACAAAAAAGTTAACGCAGGATGAACACTACTTAGCAAAAAACCAAAAGCTTCCAGTATGTTATCAACATTATTCTCCTGCTGAATCAAAACACAGAGCTGTACTGAGAAGAAAATAAGTCTATCTCAACTGAAACCAGGACAGTCATTAACTCAAGACAGCTGACTACAAAACACAGACTGTATGGTTTTTTGTCTTTTCAATTTTATAAAAACAAACCAAGAAATCTTTAAGCCATTCTAGAACTCTCAATGTCTCACTTTATGTTGCAAAGAAGGGGAAAAAATGCTCTAAAATAATGTCCTTCAAACGTAACCTGTAACAGCTCTTCCAATAAAACTAAAAGGGACTAAAAGACCTCCTTGCACCATCTATATACTCAACTTACTGTTACAACTGGGAACCAGCTTCTTTCTCTGGAAGTGGCTCCTAACTCACAGCACATCCATTTGCTGGCTTGGTCCTGCAGCTGGGTGAGATCCAGGCTAGGGCCCATCAGCTGCAGGCATTCATTCCGTGAGGATCACAGCATTTTCCCCATGCTCTCAGAAGAAGCAAGAGCACCTGTGGATAACAAATTACCAGCACTATTTCCAGAGACTGTTGCTAGGGGTTTTCCTCCCTGGGAAGGGAAAGGAACCATTCACATCTTTCTTGAAGGCCAAGAAGTGAACTGCAGTAACTTTGGTTATGGTAGTGACTTGGCACTGCTTTGGGCTCCCTTCCTTGCAGCAGTGGCAGCTGGCAGCTCACACATTGTCACACCTGGTCATTGCAAAACCATGACTACTCTTCCAGGAAGTGCCAAAGCCAACCCTTCTCAAAACTCTCTTCCTCTCTTCACAAAACCACCAATGGGAAGAGGCTTTTCTTAAGAGAGAAAACAGAATGTGTCTCTACCTCACAAAAACCACCTACAAAACCAAAGGAAGAGTCCCCCCAGCCATTAGGACAGTTGTGGTCTAGACAGACACTACCCCACTGGTCCTCTCAGGACAGCAGCCACAAACTGATGCCCTCACCCAGCTGTGTGTCAGACCCCTTAGGCACAGCTGGAAAGGGTGTGAGATAGTGGAGACGTTTGTCAACAGCCCAGGGAATAGTGTTTGTCAGGGCTTTAAAGAGTGCTGGTGAGGGAGATCACAAAAGAAGATAAAAGCTGGGCAATAACATGCTCTCCCCTCACCTTTGAAATTAAAAAAAAAGAAAAGGTACTAACTGTATCAGTGGAGTGAGAAAGCCAAGAGTTGGGCTAGAACCCAAGAGCAAACTCAGCAATGCACAGGGCTGAGGTTGTTCAGTTAGAAAAACATGGGCTTCACCTGTGGCTGGCCTCTCAGCCTTGCTCAGGAGCAGCAGGAAGGCAATACTATTTATTAGCTACCTTAAAAAAAAAAAAAAAACAAAACAAAAAACAAACAAACCAGAGTATGTATTGCTTCTGGGTGTTTTTCCACTGTAAATCACGCTGATATGTTTGGAGGAAGAAGCTATCTACCTACCCCAAAGGAATTATTGATTATTTTAAGCATTCACAGCACCAGCTGCTCCTAACTCTCAACAGCTAAAAGGGTTATGAGTGGGAGGCCTAGGCTGAGGGAATTTGAAGATGGGTAATATACAAATGGTAAAAAGCAAATGTAGTGACTTCCAGACTGCTTGTTGGTTCTTACGGCAAAATCAGATCCGTGCCACCTGAAAAGTGTTCCTGAAGGCACCTGATCTGTTCACCCATACAGAAGGGTTCTTTCTTACAGCAATACTTACACTGGGGTGCAGCTCCACAGGCTGAGAACTGGGGGGAGCTGGCAGTGTCCTTATCTTTCCAGGGAAAGCTCTCACCTTGAGTGAGCACAGTGCAGCAGAGGGACAGAAAAGGTGCTGTTTCACAGCATTGAATTTTCCAGTCACGCCAACCCCAACCTGTCCTGAACCCACGTGTGTGAGAGATGGGGGAAGGCTCAGGCTGACTAGGGATCAGTAGAATAGGAAGTTCTGGTTCTCAACACTTCATAAGGCTTTTGCCCTCTCATCAAGGAAAGGAAGAGTGGTTTAGTTCCTTATATGATGCCTACTGACATAAAATTAAATAATGGATCTTAGCCAGCAGTAGCGATTCTGCACTAACGATGCAATGACTTATTTGAGGGTTTCCACCACTTTCTGAATTTCCAATTTTTGTCTTGTGGAACCTGCTATTGGGCTTAATTGTCTAGTATAACACATATTAATGGATTAAATAAGCAGTTTTATTATGTTTAGCTACAATTTTTAGATACTGGAATCCAGGAGGTTTTTTTCAAACTGAAAAAATACCGAGAGGTAAGCAACATGCAAAAGGAAGAGAAATTATTGCTGGTTTGTAGGAATTAACTTCCTCTGTCTATTCTAGTACCACTTGTAAGATTTCTGGGCATTTCAGCTGGAAGTATTCAGAACACTAAGGGCGTAATTTCTCATTCAAAGAAAGCAGAAAGGTGGCAATACCGAAAACAATAAATCTTGATGTTACCATTTAGTGAAGGAGATACTATTCCAAGCAGACATTGATTATATGACTGCAGAGTCCAGTGGCTCTTAGCATCCAACCCAAAATCAGGACTGCATAACCTCATTTTGGGATGAGCTCATCTCAGGCCTGCTTCCAGTTACCATGCACAATGACTTACCTAACATAAAAGACCTTAGCTGCATGATCAGCTTTGTTCAAATAAATTCTTTAAGGGAAATAAATAAATAAATAAATAAATTAAATCTAGCCAGGCAATTCCCAAGTTCTCAAATTCTTCATTCTAGGAGCAGGTTCTTTCTTTTTCAGTGCTGGCAGCCCTTCAATTCCAGCCCCGCTTACCCCTAGTTCACATTGCATTTGCTGCAGCTGTGCATTCAAATTTATTGAATTTTTTGCCACACTTCAGACTCTGAACAAAGCAGCTTTCAGCCTCACAAGTAAGCTTTAACATACTTCAGCCCTAAATGAGTGAATCACATTTCACTGCAACTGGAGATACTGATTGTAGTTAATATGAAACCATGGAGCAGTTTAAGGAACAATGTTACGAGTCCAGGATGCTCATTTATAAACTCACGTTCCCAAAAGTGAAACAAAAGGAAAACTCAGCTAACAGCTCAATTACTAGCATTTCCATCATTGTTAGAAGAGGGAAAAACAACAACAAAAAGTGGTTTTGACATCAATCCAGCATATATTAAATTTGGCAGGAAATGTGCAATTGTTTAGGCAGATTTACTTGAAGATGTTCATGTAAACTGGTAATATGACAGAGCTACATGCAATCTCAGCTAAAATGATATGAAAATGCATATGTTTCATAGCTATCACCACGTATGACTCTACATTTGCTTAAATGAAATAGAACTAGTATCCATAAATCTTCATGCCCCGTGCTTTTGTCTCTGGCCTTTGAGCATAGCTATTTCACAATTTCCTTATATTGGTTCATTTTTTTTTCAATGGCAGTATCAATGCACTTAATAAATAAATATTTTCTCAAACCATCTCCCCAGTCATTCCTTAAGTTTCAGGTGAAAAAAAAGAAAAAGGTACTTGAACAAACATGGAGCAAAACAAAATGCAGCACATGGCTACATCGTGAAAATAATATACAGAAAGGTTTATCTCACATGATTTAATGGACGTCAGCACAGACATCCTTTGGTGTAAACAACTGATGCTTAGTGAAATTTATTTGTGGCATTAAACTTTGTTTTACTCTGCTAAGTAAATTCAGCTGAACGTGTTCCTACATGTTCAAACATTCACCTGCAAAATTGCTTACAGAATCACAGTAAATGCTCAGGTCTGACTGTTGTTCTGGGAAGCTGGATAACAATACAAGAGCAACAGTAGGTGGCCGAGACACTGTAAGCCTGGTAAAGACTTATGCTTCCCTTTCCGCCCGTGATTTCTGGATACTTGGCCTCCCAGCCCCCTCCTCGCCTCTCCCAACACACAGAGCTCGGAAGAGCACCAGGCACGGCCATAGCCCGGAGGGGGGAAGGCTGCAGCGGGCCCCGGGCATGGGAGGCTGGGGGACGCTGACAAAGGATGCTGCCTCTGTGCTCCCTCCCTCTCTCCTTCCTATTCCACCTCGTACACTGGCAGCAGCTCGAAAGGTCGGATGTATCTGAGTCACTGCCTGGGAAGGGATGAAATCGCCAAGTCCATGCACAAATCCAGCCGCTCCTCACCGGTGCAGGGAACCGGAGCAACCTCTGCCCGCGCCGCGGCCGCCCGAACCTCCCCATCGTCCTTCCGCTGTCCCCGTCTCTCCCCGGGAGGACTGCCCGCCGCCGGCACTGCTGCCATCTGCCCCCAGCTGCGACGGGCGAGCCCCCGCCTGCTCGGTCCCCTGCCTCCGCCGCCTCGCCGAATCCGCGGCTCTTCGTTTTCCCGGGAGCCGAGGTGTCGGTGACTGTTCCGAGGACCAAACGTGTGAACGGCACAGGACCCCGCACGACGACCAGCCCGCCATCCTTACCGTATGGACACCGAGACAGTGGACACCACCAGGCTGGGACAGCCCAACGCGAAGCTACCAAGGCGCAAAGGCTACCGCAACACAAGGTTCCTTTATTCAAATAAATAAAAATGAACTTTTATGTACAAATATACAAAACCATTACGCACATTTTATAAAGTAGTCGGAAATCTTTAAAAAAACCGCGAGGGCGGAGGCAGGACGCCCACAGCCGGTGCCCTCCCTCCCATCACCCGGGCACCGGCGGGCGGAGGCCGGCGCCGCTCCTTTGTCCCTCGCCCCGGCGGCGGCGGCGGCGCCCCGCGGATCGGCTCCGGGCCAGGGGCTCCGCCGCCCGGCCCCTGCCGCCACCTGCCCGGGCTGCCAGGGCGCCGACAACAGCACAAGAAACACGACATCGCGGATGGCGGCCCCACCTCCCCCCGGTCCGACCGGTCCGGCAGCGCCCGCCGTGCCGCTCCCCGGTCCCGGCGGGGCTCAGAGGGTGCCCAGGTGCGGCAGCGTCTCCAGCCGGTCGGGGTGGGCGCGGCCGG
>VWZV01001841.1:326410-346348 GCA_013397155.1 Irena cyanogastra | reverse complement strand
CTCCGGTTCGTCGCTGCGGGCCCAGGGAGGAGCGGAGCGCGCCCCGGGCAGGGCGGCGCTTCTTCCCGCGGGCGGGCAGGGCCCCGCGGCGCGCCGGGGCTGCAGCCCCATGGCCAGAGGGGGACAACGAGCCCGAGCCGCCGACGCGCAATGCGAGCGAGCTCTGTGCCGACAGCCGCCGATTTTCCCTCTCGATAACCCGTCCCCCTTCCCGCCCTTCGCCCGCCCCGGGAACACCCTTCCCCAGCGCGGGTGGGCGTGCGGGCGGAGACGGGGGTCGTGCCGGCACTGGCCGCTCTCCCGAACGAGCCGCACTGGTTGGGCTCGATGCGGCGCTACTCCGGCGCCTTTTCCCGGTGCTCTCCCGCCCGCCCTACAGCAGAGCCGAAGTAAAGAAGAGGAGGGCGGGGCTCACGTCCCGAGGGCAAAAAGACTCTAAATTCCTCCCGCAGTCCTCAAGTGTCCAAGAGTGAAAGGCCACTATTTTAAAATCATGTTAAATTCTCTTGCCGTCTTAAAAACATGAATTATACTTTGAGCTCCTTGATTACTTGAAGTATCGTGAATGAGGGCAGGCAGCCAGGACAAGAGACAGACACACTCAGACCTAGGGCTGGCTGACTCGGACTTTGTGGACAAGCACTGCCTGGTTTGGTAATGAAGGGTATAGTCCAGAGATCCTTCTCCTAACGTCAGTGCCTTCTGTGACAGAGCTAATGCTCATCCCCTTGTTGGATGTTTTTTGCTTGTTTGGGGTTTGGTTTGTGTTTTTGTGATCTCCAATATAGCAATCTCCTATCTCTTCAAGTACCCTAGCCATCAACAGAGGTTTGGACAGGTTTCATGGAGCAGTAGTAAGTAAACATATATTTCCTATGGATCCAAGATGATTACCACTCCAAAATTTAGCCTTAGAAGTCATGGTATATAATTTCTACTGCATTTACTTCAAAGTACTGTTTTAATTAGGGTACCAAAACTTGATCAAAAAATGGGTAGCATGTATGCAATCCACAGGGAGAGATCTTCACACCTATGGTTCCACACAATCATAATGGGTATTTCTATACTGTGAAGCTCTTGATATACTCATACACAGTAAACAAAGACAGGATGCAAAGGAGCAAAAGATACAGGCACAACAACACAGAGTGTGTGCACTGTGTGCAGATGGAGGAAGTAAACCCTGAAATGATCAGGAGAGAAAAAAAACAAGGAAGGCACATGATATAACTATCAGACCGAAGTGCATATGAAAGCATACCAGTACATGGAACTTTTGGTTCTTGAACCCATTCTCTCCTGGTGATCTAAGTGTTAACAGATGAGTGGTAACTTCATCATTTACCATAGCGGACAACTAAATAAATATTTAAATTTTGAATAACCAATGTCATTCTAATTAAAGACTACAGTGAAGAGGATTGTGTACCACCAGAACTGGTGGGTGATGGGCAAAACCATCTCTGGAGCAAATGGCAGGCTGGCCCTGACGGGACGGGACAGGATCTTCCCAGTCAGCTGAGGTCAGCAGCAGCGACTGGGGAAGGGGCAGTCACTTCCAGGATGATGCCCATCACTGCCTACGCACATCCTGCTTCCTCTTCAATGCAAGCTAAAAACTAAAAGGAACCAAAAATTCACCCAAGGGTGCCTCAGCACCCAAGGGCCTGCTGTGAGGCCAGGACTACCTGGCTGCCCCTGTCACCAGCAGGGAGGATGCCTCCCTGGCAATTTATTGTTACTAAGCAGTTAAAAGGTGTGGCTTAGTTGGAAGTCTAGCTGCAAAATGATGCAATCACCCTGTACACAGTTTCCCCAAAAGTTGTTGCTATGTTTTGCAACATACACTGAGATGTAACAGGAACATACTGTACCTCAATTTGTCTCTTTAGCCTGAACTCGGAAGACTAAAAACACTGAGGTTTTCCCCTTCCTGACACTGCAGTTCACAACTTTTCAAAGCCATTCCTTCTTCTACATTTGTGGATCAACAGGAGAAAAAAAGTCCAAACCAACTCAGTTTTGAACACACATACGTAAGCACATCCATCTTGTGCAAAAAAGAACCTCCTGCAATATAATATCAACCATCAAACATTAAAGATTTAACTTTGCTCCAGAATAACTGGATAGTTCTTAGCTGAAAAAATTAGAAATATGAACCTCTTACTGGAGCCAGGCTAAGTGTTAGAGTACTTCAATCTGTTACCAGATCAAGTCAGAACAAACAGTTTGTCTAAATACTAAAAGAAGTTTTAAGGTCACTTCTGCAAATCTATCAAACAAATATGGATATAGTCATATACACACATTTATGCTTTAATTTTTATTCAAGTGTAATGCTGAAATTTTCAGCCCTCTATAGCTGATTGCTAAATAAAAATGTATTAGGCAGTTTTAAAATGAATTTATTTCACAAGTCCCATTTATACATTAGCCATAAGTTCTTTTAGTAAAAAGTATTTAGGTATGAAAGTTTTTTTTAAAAAAAACATTTAAAATACAACTTTTTTAATAAAATCCAACAGGTTTTAAACATACCTTTCACATTCTCATTAAGTTTTTTTTTCCATAAGGCACATGTATAGACATTTCAAAGGAGCAGTTAATTACAACCTTCCAAATCTTTACAATGTTTATAAAACTCTGTCTTTGGAAAAGCATACAATGGATAATATACAAACATAAACATCACACTGCAAGTTTTAGACAGAACTGTAAATGAAATCTTTATGCATACTACCCAGACCTTAGTGACTTGCCTCCACTGGGGAATAAACTGTTACTGGATACAAAGTAGTGTTAAGACTACTCTGTATGAAGTATTTAAAAGTACTTTCTTGTTAAAAAAAAAAAAACAACCCTGGAAGTTCCAGGGTAAACACAAATAATTCTCCAAATTTATTTTAAGAACTGTTTCTAGTAAAAATTATTTAATCTCCCAAGTGCAAAAGGCAAGGAAAATACTAAACTGCTACTGGATATTTCAGAAGTGGAAAAGTAGAGTTTTTTGAGCAAAATTTACAGAGGAAAAAAGTTGCCTTTTAAAGCAGACAGTGGCTCCTGGTTTTAATTTATCCTAGACAGGATGAGAAGCATTTGATCACAGCATCCCTTTAAAAAAGAAAAAAAAAGTCAGTTAAGATTTGTTATTTTGTTTACAAACATCAAAACCATTACTTATTTACAGTTACAAATATGGCAGAAACTAAAGACAGGTGTCAACAGCTCATCAAACGCAGGATCTGCGAGTGAGTGCCTCCACCAACCCAGCTAAGGCCCAGGCTCAAGCCCGGTTCGTACCAGGGGATTCCCACGCTGTTTGCATTGCAGGCCGTGCTGAAACGCAGACACAGCGTTACAAGTGCCCTGCAGCACACTGGGGGGCTGAGCCAAGGGCAGAGCCCCATTTCCCAAAGGCTGCCCAGCAAGGGCTCAGCTGAGGAGCTCCAGTCCCAGCAAGGCAGAGCTGCCAGGGCTCCAAGCCACATGGGAGCTGGACCGCCACAGCGCAGGAAATAAAGCACAGGCTGCAGGGTTGGAAGTGTGCACTGGCAGTGCAGGATGGAGAGAGCTGGTTCAGCCTCAAGGTTTGGAAGTTCCGGAGGGTTCCATTTTTTCAATCAACAATAAACTGTTTTCTGACTCAGAAATCACACTCAGATCATTGGCTTTAGTCTCGATTATTTTTCCTTTTCCAGAAAAGAAACAACTTACTAAGGAGTGGAATTTGTATTTTGTTGTTAGTCAGTTTCAAAAATAAAGAAATATACTATCATCACTCCTTAAAGTCACTCAGCTGTATGGGTTTTGGTTTTATTGCATTTGTTGTTGTTTTCATTTGGGTCTTGTTTGGTGGGGCTTTCTGTCACCAGGCCAACGGGAGAGCTACCATTAATTTAGGAAAAAACAAACAGAAAACAACAACCCCCACCCCAGCAAACCCATGAACAAGTAAAATGTTCTGAAGAGCAAACCATTAACAGAGTTAAACCGAGGAATGATCATTTCATGGAATCAAGAGAAAGGCATACTTTAAACAAATGACATAATACTATTCTCTGGCACTCAGCATGGTTTAGATCATTGTTCCCTTAAGAAAGGCAGTCTATACAACAAATTTATGATACCATTCCACATAAGCAAATAACTCAGTAATCCCTAAAGAAATCACAGTATTACTAAAAGCAGTCTGTATAAAATTCAGTTCTTTGGCTCATAAAATCTAATAGACAAATAAACCCAAAGAAATTAACTGATGCACATAACCTAATGTTTTTCTGCTCAGAACTTAGACGTACTGTTGATAGGGAAGAAAAAGTCAGAGAGACAAGAATGTCCACTTGCTTTCTCTACAGAGAAAGCCATTGGAAAAAAAAAAAAGACAAAAAAAGAAATGAACCTACTGAGACTCTCTCATGGCCACTGGACCTATAAGAATTCAGAATACTACTTTTGTCTGGGTTAGGCTGAGTTGTCAGAAATAGTAAAATGACAATTTGAAGCCTGAGCTCAGTTATTTTATTCACTGTAATAATCAATGACTATCTTTAAAAAAATCCTTCCTAGATGAAATTTGAAGCTTTAAAAAAAAGTACAGATTTTTTGGTGATGCTACAGGAAAATACCGGATAAAAGGGATAGACAATACTTTGTACTCTTTTTCCCCACACCTCTACTACAGCAAACCTCATTAAATGATATGGAAGTGCTTAATTTTTTTAAAAAAACCACTGTCAGGAAGACCAAACTGCATTTTACATGAATCATAGAAAAAACCAGATTCTTACATTTGATTACCTGTATGTGTTTTCACTATGTGTTTGGTCTGCTTTCATTCCCTTTTTGTACACACAAGAATGAAAAAGAGGAGCTTGCCAAAATGAAAATAAAGACAAAGCATTGCCTTTGCCCCCCTAAAATGATGGAGGAGTTCAGAAATAGGAACAGAAGCTGCCACTATGTTGCTTGTTTGCTTTTAACTAGGAGCTCAGATCCGTAAGTTACCTTTAATTTTAGTACCAGAAAAGTCACTATTGCATCACTGTATTGTTAAATCATTGGAGACATTATTTAAACAAAATCTTGATTAATTTTCAGTGGTGGAAACTAGAGAGAAATTTATCAAAGAGAATTACTATGTATTACACTTCTATTTCAAGCTTATATTAAGCATGACTTTTAAGTTCAGCTACACCATTTTCTACAAATTAAAATAAAAAGGAGGATGTTATATTTTTCCACACACATAAAGTACTTTTTGCCTTTCCCCAGCATAAAGGTAACTGACTTTTGTTAAGATGGAAATTATTATGCAGACTCACCTTGCAAAAGGAATATAAGACAGACTATACCTGAAAAAAAGAAGAAAAAAGTATATTTGCAGAGTGTTCAAAATTGTTTCACTTTAGCCCAGCATTAATAAAAGCAACCCGTTGTAACAAAACTTTAAACAAGATTACCTATTTAATTTAATGCTTACCTGAGAAAAGATGACATGTTTGGACAAGAACTAAACATAGTGACATGGATTTGGTGGTTTATTTTTTCTTTTTTTGGTTGTTTTTTTTTTCTTTTTTTTTAATGTTGTTCATAACTTCTATTGCACATGAACTTAAAAAGATAGATTTACAATTGCCAAGTCTAAAAGGAATAGAGATTTCTGGGAAAATGGCATTCAAGATGATAGAGACAACTTTTTCCAGTTTAAAAGACAATCTAAATTACTATGCAAATATACATGTAATCATATTATTTATGTAACTAAATACAGATACATGCTGTAGGATGAATAATATTCCACAACTGTGACACTCAGACAGCTGACAATTCTATTACTCTCTGAAACTTGCTTCTCACAAGCCTCCAGGCAGCGTTCTGTTCTCATGGCCAGTCTGATCAAACCCCAGGACACTTAACAAATGTGAACTGTCTGCTGCAAACACAGGGAGCACAGTCTGAGCTAGCAGCCTTCCCTCTATCTAGCACCATGCCCAACAGTCCCTGTCCTGAACAAATGGTTCCTTGTCCTCAGATCCACGTTCAGTACAGACTCTGTATATTCAGGGCAAGTTCAAGCAAGAACTGTGGACACCTAGGGTTGCCTGAGAGTGAGCACCAAGTAATTCACCTGGGACAAGGACACCAAAAGTGTATCTCTGTGGAAAAGGCAGTAACTTCCAGAACTTCTGCCAGCCTTGCAAGCATTCACCTGACTGCACTCACACACTACCAAACCCAGCCCCTGAAACCCTGGTCATCACAGCACCTGCTGCACTAAATTCACCCTTTCACATCCACCCACTTTTTCCCAGTATATTCCTGGAGCAGGATGTATCCTATAATAATGTTTTTTTAGTTTCTTTCACTTCAAAAGTCAAAAACTAGTTAGAGTTCAAAAAAAAGGAGAGTATACTTTTACAACACAGAAAAAGCATGATAATTTTTTTGCATATGTATCCCTTTCGTAAGGCTTCAGATAAGTTCACACATTGCAGAATATACTTCAAATTACCATATTTGCAAGATGATTGAATACAGATTTTGCTGGAGTTACACAACCTAGCTGAGAAAAAACAGATTGAGGCTAGCATTTGGGCACACTCATACGTGAATCATATAGATTTATAATCATGCGGGTGTAGGGGCAGGGAGAAGAAATTAAAAGGAATTTTAAGACTCTTACCAGGTCATTGCCAAGAACTGCAATATGCAGAATAACATCGCCAAACCTTTTTTGTTCCACTAAGCAAAAATAAAGCAAATTCTGCAAGTTAGTTCCTTTTGCACCACACCAGTCTATACCTCAAACAACTGGAACAGACTGTTCAATCAAGAATTGAGTTAACTGACAATGCCTACATTTCCTTGTCTTAATTTGCTGTTTCTTTCCCAACAACTCTCCATTCATTTTATCCATCACTCCATTAGCATCATGCTATGTAAACCTTTTCTAGCTTTGGAAACACCTAACAAGATCAGTGTTCACACTCACTCAAGTCACTGTACTTCTGCAAATATGGAAGTTCATTCCAGTGACATATTTACTTCTATGGAATGCAACTACAGTTTTCAACCAAGATTTGGAAGATATTTCTGGTTTTTTTCTGTTGTCTTAACAGGCTTAATATTCTGTATCCATGGATTCTGAAGATGGCGATACACTCTCTGGTATTTTCTGACATAAGTATGCATCACGGAAACAAAACAATATTTGAACTTGGTTTTTAGTTTTTATTCTAGAGGTCTGCAGACTGAACCCGATGCTCTAGATTTTGCATTCTCATCTACATCACATGCATGTAGAAGAATGCATTTACTTTTACAGCCAGCAGGCTCATCACTCCACCTAAGCTCAGCTGCAGCCGACAACAAAAACACCATACACGAGTTCACCTTTCCTTCACCACTAAAGTGTATCTTAAAGCTACAATACAATTAATAAGCTAACCAAGTGAAATTGCTTTTTAAGAAAAAAAGTATTCTCACTTACCCAGAATACAGCACACAGAGTCAATATTAGACAAAGCTGGGGTGAGAAAGAGACAAAGAAAAAAAGAATGAATACTCAAATACATAACGAAGCAAGTAGAGTAAGCATTTCCATGTTTTCAATGGGCAATCGGCACTTGAAAAAAACATTCAAACAAAACAAAACAAACCTCTTGAACAAAGTTTAGAGTCCAAGTAATGATCAAGTGACTTTCCCAAAAGACAGGGGCAAACATAAGCTTCTCAAATGAGATTATAACTAATTTTTTTATGTGGGTGTGTGAGAGGAAGAACATGCAACCTCCATATGACAGGCATCCAGAAAGAATTTATGAAGACTTTCTTACCCACTAAACTAGAAAAACAAGTCATATGATAGGGAGAATAGGAAAGCCAACTACATTTCAAAAATCAAAGTTGAAACAAATCAGTAGCAACAAAAGAGAAAAGTATTTAACAGAGAAACAGCAAGGGGAGAAAGTTGTTTTAACTGCCTAATATAGAGCTTTGGGATAGGAATTCTGATATTGGGGAGAAGGTTTTTTTCCCATCCCCCGGGAAGAAAAAATAATGGTCATGGAAATAAAGGAGCCAGGGATGTCACAATGGAGAATCTCAAAGCTAAACATGTGGCCTCCCAGACTTTGGGGAAATAAATTAATTTTCTCCATTGCTTTGAAAGTGCTGAACCACTGACGTTTACAGACCAAGCTGCAGCCAAAAAACAACTGTCAAGCTACACTTGGTGGCCACTGATTTTTCACAGCAGCTAAAAAAGTCTTTCCTCTTGTCCTTGAAGAAAATATTTTAGAAAATAAATTAAAAATAATTAACCAGCCATTAGCATTTACTAAGAAATATTTCGTAAGGAACATTTTACTCCACATGATTAATTAAAAAATTATAAACAACAAAAACACACATGTTCATAGAAAAGAGCTAGATGATCTTTGTGACATACAGAGCTTAACAGCTTGATGTCATTTCTCTGCAGAAGGAAGAGGCAGACTGAGAAATAACCTCCCGTTAGAAAAGCACCAAATTTAGCTTTGAGGCTAAAGGAAAACTTCCTAATAAAAAGAAAGAAAGACAGTATATTTACCAACATCACAACTGTAGCTATTAATCGTTTTGGATCAAACATTGCTTTCAGTTGCTTCACTGGCCCCATCAGGAAACATGTACTAATAGGAGAGAAAAAAACCAAAACAAATTGTAAATCACTTTCAAATAACTCTTTCTAAAAGACAGTCGGTAATTAACCAGTTTTCCAACAGATAGATGATAAAGACTTTAAAAAAAGATATTTCAGTGCTTAGCAACAGAGACTAACTAGAACAGAAGGTGAAATACTCTATGAATTTAGCCCTGGAAACAGTTTATGAGTCACCCTTGGTCACAACATTCTTTCCAAAATATTACCATAGTGAAAAAAAAAAGTAACAGACAAATACAAGAACACTTATATTGGCTGAGATAAGAGAGGACAGAGTGTGACAAGGATATACTTAAGAGATAACAGAAGAGCATAGAAGCAAATCAGTTTTCATGAACTCTTTAACCAAATAAGAAAAACACATTTCCACTAATAATCTGTTTGATGGTGCTGAATGCCATTTATAAATAAAGACAATTAAGAAAGCAGTCCAGTTAAATTTAAATCATGTTAAGAGATACTAAATAGGGGGAGACTGAACAATGACTATAAGTAGCTCTACATGAATTTAGAGATGGGTGGGTGGTCAAAGATGTCTTGATTGTTATTTTAAGATGGCAAGCACCATAATAAACAGGGAAAAAAAGGATGAGAAAACTCAACTGCAGAAGTAAATGAGATCATATCCAAGATTTCAGGAAAGATAATGGGAACAAATATAGTGGTTAGAGCTTTTTACATTACCAAAACAAAACATTCTAAGTATAGCGAAGTTATAAAGTTGAAGTCTAGTGAATTTTGTGTTGAAGCCGTTACAACAACTAACTTGCCAAAACAATGTTGTAAAGACTAACCTGCTGCAGAAAATTTTTGTTTAACAATGAATTTTTTTACCCAGGAAGAATGAAAGTAGCTACAATCAAGATTACAGGGAAGCTCTACCTCTTTTAGTCCAACTCAGCAAGCAAAAACATAGGAAAAAGTTAGTTTGTATTAATCCTCCTACTTTCTTCTACTCTGTAGCTAACTTGAAGGGAGAATGAAAACCATCAGCAACACCACACACTGTAACTTTTTATGCAAAGAAATGCCATATGAACTAAGAGTTCATAACCTCAGCAGTAATTCTCTGGCTTCAAATATTTGAGACAAGTCTCTTTCTTCCTTGTCATTCTGCTTTATAGAAAACACAACAATTTAATGAGAGAGTTAAAATGCCTGTAATCTTGTGGTGGTCTGAATGCTTTACTACAGAGCAGAAAACCTATTCTAACTCCTTTTCTAGTAATTCATTTTTATATGAAATGAAGCAGGGAAGAGTTTGATAGAGCTTCCTCCTGAAACCAATCCTAAGCCTTCTATGACAAAAGAAATATGGGAATCCACATTCCAGGCAGTAAATAGAACTCAATCTCCCAATCCAAATGTTCTCCTATCAGCAACTTTGCACATGTATCTCCTTCACTTTTTTAATCTTATGCAGACAGACTCCAAATGTCCATATTAAATGGAAAAAACTTTTCACAATTCAATAGAAAAAGAAAAGTTTTAAATTCACAGCAATCCAAACTAATTTCTTCTCCATATTTTTTCATCTTGTCTGCTGTGCCATAAAATTAAATTATGATTAAAAAAAAAGGAGACACAAAGAACTAGAAGAAAATATTAATTAGCTAATGGAGAGATAGGGATAAGGAAAATACAGTGGTAAAAAGGAATGAAGTCTGGGCCACATAAAATAGGCAGAAAAAATACAGAAAGCAAAATGCATTGTTTGTAATCTGATTCACATTGAGAAGACTGACACCACAAGAGCTGCTCCAGAGACGAGAACAGATTCCATACAGAGCAGAAAGAAAGGCTGGAAAAAAATTCTACACATCCTCCAGTTAAACAGAGTAATTCTTTAAGATATACCATTCTGTAGGAGACACACTCATCACCCCTGAAAACAGTCAAGTAAGTATAATTGTCTTCATGCTCATGGTTAGAAAACAATAGTAAAAACAAGCTAAAGGGGACTAGTAAGAGTGGTAACTGCATTTTGGTTTAAATACAGACTTGCAAACAAGCCCAGAAAAGTTTAAATCTGCTTGTCAATTTCTGACTTCATTGTCATCTCCTACTGTTCTTAGAACACAGTTGCCTGTTTTTTATATCCAAAAGGACTACTGAAGGAAGAATGTGCCTCTTTTTTCTTCTAATTTTAGCTGGAGTGCAGACTAAAGTTTTTCAGCATTCTCCTGAAAGAAATACTAGTCTGTAAAAACTTTTCTCTTAAATCAATTAGAGTTCATTAGTACTTTCTAAAGTGCTCATTTAATTTGAAGAAGTGAAAACACACTCAAAGTACCACTCACAAACAACACAACCAAAAAAACCTCACCCCTAACCAACAACAAAGAATAAAGAGTAAGATAAGGGAGAGAAAGGCGAACACTTAGCTTTGCCTATCTCCAGTATTAAGTTTTTGTCTTGTTTTAGTATGAGATGGAATAGTTCTACAATTGAGACTCAATGTCAGTATAAACATTATTTTCTCCTAACAAATTTGTTGAGGAAAAGCAGTACCTTCACATTTCTCAAATGTTAATGCCACATTACATGAGTTCTAACCGATTAACAAAGCTTTGACTCAAAAGTTAAGTTACTTGACTTAAGTCAGAGTCCATGAAAGTCCAGACCAGACTCCATGGGGTTTCAGTCCCATGACCATGGCTCAAGTACACTAAGATAATAAGAGGAGGAAAAGCAGAAATTGAAAATACCTTAGGGACATTAGGTTGTTTCTTATGTGTCTTTCAAATTGTGAAAGCAAAGTTCTCAATCTTAAGAGGCCCCTTCTAGGGGCAAATCTTTTAGGACTAACTGTTACGTGGAACACTTCAAAGAATCAGAGAATTTAAATATACACTATGAGCAAATTTTAGATTCTGCCTCCAGCTTTACAGTCAAAAAAAGGATTTCCTGAATGCTTCCTTTTTGAAAGTTTTCTTGGAAACAGGATGATCTCTCTGTTAAAAGCAAAAAGCTCCTTCCAGTAACAAAGTGTCTACTCAGAGGGCAGACTACCAGATTGCTCCTGAAGCTGAGGTACTTCTGTACCTGGCAGAAGGACTAAACTGTAAAAAGTACAAAACATTCAGCTAGCAATTTGTTATTCATACTTCAGATAGCAGTTGTGATGTGTCCACAAACAGGCGTGTAAGGTAACTGATAAACAACAGAACTGTAAAACAAACAAGTTTTTGTTACTAGCATTCAATATAAAACAATGTTGTTTACACACAACATAGACAGCACTCTAGAGTAAAAGCAAATAGAAATGTAGCTGAAAAGGAGGGTACTTTTCTAAAACCAATAACTAAAAAATCATACCTGGCAAGCGCAGCAATATTTCCCAGGGTGTAGAACACTGCAAAGAGTTTGATCCCCTTTGGGAGCCATAGCAATGCTGTTCCCTATAAAAGACAGGTTATTGGTACATTTGCAATGAGTTAATTCAATTTATTTACATTATATAGTCTATAAATATAACTTTATACTATGAAGAACATAATTCTGACATACGCTAGCAGAGCACACTGCTCTCAGATTTGTAGCAGTTACTACCCAGCACACTTCTATTGCCACCTGCTGGTAAACAATGTGTTGGTTCACTGGATTTCTAGATATTTTTACAACTAGGCAATGTTTCTTTATATTATTGAATACATTTATTTGTACTGTTTATATCCTATTTCACAACACTTTCAGTTTTGTTACAATGCCCCACTGTACATCCTACATCTCTGCACAGAAGGTAAGATGTCATGAAGCTGCACTAATATTCTTCATTGCCTTTCTCCTATTCTCCAATCAACCATTTGGACTTGCAGCCTAAATACACGCTGAGGCTGAGTAGAAACATTTTAGAACTCTTACTTCCAGACACCTCTTCTTTCCACTGAACTTAAAATAATCCAAAGCCTTCTGCTGATCACAGTTCCCTATGACGATCAGGGAGAAAAGGAATCATAGTAAAGATCATCTAGATACAACTGTCACTGCCACGGGCAAGGACACCTCCCACTAGACCAGGCTGCTCAAAGCCCTGCCTTTGAACAGTGCCAGGGATGGGGCATCCACAGCTTCTCTGGACAGCCTGTTCTGGTGTCTCACACTAAAAAATTTCTTCCTTATATCTAACCTAAATATCCCTGTTTTCAATTTGTACCCATTACTCCTTGTCCTATCACTACAGCTTCTAATGAAGAGCCCCTTGCTGGCTTCCCTGTAGGCCCCCCTTCAGATACTGCAAGACTGCTATGAGGTCTCCATGCAACCTTCTCTTCCTCAGGCTGTACAGACCCAACTTTCTCAGCCTGTAAGAACCTAAAGGAAGCCTCTACTAGAAGCAAAACAAACTGTGATCTGCACACTGTGTTCTGGAAAAACCCAACCAAACAAAAAAGGAACTGCATTCTACTCAATTGCAATTTCAGTGTAAAACTGTGGTGAAAAGAAGGAAAAGAGGGAGGAAGAAAGGTGGGGGGGGGAGGAAAAGGGGGAGGAAGGAAAACAGAGAAGGAAGAAAAGGAGAGGACTTCCCCAAAGTTTTTTCAGCTGCTTCTGTGAGATTCCATGCAACTGAAAGCTGCCTTCTTGTATAAGTTACCTGTCAGATTTTGACAAAGCCAAGCAATTAATAGATCTCAACTCTTAACTGCAGGCTTCAGACTCCTGCCAGCCTCTAAAGTTCAGGAATTAACAAATGATGTCCTGACTGTAAAACCACCAGGAGTGTAGCAGGTTTTTCAAGTGTCAACATACAACCACACCTACTGATTTGTTGAGTGTGACATGCTACACTTGTGGTTTCTTCAGCCTTTAAAAACCTTTCAAGCTTCCCCACTCTTTTTTTCCTTTTATTGGAGAGAAAAAATAAGATGGGTGCACACCTCTTTCCTAATGCACCAGTTACAAAAATAGAGCATATTTTGTCAGTGTCCAAACCTTTTAGTAAGAAAATGTATTATGCTACAGTAAAAATGCTCACTTCTGTAACTGGAAGAAAAATGGCCAAAATCATAATTTAGAGATCAACAGCCAATTACACATTTAACGTCCAGTTAAATAAGTGCACACACAATTTAGAATGCAGATTAAAGCAAACACAGAATCACACATAAAACAGGAATATGAATGAGGTTCAACTGTAGAACAATAATAAAGCCCAAGGAAAAAAATAACTTTACTTACAAGAAAAGAACACAAAATGCCAGCAACAAAGCATATGGCAAACCATCTGACTCGAGTACCAAAGCTGAGTGTTGAGGCATCAAGGACCTTAATAAGAAGGGAGGAAAGAGAGGATATTACAAACCCAGTTTAGAACAATCTAAAGGACATTTTTTTCTTTACCACTTAAGTCCTTAATTTCAAACAAAATCATTTTTAGCCAGAAATAATTATTTTACCTTGCTTAACAGTTGTTTGTGTATTAATTCTTTCATATTACAAAATTATACTGTCAATCTGGAACATAAGGAAACGTATTTACAAACAAACAAAAAAGAAAAAACCCACAAAGGTATATCCTGGCATGCAAACAATGCTTCTTCACTTTCAAACAGATTTTTAATCACCACACAATTCAAAATAGTCACAATTGTACCAAATCAAAAGAATTAATGGACCTTCCAGCAATTTGTAGAGGAATTAATTTGTGCAACGCTGTAGGTTCCTACAGACATTATCACCTTTTCCTCTTACTACAGAGGATCCCTTGTACATATTAATGCCAGTATCCACTACAAGCATAACAACTCCAATTTCTCTTCTCATTACCTTCCTGAAGGTGTAGGCAGTTTAACACAGTTTGTCTCATCAGACTAAGCTAACTTGCTGAAAGGGAATATTTCACTTCCTGCTTCTCCAGAGTGACTCCAGAACTTAATGAGCTGAGCTACCTGACACAACTCTTGACATGAGAACAGAATTCGTGTTCCTTCTATTCTGATGACTTGGCTAACGAGCCAAGCCAGCTCTCCAAGCTGTCAGAAAAGCAGCAGGGCTGATGTAAGGAAAGAGGCAGGGCCATGTATCTGGCAGAAAGGCCCCTTTCAGCAGAAGTGATTAGGTATGTTCAGCTCATCTCTACCCAAGCTGTAAAAACAACGCATTTCATCTTACTCCAGGTCACTACAATTAAATGTACTTTCTGTTCTAAACTGGCCCATTAAGTGAAGTATTGCTTCAGCTTACACAAAATTACTTTAAAAAAACAACTTTCCTATTTGTTCACATGTCACAGGCAAACTTGCTCTCGTTATCTAGTCAACAGGTATTTTAATCAAGACTTATTAACCAAATATACATGACAGACCTTCCCCAGCCAATAAGCATGATATTTCTCCTTCTCTCTTGAGAAACTTCTCTTTCAGGCAGTCGTAAGCTAACCAAGGAAATTTGGTTACTGTTTAGAACAATTTTATAGCTGTACAAATGAAGAATCTGTATCTAGTTCAATAAAAAACTGCCACGTGCACACACACATAAAGGTGCTGTGATGACAGAACTTTCCAAAGGTCAGAAGATGCAGCTTACCTTGCTAGGTCCAACACTTTATCCTTATGTATGCATTAAAGAAACAGACAAAAACAGTAACTGAACGGTGGTTTAGTATTTTGAACCATATCTGACAATCGGAGTCCTGAATGCCGGCATTTTTAAGAAGAGTAGGAATAGCTGGTAGCACACAGCTGAAGATACCCATTTCAACCATGCCTTCAGTTACACCTATTCATGCAACTAGTCACAGCACACATACACAAAAATAAAGAGTAAAAATCCTTTCCATCTGTGCTCAGAAATGAAGTGTAGATAGGCCAGTAATATCAGTAAACCAAACACACACATTTCAGATTGCCTAGAAACCAGGGAAAGGATGAAGATAAATCCTTTATTCAGGTGCATCAGGCTCATTGCTGCCACTTACTGCTATTCTACTTCTAATCTTATTATCTGACAGTTATCCTGAAGTGACTACCAGGAGATTTCATTTCTCAAATAAATTTGAAAAGAGCTTTATCTTCAGTTAAATCCCTAACAGTTAAGAGCTGAAAAAAAAAAAACCAGCATAAGAAATAAGAGAACCACACAAAGGCTTGGAGCAAAAAATACCACAAACTCCAAAAACTTTGAAACATTTTATGGATTTAACTCTTAAAAACTGATTGACAATATATGCACATGAACTACAGGCACATAAGTTGGGGTATGAGGGCTGCCAGAGCATTCTGCGTAATAATAAAACTAAATACATTAAATGGTAATAAAATGAAGGCTCATCCTTCCAACCATTCCCAACAATGTCACCATTTATGTTGTCAAGCTGAACCTATTTAATGCAGTGTCTGAAATCCTGAAACTGGGGATCTAAGAAAATGCATTTTCTTAGTCCCTAATACCTCAGGGGACTGAGGTGAGACCTCACTGCAGTCTACAGTTTCTTCATGAGAGGAAGCAGAGGGGCAGACACTGATCAGTTCTCTGTGGTGACCAGAGGAAACAGCTGAAGCTGTGAAAGGACCTTCAGGCTTGATACTAGAAAAAGGTTTTTCACCCAGAGTCTGGCTGGGGACTGGAACAGGCTCCTAGGAAAGTGGTCACAGCACAAGCCTGAAAAAGTTCAGAAAGCATGTGGACAAAGCTCTCAGGCACATGGTGTGATTCTTGTGAATAGTGCTGTGCAGAACCAGGAACTGGACTCGATGGTCCTTGTGAGTCCCTCCCAAGTCAGGATATTCTACTGTTTATATTTTTTGGGTTTCATGGAAGCAATGGAACACATTACCTTTCCAAGATGCCTGTTTCAATGCTGCAGAGAAGCACCTTGCTGCAAAAGCTGAGTTACAGATAGACAGTTCAGCTGTAAACCACAGACACCAGCTTGTGCTCAAATGCCAGGCTCACTCTAGAGATTGAGGACCTGACACCGCACGAATCCCGCCACACGTGCTGCAGGCAGTAATTTCTACACTAGGGACCATGGGACACCCTGAGGTAACAGCTTAGGTTCCCAAACACTATGAACCCTAAGAAAAAGGAAGTCTAAGCTGCTCTTGCAACAAAAGCAGGAAACAACGCAAAGGTGCTAAAGATTCTTTTTGTGTGCCTGACATAAATTATACAGCTAATCCCACACTTGAGATAAAAAGAGTTTATGGTATTTGCATTAGCAAAAGCTTTTACTCAGGAGACTGAAAAAATTTCAGGCACGTCCCACATCTGTAGTTCATGTGGAGAGCTACACAGTAGCGGTGGCAAGGGAGTTCCTGTAAAAACATACCCTTCTTGCTATATCAGCTTGTTTCTGAGAAGAAAAAGAAAAATTAAACTGAAATCAACAAAAGGAAATCCTTAGTTTTCTATTGCTATACTTTAATGACAAACTCCTAGGCAAGAAATAAAGCTTTTTATTCATAGGCTATTTCAAGCTAATAGTATACAAAAGAAATGACCAAAACATCCAAAAATCAAGAGGAAACCCTAAGTGGAAACTGGAATCTGGAATGCAGACTTTCTGAAACATAAGGAACAGTCTCGCAATAACCTGACACATGAGTTGCAAGTGTCGGTAACAGCACCACTGCTGAAGAGTTTGCAAAGGACACACAATAAACAATATGAATGATAATCCACAAGGCTGCTTTTGATCAAAAATAGTTCTTGTGGCTCTGAACATCCACCTAGGCTCCCTCCCTATATTAATGATCTTATAACAGTTTTCCACGTGGGCAAACAGAAAAACAGAACCACTTTATTTTACTAATCTAGATGCTAACAATTACATTTTTTCTCAATGGTAAATATGCAAGTAATGGAGAAAATTCAAAGAAATGTTGAGTAAATTTGCAGAATTGAGTTTCTAAACCATAGTGAAAAAAATATTTACAGAGATATATTCTCATCTTCTCCTAACAGTCCTCCTTATATGTATTTCTATCATCAGTTGAGATTAAAATACCTAGTCTACTCCTCTTGGTAGAAATCTTGTTGAGTGCTTTAAGCAGCTGTCAGCTGTCATGCAACATCCAATATGCCACATGGACTGATTTACATTAGTTTTGGTGTTGATAAAACTAAACAGCATAATGCTGCCCTGAAAACATCATAACACTGCTACATTTATTATTTATTATTGATCTTTTTGTTAATTAATTCCTTTTTAAAAAAATATATATTTAGAATAATGTATCTAATCGCAGCAAGAAACAACAGCTGGTCATCTGAAGAGCTTAGAAAGTAAAGAAAGACTTCACTGAATCATCACATCCCTCTTTCACTATAGACTTTTCTTCTACTTAGCAGGAATGACTTGTGA
The DNA here is from genome assembly GCA_013397155.1 of Irena cyanogastra. Classification (NCBI taxonomy): domain Eukaryota; kingdom Metazoa; phylum Chordata; class Aves; order Passeriformes; family Irenidae; genus Irena; species Irena cyanogastra. The sequence continues at coordinate 328,331 of VWZV01001841.1, read as the reverse complement.
CTTCATGATAAAGGCTCTGCAAAAACCAAGGGAAAGAATACAGAGATATCTATGGACAGGAACCATATGATGGCTATTACACAACGATCAGATATTCCAAAGAGAGGGCCTTTGTTTTCAGCCAAACACATGACTTGTCTCCAGAAAGATCATGGAAACAGCTGAAGATTTTACACACACTATGCATAACCTCACACTTTCTTTCACAGCCCCAACTCTTACCAAGTGTTCTTCTCTGCATGGGTGCACATACTTTTTTTGCTCTAATACACACACTTTAAATATAGTCAGCACCACTCAGCTCTAGCTTTAGTGAATGTCACGTATGAATTTCCTCTCTAAAGAGGCTTGATTACCACTGTTCTACAAACACATTGCTACCTTGAGAGAAAAATACAGCTGAGAAACTGCCTGATCTAAACACCTGACTTTTTTTAAAGTCAAGTGGTGGTATTTAGTTATTTTAAAGATCTTTCTCGTTCATCTCAGCATGAAGCTCCAAAGACATAACATTTATAAGTTTTTGTCTATCATGTTCTGGACAGGCTTTAAATATAGTCAGATTTTTCTTATTTAAAGTCTTTCTGGCTATAACAGTAACATTACGTGCAATAATGAAATCCTATATAGTTTAACTACTGACATGTAACAAAGTAAACACATTCTTAGGTCAGTTCTCTCCTTAGGATATAGAACTCAAATATAAAATCATTAAATATGTAGATATTTATCTACTGATTGCCACCTTAAAACTACTATCACAACATCAAGTAAAGGAAAACTCTATGTCACTATCATGTGCCTTGCATGAAATGTGCCTGGTGATGGCAGAATAATCAATTCTCTTGGAACTGAACAGAAATGTAAGTATTTTTTTGATAATCTGGGAAGAGCAGATGGTCTTCTCTCCCAAAGGGAAGCATCCCTCCCAGATGCTGGCAGCCACTTCTGGTGGGAAAGGGCACAGATTCTACACTGCTTCCAGAATCAGTGGACACAATTTAGGTGCTTTGCTATGGCAGAGAGGCCAAACTCATGAACCTTGAAGACCAACGGCAACTCATTGCAAAATCAAGCGAAGCATGCCAGCAGCAAGCTGCTAGAACTAATATTGTGCCAGCTATGCTCCGTTTGTGCTGGTTCCCCAAGGTTTGCTAGCTGCAGCTCAGATCCCAGCCACATTCCAGCCTCCTCCACCATGCTCCAACACCCTGGAAGCAGCAAGCAGTAGCAAGATATTCCTTGATGTGGGGCACTTTGACCTGCAGTCACATGAATTAAGAGGGAGCTAAAGGAATAAATGGTTCTTTGTAAGCATGCTCAGCTTTGCTTCAACCTAGAGATTAGCTCTCAGGAATGTATGGTCTTCAAACACAGTAAAAACGAAACAAAAAACCCCACTATGAGGAAGACAATAGGCAGGAAAAAAGCCATACTTAAGGAGTAAAGGGCAAAAAGTAACTAAAGCAGAATGCACATAAAACGATGTTTGTCTAAAAAAACTTTTGTTTCTGCAAGTTTAAGGGCATAAAGGAATGGAAAAGCAATTTACACTGAATCGCAGACTCAGCTGGGTTGGCAGGGAGCATAGTGTGTTATCTGGTCCAAACCCTCTGCTTAAGCACAAGAAAACCTTGTAGAAACCGAAGAACTCCAAGCCACCAACACAGCCAAAAGCTTCACAAAGAGTAACTCGCCAGAACTCATCCTCCGGGCAAAGCCTGCTGCCCACAACCCTCGTCCCTGGGCGCACGCCGCAAACTCTGCTCTCTGCATTGCTTGCCGACCTCTGCCCTGCTCTGACACGGTCGCCAGGCACCGGGAAGCGGGGTGTGCGTGTGCGCAGGCCGGGCACGGGGGAAGGCAGCGCGGGGACCACGGCAGCGTCCGAGCCGCGGACGCCGGGCCAGGCCCGCCGCCG
>VWZV01001841.1:295303-326362 GCA_013397155.1 Irena cyanogastra | reverse complement strand
CCCTCTCCCCCGCCCCCCGCCCCGCCCACCCCCCGCCGCAGCTTCTCCATGCCGGCCCTCCCTGGGCAGGGCCGCGCCGGGGGTCGGGATGGGGCGGGACGAGGCCGCGCTCCGCCGCGGGCCGCCGGCCCAACCGGGAACTGACGCGCGCCCCGAGGCGGTGGCGGGGCCGCGCCTGCGCAGTCCCAGCCGCTGCCGCGGCTCCCCGTGGGAGTGGGCTGGCGCCAGCGCTCGGCCGTGTGCGCGGGTGCGGCCGCGGCCCCCGGTACAGCCCTCGCTGGAGGCACCGGGGAGGAAAAAGGGCTTTTTCAGCCTGACCCCGCCTTCATCGCCGCCCGCGGAATAGGCCTTCGCACGGCAGCGTGATCTGCATGAGCGCGAAAAACACATGACGTAGAACACGGGACACAGCGCCGAGAGTGCGCGAGGCTCCGGTAGAACTGCGTTGGGATACGCTAGTGCTGGGATACCTCGTACAGGTGGAACTTCCTTAGCATCAGTTTCTGCCCGTTGCCTGTGGTCCTGTTGCTTGGCACCACCGAACAGAGCCTGGCTCTTCAAATGAGGCACAGGAAATTCCACTTGAATACGGGGAAGAACGTCTTTACTATGCAGGTGTCTTAGCAGTGGAACAGATTGTCCCGAGAGGTTGTGTAGTCTCCCTCAGTGGATGTGTCCTAGAACCATCTGGATGCGATCCTGTGCCGTGTGCTCTAGGATGGCCCTGGAGCGCAGTGCGGTTCCGAGCAGCCGGCGGTGTCCGGCTCGGCCTGGCTGTTGCCGGGCACGGTGCGGGCGGGCCGGGCCTTTGGTCACTCGCTCCCAGCCGGCAGGCACGCTGCCAGCCACAGCGCCAGCAGCTTCAGCCTCCCTTGAATTGGGGTGCCTGAGGCGTCCAGCGCCCACTGAGCAAGCCAGGTGTTTTTCCCACTAGAATGGATGGGATATGGAGAAATGGGATTAAATGTGAACATCTTTTTCCAGAGATTTCCAGTAGGGCGCTGTTAAGCTCTGCCCCTGTTGGAAGGGATGGGGGCAGAGGCCACCACGCTGCCCTGTGGCTTTGCTTTGCCTCCTCATTGCCAGCAACGCTCCGTCTTCCACCTGCCCTGTTCAAACCTGGTCATTCTGTGTAAGTGGAAGTCTTCCCTATCCTGCTCGGTTCGAACACTGACCCTGTGTGTCCTCCGGGGCTGTTTCCACCTGTGTGTGTCTGCTGTGTGACCGGCCCTTGGACCAACACCTCAGCACTGGCCTGGGTCGCTTGCAGGGGGAATTAGGCTCGTGGCTGGAGGAAAGGATCGAGGTGTCACATGCAAAGTGAGAGCGGGCAGCAGTGTGGGCTGGGGCAGGAGAGGGAGATGGGTGATAAGGGCTGTGTAACATGCTGCTGTGTGAATGAAACTTGATAAAAGCCAGGGCAGCAGAGCCCCCAGTGAGGCCCTTAGGACAGAAATCTTCCCTTCCCACCCTGCTCCCTTTCCCACACACACTTAGGAAGTTTCTTATGTGCCTTCTACTTTGGCTTTTAGGTGAAGCACTTGGACACAAACTGTACCTTTCCAGCCTGATGACAGGCCATTGGCATCTCAGGAAGCTTTAGGTCAAGGCTGAAATTAATAATGGAAGAAACACTTGCAGACATGGCTGCGTGAAAGTAACCAAACAACCACAGAATGTCACCTGGGCCAGGCAGCATTGCCCATAGCTTGCGAGGACCTGTGCAGGGAGGACAGTGTGTAAGGGAACAACATAACCATGACCCTGCAAGAAGGGGAGGAGAAATGGGAGAAGGAATGGAGAGGGTTTATGAGGGTGTGTCTAAGTGTGCACAAATCACCTTTCTTAGTAGCCCTCAAAATTGTACAAAATTATTTGTTACAGAAGTGTTTTAATCCCAGTGCATATGTGGGAGCAAAATATAAAGCCAAGAAAGCTCTCTTTGGTTTTTTTCCCCCCTCCCAATTTACAGATAGATATGGATAGATCCAGAAAATTTAAATCTGAGTCTAGCCTTCTGGTCTGCATGACTTTAAGCGGGAATGGTTGGCTGTGCCTTGGATTACTGCTGACTTTCTGGTAGTACAGGGAGTACAGGCAGGTAAGCACCTGGCAGAGAGCAAGCTGAAGCAGTTCTTTTGTTCTTTTTGTGAACAAATGCACAGAGAAAGCAGAGAAGAGCAGTGCACACCCAGGCAGTGTGGGGCATCCAGCTTGCATGATACTGCTATTCCCTCTTCCCACCTGCAGCTGCTTGGGCTGTGCAGCCTGCCTGGAACCCACTGCTGTTTCACTCCTGAATGAGGCAAAAGGTGTTTTTTGTTTCCTTGCTATTTTCTTGAGCAGAAGGTTGTCATAGTCACCCTAAACATATTTTTCATAGTTCTCTGCTCAACAGAAATTCTTAATTCTCTGTACTGTCATGAAATACCATACATATATGGTATGAAATGCAGTCATTACCTTGCCATGAGGAAGAGACAATTTGGAAGGCCTATGTTGTTCTGTGTTTCTGTGCTCATGAACTTTGGCTGAAAAGGCAGCAGGATCAAAAAATTGCTCTGCTTTTCTAAAAAGGTAAAGTTCTTTTTATACACAAGTCAAAATAGCTGGTACAAAGTATCATTATGCCTTTAGATCACAAACCTACCACATCTGGAGATACTTTCTGGTTTTATGATGACAGTGTTAGGGATTTGCAAGCCTCATTTTCTCTATATGTAAGGGATGGTGTGGTTTACTTGGAAGTTTCATTGATTCCTGACCTTAATGGTTTGCATGTATTTGCATCTAAATTTGAAGCTAATTAGAAAATCTGCTAAGTATTGTTGTCTTCCTGAAAAATGTGTGAATTCAGCCAGCTTACTGAATTGATGCAGTTGGTGGCATACTTTTAATGTACCATGTACATTTATGTACATTTAATGTACTTTTAATGTCTGCATGCTTCAGTCTTGGAGCTCTAACAGCTGTAAACAATTACTCCACAAAAATAACAGTTCTGTGATTGCTCTGGTCATAATGTAGGGCTCTAATGGCCTGCAAGCTCTGCTGCCATCGGAGGCTCATGATGTTACTCTGGGCAGACAGGCTGAAGCCTCCTGACAAGGTATGGTGTTACTCTAGATTATTATGTGTCGTGGCTGTCCCAAATGTGACCAAGGTGGCGGAGACCACACTGTATATCTCCCCACCTTTGCATTCTTTATCTTTGGAAAGGGGATATTTGAATGAATACGGCTGAAAGGTTAAGGTCAGGGGTTATAAGGAATGTTAAACAAATGGTCCTACAGAGACCTACTGGGAGCATGGTAGAAAACAAAATGTAGAGCTGCTTTGGGGACTTGCCTATTCCACTTGATGAGACACCACCTCAGTTCTGCTGTGCGGCGCAAACATCTCACATCATACAAAGCAGCAGCATCTGAAGGCCTCTGAAGGGAAGGGAGCTTAGCAGTAGGGAATGAATGCCCTTCCTATCTTTTGAAAAGGTCCTGTGCTTCTGGAAATGCAACAATGAACATCTTCCAACAAGCCTGCATTGCTGACAGTGACAGGTAGGGTGATCCAAAACCAAGGAAGCACAAGCTGAAAAAGGTGTCTTCTTTCTTACCCCTCAGTTCAAGGAACCCATCTCTTCTAATTTGTCTGCAGATCAGCCTAAGTCACAGGCCACGTGGCAGCTTCATGGTAATTGTTCCTGCTGTGACTCAAACCTTTCCAGATTCAGTCATCACTTCTCTAGGGACACAAAAAAAACCTCTCATAGATCTCTGATGTAGAAAACTGAGGCATACAAAAACCAGCTACAGATGAGCTATTTCCCAGTGTGCTTGGCAGGCACCTGGTAGTAGCCAGGTGTGTGTGATTCACAGGAACACTGTGAGCTATTGCAAAGCTTTGGAGGGAAAAGTAAAAGCCTCTAGTGGCTCACTGTGGCCAAAACAACACATATGCAAGGAAGTACCAAATAGCCTTGTGAGCTCTTCCTCTGTGTGGTATCATACACTCAGATCAGGTAGCGCAGACGCTTGGTCAGCTGATACACTACTGGATATCCTGCCAAATCTTTGAACCCTTTCCTGTTACTAACAATAATCCGGCTGAGAGCTGATGCTGATGTTTACTAAGTTACAGTATAAGACACACAAAGTAATAGACAGGTTACTGATCACACTGCTGGCTTTCTGCTTTGCTTGCAGGTGACCCATAGCATCAAGTGTGTACAAAAATACCTTGTAATTGTTGCTTTACATGGCTTCCTCATGAACAAACAGCAATTGTTTTAGGATTTTAAGTCATCCTAGGTGCAAGGAGATGTGGTATGTCCGAATCTGCAAGAAAGGAACATTTGAGATAATCTTGCTACTCCCTTGGCTCTGAAACAAGTTAAAATCTGGAGATCTTTCTGTCCTGAAACTGTGATCTCAGATCCAGTCAGACTGCAGTGACAGATTGGAGGAGATTAATATCTTGTCCTGTCAGGAGACACCTTTAAGGTTTCACACTACCACATCTCCTCTTGAAAGAGGCTACTGGTATAATTTACATTACTCCATACCACTCTAAGAAGGCACCCCTGTAGTTAACACATACCTTAGGACTAGAAACACAATATGAAATTATTCCCATCAGTGTATAAATCACCATCAATTACAGCAAGTTACAGCAACAGTTCTCCCCTGAGTAAGTTATGTACTAAATGCTTTCGAAATTATTAAATACTTTCCAAATTTTAAGAGGCTTACTTTGTATCTTTATATTTTTCTAACACAATGGACCAAATACAGCCACTATGTAAGTGCAGCCATAACTGACATTGCCTTCTCTTGCACCAAAGGCTGGGTTTGGATCAGTTATCTCCATACAAGTTTCACTTAATGAGAAAGACATGACCCAGATTTCAGACGAAACGAATAAGCGGAAAATTCCTAGCCTTGTTGCTATAGTTACTTGAAACTGCTGTTAAAGAAGATGGGAAGAAAGAGAAAAGGATGAAAAGCAGGAAAAGAAGAGAGCAATATGATAGTCAGGCTTAGGCCATGTGATAGAGGTGATGATCTGGAAGGAGCAGGACCCCAGTGATGACAATCAGAGCAGGTTATCCAGAAAACCAGTATTTAAACCAGTATTTCTGCCTTCTATTGAGTTGATGCCATGGACATTGGTTATTTTTAAGTGGTTACCACAGTGACTAAATGCAATGCACTGGTAGGTATTAGATCTGCAAAGGCAGAAAGGGATTGGGGTGGGGAGAGACAGACTTCTCCACAATTAATTTAATAAAGAAATTGCCTAATTTTAAACACCAGACTGATTGCTTTTCTACTTTATAGAGATTGTAAAACTTGCAGCAATGTCTTGCTCAATCAGAATAAACTTTTTAGCCTTTGTGTAAATTGGCAGCAGAAATACTCCAGCTCTACGGAAGCAGAACTGCAGTCATATTGCATCAGGCAGTGAGCACTGTTCTTCCCTAAATGCAGACAGGACAAATGTGAGACAGGGGGAAAACGTAAGAGAGCTGGTAACTGTGCTTTTGAATATTTCCTGTATTACTGTTTTATATTCTACTGCTAACTTTTAAGTCTGTCACATGAGCATGAAAAAACAGACTGTATTCATTAAAGGCTTGGACTAAGTGATATGAACGTATCACTCTAATAGGTTTTTTTATTACTTGTCTCTATCTCATCTTTTTATTCCTGCTCTTTTTGAGTGCCTTCACATTCTTAGAACTGGCATGTGAAGAAATAACCTTTGTCTGCACCTATACCAGTGTAATACAGATTCATGTACACTGGACACATACACAGTTGGAGTAAATGCCTTTGGTAGTTTGATGCTCTGCGTATTAGTTGGACCATAATACAGTTGGTATCAACATTCATACAAGAACTCAGGGAAAACACTGGAGTAGTTAGAAGACTGGTCTGTCCTAGTCTAGGACTGTGTTTTCTAAGCACTTTATTTCCATGTCAAAACCTGTCTTGGTCCCAAGGAGAGAACTCCCCTTTTTTTTTACTGCCTCCTCAGTCTCTAAACTTACTGAGACTTTCCCCATCCAATTCTCAGCTGTGCTATCCTTGCTCAGATGACACTGTTGTGCTATGTATGGAGAACAAAAGGTAACCCTCAATCCTGTGGACTACACTCTAAGTGTGCTTTCTCTGAGAGCTGGCAGGCCATATTGGTAGCACTGGGGCCAAGAGATTTTTCTGCTGGTTTTAGAGTAAGGAACAGTCACTTTATATATAAATATTAAAAGTAAAAATCCTCCAAAACAAAAAAATAACAAAAAAAGACCCAAACCAAAACAAACTTCAAAAACCCCCCAAGAAAACCCACTACCCATATATAGCAGCATTGGCCAAAATGATTATAAAGCATGAGACAGTTGTGTGAGGGTGAATAAAATTCACTATCAGTAGGTGTTATTAAAGAATCCTTGCAAAGTAATTCCTTCTCTTCTGACCACACAATTATGGTTATTGCTTTCTGCCATGTAATTACCATGCTACCAAATTATTTCCACATTTGAATCATAAATCATCAAGCTTCCAGATCAAGGACACTCAGTCTTGCAATAGCAGAAGAGATTGTGAGCCAATTTGATGCCATAGCCAGTTACAGTCTTAAGTCTTCCCGTTCCAAAGTGACTCAAAACATCTCCAGCTCAAACTGGGGAGAAAAGGGGGAGGGCAGACAGCTTAGCTGGTACTCTCTCCCATTTGAGAGTGGTTGTTGCATTCCTTACCAGCAGCATAGCAGGACTTGCTCAGAAAGGTGAGAAATTCTTTTCTGTCTGAAGACATGAAAGACAGCAGCTGTTGCTATAGCAGTAACCACTGCAGCAAGAAAGGAAAGGCCATGTGGTTCCCAGTCTTACTGTGGTGGAACAGAAGCAGAACACACAGGGCAGTGCCTTGGAGCAGAGCAGCACAGGTTTCTAGTGACAGGACATATCCTACAGATGAAAGTTGTTATTAAACCAAGCTGTGAAATTAAAACCAAGGTATTTCAGAACAATGGCAAGTGCAGACAAGCCCTATAATCTTATAGATCAAAAGCAAATACTGAGCTCTAACTTATAATTAATCAGTGAAAGTCACATAGCCCCCTTGTTTCATCCAGCGCTACCTGAGCGGAGTAAGACAAGAACAAAAGGAAATCAGCACCATTAAGGTATTCAGAATCAAGAATACACCATCTCCAGTCCTCTTTTAGCTAGTGCTCCCCTTTTTGGATTATCCCAAGCAGCCTCATCCTAAAACAGCCATATGCTAGTGTGTTGCAGTGTTTTGTGCCAGAGGAGTAGGGTGCAGACTAATCATACAATTATTTATTGCAACAATTCCTTTTAATAATATTCCAATTATCTCCTTACTCCCAGCACCTTTAAACAAAGAAATTGTATGTAAATGGCTTGATAATTAATGCTTTGACTGACACAGGCCATAAGTCACTTGGTGGCACTCTGTCCATATAAACTATTTTTGTCACTAGGCAAATATCAGACAGTGAAAATAAGCCCAGTCTCGATTTCCCTTCCCAAACAAGGCCACATCCCTTCTAGTCCCATGAAAAATGCTTTGTTGCCATCCCTTCCCCTTTTTTAAGTTTGTATGGGATGCAAGAAGCATCCCTGGTTTAACAATTATGTGAAGCCAGGTAAAGCCCACTTTCCACCTGCAGTTCACTCTTGCTCTAGCCCAGTATGAAAGAATTTGAGCCTTGTCACACTGAATGGATAAGGGGAAGAAAGAAGGAAATAAAGTATGGTGCAGCTACCAGGAAAATGAGAGAAGGAACTCTTGCAAATGGTATTCTCAGAGTAAAGGAGCAAAGACAATCAGGAGGTAATGAACAGTGATCAAAGCAGGTGAGGGTAGAGTACAGCCTGTACTGCAAGCTTCACGCAAGACCAGCATAACACATTTCACACCTATCAAATTCAAACTCAGTTGTAGCTTATTTTTCTCTCCAGAAGTAATACAACAAACTATAAAGTCCCAAGATAACCAGCTGTCCTTATCTGCTTGTGTCTCACTACTCATTTGTACAGAAGTCTAACAGTGCTTCTATTCCAGGAGATAAGGAGAAAGGGGGAGTGACTACTTTTGTGACAAGACAGCAGTACCGAAGGGGGAGCTTTATGCAGTAACTTTTCTAAAGCAAGAAGCAGCAGTCAGTACCAGCTTTAGCCATCAGCAGATATGCCCTATTTGCCTCATTCTTGTACATCCATCAAACAATGTTAGCATCACAACAGAATTAGAAGATGGTCAAGACCTGCTGTAATTGCTAGAAGACAATATGTAATACTGACTTAGTTGCATAATGAGAGTTCTGAATTCAACCCTGCCTATCATAATAGACCTACTCAGTCTAAGTATCCATACAAACTTTTTCCTGCTGGGGGAAGAAGTTTTAGGTATTGGGATCCTCAGGACACTTACCTAAATTCAGTACATACCATTTACTTTTTCAGCCTGTTTTTGCTTCATGCTGTTGCAGTGTGACACTCCATAATGAAATTTCACTTTTGCATCTGTTATCACAGTATGAAAAACAAAACTCTTCCAAGTGTTCAAGAGTTTTATTGCCATTTGGAATATGTTTATTGTTCAAAAACACTGCACTGAAAATCCATAACATATATTCTCACATTCTTTGTCAATTTTATCTTTACAGCAATGTAACTTTCAGGCAGATAATGCAGGAAAACCACTCTCACAATGAAGTCAAAAACTACTGAAAGGCACTTTGCATCTTTCAGATCTTGGACTCCAAACAAGTTTAGTTTTTGCCTGTGTAAGAATTACATACATCTAGAATAACTCAAACAGTAGGAAAAAAATAAAATCCACTTAGAACTTCTTAAAGAACAGTATCAGGCTTTGTTGCCTTCCTTCATTCAGTGCTATGCTTTTGTTTTTCTAAGCCTTCTTTAAATAGTGTGCAACATAAAAATGGATGTTAATGAAGTCTCTTTACTGAGAAAAGGCATGCAGTGAGGGAAGAGGGATGGCTGCTCACTTCCAGGCTGCCTATCTACACATTTGTTCTTGTAGATCAGCAAGCCACTGCTTAAGTTAAAAAAAAAAAATAGAATAGGAATGAATGCACTCAAGTTAAATGGCTTTTAAGAATATGTTAATACATAAACAATGATACCACCTACAGTTCTGTTTACTGACCTCTGTTCATGTTGATTTTAAAATGAGTTTTGTCAAACCATCATGGGACACTTTTGTAGACTGTTAGATAGAAAAGTTGGTTTTCAAATATTGCTTGTTATTTGGGTGGCTAATATTTTATTAAAAGGGTAGTTAAAGATCAGTAAGGCAGCAAGACTTTAAATTTAATGGTTTATGTTGCTGAATAGTACTTTTTAAAAGGCAAGATAAAAAAAATACTATAAGAATTCTTGGTGGGGTCATATTCATAACAGGTGTTTCTGTTTCATCCCCACTGTAATTGTCACAGCAACTGTAGATGGCATATCTTCCTTGGTTGTCATTCAGGATGAATACATTCCCTGGCTTATTTCAAGTAATAGATTTAGTTCTTTTTCTCCAGCCTGCCAAAAGAAAAACAGCTTTTGTAAGAGTGAATACTGAAATACAATTGCTATTAAAAAACTCTGAACTTACAGTACAACTTTATGAATGAAGGACATTGTGCAAAAGTGGACATGTCTCTGCATAAATTACTGACCAGTCTCATTTTTTGATTTATATTTCAGAAGGTTTCATCCTCTATTGCTCCATAGTAATTTCTTGAGGCAGAAGAGAAAAAAGCCATAATCCTGATCACCAGGATTGCTCAGGGCAGTGTGTGCACTGCTTGCTACACGGTGAGGGTGTGAGACTGATTGCAGTCTGCTCCCCAGGCATGCTCAGCTGGCTCTACCTCATGTATGAAACAGTTAGCTCTGATAGGTTTTGTATGACTTCTCTTTCTGGCATACAACTCCCTCACAGTTTTATGGATGTTTTCATCTCAGGAAATAGTTACCAAGATGGACACACACAGAGAAACCAACAGACTGCACAAAAAACCCCCAAAATAGCTAGCAGCTGCTGAAGGCCCTGTCTACACTCTCATGACCATAAGGGCTTCCTGCCTTTTCTATGTGCAGACCTCAGAAGGTTCAAAGGAGGTGCGAAGTCGATCGTTTTGCCTACTGACAACAAGCTTGTTAACAGGCTTGCAAAAGGTAATGACGTTTTAAACAAGTACAAGTTCAGAAACCACGCTGAGCTTTGCGCCTCAGTTAAAAATCACTGACAGAGTATTCCAGGAGCCATCAGTTTATGACTTCCCCATTTAAAAATGTGACTTGCCTGTATTTGATCAGTCGTCCTCCTTGAATAAGTTGTGCAATTTCATTAGTGAAGTGGCATGCAAAAAGAAGCCAGTTTCTTGGCTGCACTTTGTAAGCAAATCTCATGAAAGCCAAGGAGTAACAACACAGTGCTGCAAAGGATGATAGATCTTGTTAATAGACTGTAAATATCTGCATTTTGTTGAGCCACAATTTTCCTACTAGTAAAATGTAATGACAGGTGGAAGATTTATTGCTGCTTATGAGTTTTCCAACAGCCCTACAAACATGTTCCCTTTGAAGATCCAATGTAAGAAAACACAAAACATTGCTCATTTCTACTAAACAAGAAAATATACACAAAACATTGCTCATTTCTACTAAACAAGAAAATCTACATGGCTGCAGCTTTTCATAAAAATGCCTTTTACTCATACACTATCGTATGATGCAACTGAAGTCTTTTTAGTTTATCATCTAAATTATCTCAGCCAGAAAATAAGAGTTTCTCTCCATGATACATAGTCTGTCATATACTATTATTCTGACAATTTCTAAGACAAAGTATTTTTGAAGACACTAATTGCTTAAATACAGTTCTTTCTGGGAACATTTTAAGATCAGGAACTTTCAATGTCCAGGAAATCACGAACATTCAGAAACATAGAGCTTTGTTATTTGCTTTCCAGAAAGATGAGAAAGTATTTTTATCTACTCACCTACCGTAATTAAATACAGGAAATTACAACCCAGGAATTACCTGGTTTTGTAAAGTTCTGACAGGCTTAAAGAAAAGATTGGTAAATTAACTGTTCAAGGAAAACAGCCTTTTTAAAACTACAAATACTCTTTTTGCATCTCCCAGGTTCTATACATACACCAAACTATATATACCTGCAAAAACTTAAAAAGGTGTCTCAACATTGCTGAGCTGGGTAGCTGCCACCAAAACACTATTTGCAAAACAGTTTTGCTGTACTGGAGACTATTTAAACTAGTCTTCTGTCTCAAGGAAGCTCATTAAGGGACTGCATTACTCTAAGCAGAGCCTAACAATAATGAGACTATAAAATTTCTTAAGCCAAATGCATTTTGCTTGTGGGAAGAAGAATTACTCAGAATTAAGTTATTAAGTGAATTAAGGAAGAGATATAATGCCAAAGTTAAGCTAATAAATTAAAACTGCAAGCTTTCTAATCCTAGATAAGAATTTTTCATAGAGACAGACATCTAGGCAAAAACTATACATGTTCCAAAGAGAGGTGGAGAAATATTACTTATGCATTTGAAAAGAATTTCTCATTGAGAGTCACAATAGTCTCTCAGACAACAGCTTTGCAAGGAGTTAAAAGTCTTCTTTGCTGCTTCTTGCACCCTGCTGACCAAGCATTACCATTTCTTCACTTTGTCAGTGCTGATAAATATGAAAATTTCATACTAACCACAAAGGATCATTGTTCTTTATACAAAGAATAAAACTGAGTAAAGAGATACATTTTCAACAAGTGTGTGCAATAGCACAAGATAATAGGAGTTATACTTCAGAAGGCAGTCTGGTCTTGAAAACTGCTGAGGGTCAAGAACTGCCTCACTCTCCCCTACCAAATTAGTGGAAAGCTTTCCAAAAAAGAGCCCTGCAGTTTTTCAGTACCTCAATTTAAATGGCCTCTAAAGTTAGGTAACAAGATATTTGATATCCACATCTGCTTTGATCACAAGTTTGCAGACAACTAATAACACTGCTTAAAAGACACAAACTGTGTTCTGGAGTCAGTTTTCTAACAAGTTTGTCTCAGGTCTTACCAAATGTCATTCGGCCACTAACAATTTCTGGCGATTTCTTCATGTCATTAATAGCAGCGACAGGAAGACCCCAGTTGGCAACTGGCCCCCAAAAGTGCTGTGAAGAGGGGGGAAAAAAAAAAGTTAAATAGAAACAAAAATCTTCTGCAGTATTCTTACAGTTTTTTCTTAGCCACACAAAACTAGAAGGGAGCGTTATGGGTAAAATTCCAAGAAAAGACAGAGACTACTTTTAACGTAAGAGAGAAACTAAACCTTGCTTTTAGTGGGATCTACTCTTCAGAAGGAAAGGTAAAGGAACCTACTCTGGATCTCCTTTCACATCAGAAAGGAACTACCTAAAGCCATTGAAATAGAATTTTGTGTAATTATAGCTCAGCAGTCATAAGCCATCTGATTGACATTGTCAGATACTTCAGATTTATAGCTCACTTCTGTGCAGAGAATTAGCATTTCCCTTTCAATTAAGGCTCCTCAAAAATAGAATGAAAATGTAAGGACTTGGTGAAGTGAAGAACTGAAAGCGTTTTGATTTTATGCTGAGGATGAAGAAAAGCTCAGCAAGCATCTTCTTGTGAGTGCTTATACCCTCTCTTTGAAAGAACAGGGCCAGCAAGCAAAGCAAACTGTTATCCTGAGCTTCATCTGCAATAGCTGAAATGACTTGGTGATTATATAAAAGTCAGTGATTCAACAAATGTTGGAGGAGAGCAGTTAGCAACAGGTGTGTACAGATAGAAAAAATAGAGAAAAGAAGTGGAAAGGATCAAATCAGAAAAACTGACAAGTTTATTTTGATGGGTTTTATCTAAAAGATTCTAAACTGATAAAAATAGTGTCTCAAGTTGAATTTCTACTACTGTTATGAGCAACAAGGCTTCATGAGAAGTCTTTCCACAGATGCACAAGGTGTTTGCCTTAGCTTCTAAGCAGAAACTCATTCTCAAAAGTAACTTGGCCAGATACAACAAAAGAGATGCACCTCACAAGAAAAAGGTTTGCAGATACCAGCTATATCCATTATTTTGATGCTTTCTGTAACTGTAACATGTTTAATGATTTGGAATTCTCAGGGGGTATTTAAATTTCTTGGAATTTTAATTCCATTATACTCCCGCCAATCTTTCTTGTAACAGTACCGTCAGATTAAAAGCCACACTTGCTTCCTGCAGTTGCAATAGAAGAAACTTAAACAGAAAAAAAGTGAGTTTAAGTTACACATACAGTTTTGATAGCTCAGCATCAGGGGTAACATGGCATTACTCAGGAGAGTTGCATGACTACATGGTGTTTACTCTCTACCACCACACCAAAGCAAACTGCAAGTGGAGAGACACTACCTGTATTTGGTGATGGTTTTATAGTCATTTCAGGGGTCTCATCTGAACAACTGCA
The DNA here is from genome assembly GCA_013397155.1 of Irena cyanogastra. NCBI lineage: Eukaryota > Metazoa > Chordata > Aves > Passeriformes > Irenidae > Irena > Irena cyanogastra. The sequence goes on along the minus strand of VWZV01001841.1, from coordinate 312,834 downwards.
GCTAATGAAAAATAAGCTTTTTTTTTGACTCTATGAAATATTTACAGCTTTTAAGAATCTGAGTGACAACTTCTGCTTTGAAAAGTAAATTAAATCAACTTTAATTATGGTTGTGTTCTAATAGAATCTTGGTTATGTTCTAATGGAAACTGATTTTTACTTAATCAGTTTCCATTAGAACATAACCAAATAATATACTATAGGTTATAGACCACTCAAATCCAGGCTGTGCAAGCTGAAGAACCATCAGTAAACGAAAGTACTGCAGCAGTAGCTTTTCTCCACTGACAAGAAGTTTTATTTGGAACCTTGAGATGGCTATCAGGCTTTAAGTGCCTCCAGGCAGGCAGGCCTTTGAAGTCCCACAAGAATTAAAACACACCTGTAAGTTTGTCTTTTGTCTAGGTGCAAATCTTCCATAACATTATGATTCACAGTACATCAGGCATGAATTCCCACTTCCAGTTTCAGTGGCAAACTGAAAGGGTCCAGGACAGAAAAAGAATGTAAGGTGAGTTATTTTGTACCTTTATTGTCTGGCCTGAAGGCCATTAGAGATAAGCCAGATAGCTTGGTTATGTAACAGTATTGCTGTTATGTACAAGAATGGGTTTCAAGCTGCTCTGATCGCCTTAGCAAAAGAGTATGGAAAAAACAAAGCCCTTTTGATTTAAGACATTCTGAAGGAGCTAACACTTGGTCATCCTAACCTCAGACTTGCAATTAAATATTCCTAGTGCATCACTCCTGGAGGTTTGCAGTATGCTTTCAGGTGCAGACAAAGTCATAACAGTACTGAGGGAAAAAGACAGCAAGTTACTGAAGTTAGGAGAATGTGAAACCAGAAATCCCCTCCCTTTTCTTACCGTACTGTTCAAATGCACCATCATTGTTTTCCATTCAAAAAGCACATGAAAGAAAGAAGAAAAAAACCCACATTAGTTTCTTTTCATAATCTACATAGACAAAAGCATACCACAAATAGAAAATAGGTAGAAGTCAAGAAGCTGTCATGGCATTAACTTTGAATAATGTATTAGTGTTAAAAAAATCCCATTCCCACAAGAGTTATCACTGTGACAAGTGTTTGCTGCTCTTTTTGCCAGCTACATAAAATCCCACTATGATCAGTGGAAGACATTCAACCCTTCAGAGCACCCAAGATCCCACCCCAACTATTTGGGATGCCAAAAGACATCAAGCTTTGTCATGACAAAGCTAAACAGCTAAAACTCTTCAGTGAAAGCTTTGAAGTTGCTTGGAATTCTTTGTATACACCTCTGTAAGTAGGTCAAGCCAAAGATTGCCAGATATCTTCCTGAAACTAAATCTGGGCCAACTGTGGCTGTACCAAACATGAGCTATAACACATTCTCAGTGATACATGCAATTACACTTCAGTCATGTATGGTGTTCATTTCATTGATCATCTAGGCCCTAGTTTATATAATAACTTAATGATCTAGGCACAAAAGATAAACTACAGCATACATTTAAGATTGTTTGTTACAAAGCTTTTGTAACAAAAGATTACTAACTTTTAAAAACCTTCTTTCTAACAAAGATACTGATAAGACTTAGTTCTGAATTGTGACTTACAAGAAGGCATTTCTTATGAGAAATAAGTAGGCTAATAGAAAGCCTAGAACTGCTCCAAGTTGCAGAACACTTTGTAACTATCAGTTCTCTCACTCTGACTTCCATGTTCTTAGATTACCATTTTATAAATAGCTGTGGTAAAGGGAACAGTCAGGTCTACTTAGGAAATCACATAGGATGTGTGTTTCAGTGAGTCTTCACTACAAGCTGGTTCAAGGTGCTTAGTTTGGATGCCCTTAACACGTCTAGCCACTTGTTTTTTGTTTTCTGTTTAACTGATCCGCAGCAACAGTTTACTGAAGTTCACAAGACAAACATAAACTTAAATTTCTTCATAAAACCTTAACTAATCAAGTTCAGATCTATCTTCTGGCACCACATTTTTGTGCCAACAGAAGTCAGCCTTAATTTTTAAAGTGTAAGTTGTTTCCAGGGAACTGAAAGCCTAAAATAGAATCAAACTGATACTACTTTAACAGAGTAGGCAGCTCTGGCTGAGGTCTTACAAGGTTGTCCCTACAATCACATGGGACTGGAACCCTTATTATACTTACAGAAGAGGGCAAACCAAGGGCACATAGACTTTCCCAGGAAACAGGCATCCAGCCCCAAAGCTCTGCAGCCAAGAGAGCTGCAACAAATGCAGCACATCTAATAGTGAGGATACTGCACCAAGTGCACACATCCATTTCTGAAGTGACTCCATTTCAAATTAGTGGTTTCCAAGAACTAAATTCAGTCCCTTGACAATGAAAACATTGTACTAATGTTTTCAGAACTGTGGACAACAACTGTTGGATTTACTCAGTTTCCAAGTGTCAGTTTTCTGTTTCAATGTCTAGACAAGAAAAGAGGAACCCAGGGCTGACAATACCTTGTATTGGTACTAAGTTCATTCCAAAAAGGCTACAGTGAGAAAGATTTAGTTTTCTAAAATTTCTGCATGTACTCTCCTCATTCTGGCAATAAGAATATTCCTAGGCCAGAGACCATTCTAAAAATATAGATTAACTGTCATTATGTGTTTTCCCCATACTGCCTAAGTGGAAAGGGCACTACCCTTCTGCAAAAGGGCAGATTGTTCAGTTCTCAGAGCACACAAGACAAGCAGGTGCTGTGTCCTTCAGTTTCTAGCACACATCACAGAGAACTTCTTATTTTAAAGTTCTTATGTCCTCATGTTTAAAGATTTACTAAAGGGAACAGAAGATGAACTAATTTTAGCTCTATTACCAATGCTAACTCCTCTGAAGTTTGTTTAAGTTAAAAGAAAGTTCCTAGACAGCTCACATCAGTTTAAGTGCTCAGGCTTTCCAGAGAATGAACTCTATTTCAAAGCCCTCTACATTAACAGAGTCCCTATATTTGCATTAGTGCTAAGTCATCAGGAAGAGACATTTCACAAGTGCCCCAGCACACTGCAATGTCCATGCTCATTTTTCTATTACTAGGAGTTTTTTGCATTCCTTGCAATTCATTATGTGATTAAAGAAATTTAGGCTTCTACCACAAGAAAATAACAGCTTCTCTACAATGCTGTCTTCTCTCTTAAAAGAGGAAGGAAGCTGTTTTATTAGGTGTTTTTCAGAAGATGTTTTAAATCAACAGTATAGGAAATAAGAGGATGCAGTTGCGTACTATTAGTGGCTCAGATAATAGGACTATAGTGACAGCTGCCATTTTTAGAATCATGAGGAAAAAATGCAACTTCAGGTTCACAATACATAGAGCTGCCAGGCTTTAATATGCTAATCAGCTAGCTTTAAATAACATTATTGCTGCATTTTACAAGAAGCAAGAAAAATCTACCTACAGCTTATGTTCTCACTATGCTCATTTTGAAGCATTAGGACAGTTAGAGTAAATTTGTATTTATATGATTTACAGTCATTCAGATACCTATTAATCACCACTAGAGAAAAGCCAGATGTGAAACTGGTAGAATAATTAATTTTTAATGATAGTTTTAAAAGCAATTTTTCCTGTTTCTTTGTGCAAGATCCAAAAGCTAACCCATGACATAATGCAATTCTAATGGCAGATATACCCACTTGAGGAAAGCAGCATGCATTCATTATGCTTGCTTTCATGTTTGCAGGTTATGAAGCTGAAATTGAAGCTATTTATTCCAATAGATGTCTTCAAGTTTTTGACTGCCCCAAGCCATAGTAATGGAACACTTAATCTACCACTTTGGGTAGCCTAAGTTATTCTATTGAGGGTTAAGTAATCTAAAGCCTTTCACTGGTATCCCAAACAATACCATAATACCTACAAACAAGTTTCACATTTGTAAAGCCTTGATTCCCTGCGACGATTAGATGCTGATTTTTAGAAGAGACACCACAGTCTCAGAGCTTTAAGGACACTTTTGCTCCATGAGCAAAGAAAGGACTTTTTTTAAGGTAGAGACCTGTAATCTGGGGAAGAAATCACTTTCAGGAAGAAATGCAAAGCGGTAACTCTCCATTTCTTCTTACACAGAAGTCTTTTACTGACAACTATTTAAATTTTAAACTCCACAAAAAGCCAATAACTTAGACACTTATCTCCTAGTGAGCAAGAAACAATGGTGAAAGGCCAAAGCAGATGGAGCAACTGACTTTAGCTCTTCATGACACACCCAGTAACAGGAGTACAAATTAAGCAGGTATCTTCGTATATAGCAAGGCAAAACACATTCCATCCACAGTGACAGAAACCTGTGGTATGCTCTTTTTACTGCAATATAGTCATATACAGCTTGTTTGAAGACTAGATGAAATACATCTGCAGGTTTATTTTTTTTTTACACCCTCTCAGTCTTGGGTGGGGATAGAGATATTTCCAGTAACTGTGATGACATTAGGAAGCAGCTGTTATCTCATCTGGATGTTTGTTTTTCTAATTATCAAGCAGATTACTGGTTTAATGGCTATTTACTTGCTTCACATGAATCCTGTTACAATTAACTAAGTGTTAACACTAGTATGTATCTATCAAGCTTACAGGGCATCCTCAAGACTTTCAAAAGGAATCACAAAAGCCTGCTCTGGACTTTTCATTTTGCTTCAAGGTTGTTCTCTTCCTTCTCATATTTTTGTCCCACTGTTTCTGTGGATTTTGATTTTGTAGATACCAAACAAATTCGGCAAACTTTCCTGTGCCTCACCATCCCCACAGTAAAGCATTTCTTCCTAATATCTAATCTAAGTCTATCCTCCTGAGTTTTAAGGCTTTATATTATATTTTGGTCTTTATATTATAACCTCTCATCCATGCAGCCTTACACCATTTCCTGCTACTTTAACCGAGACTACATTTCTCAGATAAACAGATGTCCTCCTACATGCTTGCTCAACATCAAATACCAGTTGCAATAGATGTAGGTAAAACAGCAAGCTATAGTGAAAGGTTGCTCAATCACATTTATTAGAAGAGACCATTTTTATTTGTTTAGTTTGTCAAACAGCCTGTCAGCTAGAGAAACTTCAGCCTGCCTACCTCAGACTTTTCCTGCACAGTGGTTCAACAAGATTTAAGTATGCCAAAATTGTTCTTCAAGTCAGTCTTGTAGTTTCAGTCCAGAGTGCCATACCCCTTACCACAGCACGCAAGACAAAGCTTGACACAAGCACTGAGCTGTCTCGGAGGTGACTTAAGCCACATTCCCACGACAGCGGGGCTCTAACAAGCCTCTGTAAAGAGCTACCTACTTACACGTACTCAGAGATTCAAGTAACCGATTTTCAGACTGCATCCATGATCACGCTCGCTTCTGCCCAAGGCAGAGCAAAGCTCTTTCTGCTCTTGTGGCAGGCAGCTGTCCCGCTCCCGGGCTCCTGTGCCCGCTGCCGCCCCCGTGCCGCAGCGAGCTCCTGCCCGCGGCGGGGCAGCACAGGCGGCTGTCACAGCCGGGACGGGAAGGTCGCGGAGGGGCGCAGCTGCCGCGGCAGCTTCAAAGCGCGCCGCGTCACTTCAAGGTCAAGGCCGGTTTGCTCAGGCCGGGGCGGGACGGTGACAGCCCCGATCACCCCCGGGGGCCGAGGTGACGACGGGCGAGACAAGGGGAACGACGGGACCACGACACCTCCGGGCCGGCTCCTCGATGCCTTCTCCCCCGCCCAGCTGTCGGCGAGGGCGAACTCGCCAGGGGTCAACCTCAACCGGTGCCAACCGTCCGACCCCGTCCCGGGCGCCCCGAGGCTGCGGGGAGCTGAGGGGTTCGGGGACCGAACGCGGATCCCTGCCACCCGCCCAGGCGGGGGGTGGGCTAGGCGATAACGCCCCCGGCGCCGCGCTCACCTCATCAGGTAGTCCCTGAACTCCTTACTGCGCACATAGTCCACGGCCTTGCGGCCCAGCGCCGCCGCCATGGCGTCTCGGCGGCAGTGGGATAGGGAGCGTCCGCCTGGCCCGGCCGCCTCACACCGCGACGCCGCCGGTGACAACTGCCCCGCACACCGCCCGCCGCCCACTTTACGGCAGCGCGTGCGCCCCCTCGCTTCGTCACCGCGGCGCTCTCACCGCCCATTGGCTGCGACGGCCACGCCCCCCGCGCGCGCCCGGCCCGGGGAGACAGTCACGGGCAGGGGGAAAGGCAAGGGGCCGTAAAGCAACGCGGCGGGAGGAGGGGGAGAGAGCGTCGCAAAGCGCGGCGGGGAGGGGTCGCCGTGGGCCGAGCCGCCGGCATTCCTGCGCAGCGCGGGGGGCTGAGTCGCGCGGCGGCTCCGCGGGCCGCGATTGGCTGCGGGGCCGCAGCAGGTGGCTCCCCATTGGCTCGCGCCGCCCCTCGCGGGGCGTGTGGCCCCGCCCCGGTGGCGCGAGTGTGGCGGGAGGGGGAAATGGGGGGCGTGAGGGGGAAATGGGGGGCGGGAAGGGCCGGGTGACATGGTCAGGGTGGCAGAGGTCTGGGACAGACTGAGCTGGGAGGACGTGGAGTTTTCCTGTATGGAAACTTTCCAAACCCACTTGGGCGCGTCCCTGTGTCACCTGCTCTGGGTGACTGCCTTGGCAGGGGAGCTGGAGTGAATGATCTCCAGAGGTCCCTTCCAACCCCAGCTATCCCGTGGTTCTGTGATAAGTACTTCAGTAATTTTAGTTGGAGTGGTCTAAGATCCCATCTCGCACCAGCACTTTCTATTTCATACCTGAGCAGAGGTTACTTACGTAGAAGGGAAGATAAACTCTAACCTTGCTGATACTATCTCTAGAAAATATAGGCCATACAAACAAATTCCTATATGTTTGCTCAGTGCACTAGAGATAGTGAAAATGGATGTTTATCTCCTGTGCTTTCCGAAGACTTGTAGCCTCAGTTTTTAAGGTCCGGAACTGGTCTGAGAGTGCAGCCTAGGGCACACCTTATGCTCTGCAGGAAGCCCTGGACTGCATTGTTTCCTTCTGTTTTCCCTGCAGGATCTCAGGTTGAGACCAAACCAAACAACAACAACAACAAAAATACCCCAAACAAGCAACAATCAATCAATCAAACAAACAAAACAAACAAACAAACAAAAACAAACCACAAAACACACACACCAAACCCAAAATGCTCACATGCTCAAAAACTGTGCAAAAAAAGTCCCAACAAAAATCTTCTCTTCACACTTCCTCCCTCATTGCTTGATTAGAGAGGAGCAGGTTTGAGGAAAAACTCTGGGTAACTTCTCATTCTTCTGTATATATTCAGCATATGATATGACACCCCACAACAATGCCCCACTTTGCTTTGTGAGTGAAAGAATTTTAATCCCCTTGGCATATTGCATTATGAAAAGACGAAATGTAGCCCAGCATACTTCTGTAGACTACACAGACTCCTATTTAAGAGCAGCAATGTGAATCTGAATGAGGTCTCAAGGAATCATTTATTCCAGTTGATTTGGCATGCACTGGCACAAGGAAGGTCTATGGAAATGAGTCCTGTATGTTCAAACAAAATCCTCATGGGGTAGAATTCCACATATCCTAGATGGCCAGGCTCAGTCATTAATAATACAGCTGCGGTTATAGAATTAATTTTTAGCCTTACATAATAAGGCAAAAAATGTAGTTTTATTCTCCTTTACTGAAAATTTGTAATTTTTTTTTTCTTAACTCCATGTAGGGAGCAAAGCAAGGATCTGTCTGCATTGGGAGGCATTGTTTTTTAGTTTTTCTTCCTGGAAAAAAAAAGTTCTTTTAGCCTTTTCCCACAGGCTGTGCCTATTACATTTTTTAACCTTTTGCCTACTCCATTTGTGTTTAGCTTTCTTAAGGCATAGCTAAGGGTCACCATGTCTCAGTCAAAGCCTTCCCAGAAGTGCAGTACTCTTCTCCAATTTTGAGAATTTTGAGAGTATCTCACTTTTTTTTTGTTTGTTTTCAAAGTAGTTAATGGAAAAATCATTAACCTGAAACGTGTCCAGAAGAAAGCAGTTCCACATGACAGGCTCTGCCAGTTATGCAACAAAACCAGCTAGCAAGGATTTGAAGTTTGCTTTTGTTCTATATGTATTTATAGTGCTTTTATTTGCATATGGTTTTTAAGCTTTTTTAAAGGATATCAAAAACTGTACAAAAGATCCCCTTAATGTATCCAAAGCTTTTCTTTTACCCCTTTTAGCCTGTTCAATAGAGAAATTAGATTGGATTTGACATGAGTTGCTCTTGAGAAGTCCGTGTTAGGTATACTTTTGAGCATGTTGTTCCTTGATGAACATTAACTGGTAGTTTTATAAATTATTGAAGCAGGTTCTTCTTTGTCGTGTGTTTTGTTTTAGTTTCTTTTAATGTCAGAATTAGGCCATTTGACGTATAATTTGCTGAGTTTTTGTGAACCCCTTCTCTTCAGACATGTGCTCTTCTCCTGCCCTGTCCTTCCACAACTTGAAGGAAAATCACTGATCATCTCAAATTGATAATTTCAAATTGCTTTTGTGGGGGCCAGGTGGATTTCAGAATAAGTTTCATTAGGTTTTGCCACACATCTTTTTCCTAAAATATATTCCACCTATAGTGAAAACTATACTTCTTCCTATTTTTTTCATGCTAAATTCATACATCTTTTGGGTTATTATTACCACACTTCTGCTTTTATCTATCATGGACTCTTTCTGCATTATTTAATGACGGCAACTTCCTTTGTCTCATTTTATTTTCTAATGCTTTTATCAAACTCCATTAATTGTGTTTTATGTCCCATGATAGTTGAAACTGATTTCATAGCTCAACCTTTCTGATTCTGTTACCTGCAAGCTAACACCATTTATTAATTTTCATCTACTCATATGTCCTTTTAGCTATTTACTTGTTCCCTTTTAATTTTTAGGTCATTACGTGCTTGTGAATAAGACAAGCCATGTATGTCAAAGGATGACTCCTGTGTTTCTTCTAATCAGAACAAGTAATTTTAGCTGGTTTGGTTTTCAAACAGACAGGTCCCCTGCAATCTTTTATCTCTTAGATTATCTTTGCAAATACCCTGCCTGCCATTTCCTGGAATTTCTTCCTGACATTCTCATTGCTTTCTTTTGTTTCTTGTTAGCCTTGTACTTCTGACCTTTCCAAGGAGATACTTCTGAAGTTTGTTTGGCTGTCCAGTTATTCTCCTTATTTTCCCTCAGCCTTTATCCAAGTCATTACATTTTTAACTCACTTACTGACTTTTGTTACTGTCGGTCATTAAGGTACAACTTTTCCTCGCTGGATTTGAAAGCTGGTGTGCTGGAATTCTCTTCCAGGTGATGGACTTCCCTGGAAGTGGAAGGTGGACTCTACAGCTGTGCAGCAGTTACTCTGCATGGGATACTCCAACAACAGAGGCTTTCTGTAGATAGCAGTTCTGCAGCCCCTCATCCCTTGCTGCCAGCACACATCTGCACTCTCCTGAACTGCTCTCTGTGGCTGGGGGGATGGAGGAGAGCATTCCTGACTCCTCCATTGTTGGCTCACAAGTCTTCAGTGCTAGTGCACCCAGGGCTGGTATTTTTGTCCACAAGGACACATACATAAGGTAGTCAGGGCTGGATGAGCTTTAAAAATATTTGGTAGTATCTTAAATTTTTCCCTCTGAGGAGGTGGGCTGTTGGATGATTGGTCTGTTCAGCAAATGAATGCTGCGTCTCCCTCAGAAGGGAGTCTCCATATCCCATTCCCCATTTCTGGGTGTGGGGGCGACAGGGACAATCCTCCTAGCTGCAGGGGACATATGACACTTCCTGTTGTCATCCCAGAAATGCACCTCAGGAATTAGTATTTCTTGACCTCAGTGGATTCAGATCCAGCTGCTGAGTAAAGCAGCCTGCAATATTTCTCATTTTCAGGCATCTCCTGTCTTCCTCTTGACATGCCTTTGCAGGCACATGCGTGGTGGTATTCTGCCTGCCTGGCAATAATGGACATTGCAGAGCATCTACTAATGCTATGCAGTAGTTAAGCTTGACAATAAAATCAGTGCTAAAGGATGTATCTAATACAATTCTTAACAAACGTCTTCAAGGGGCAAGAGTAGTGCCTTTTCACATCTGTGAAAAGAATTGCAATAAAATATTTTCTGGAATGTTGCTTGACAGACAAGGGAACAATGATTTAAAAATTTGTTGAAGAAACTGTGACTTCAGGACTGAAGGGGTTAATATTTCTCTGCTGTAGTAGCTCCAAAGTTGCAGAAAAATGTGAAGAAAATATACACTGCTTGGACAGTCCTCCTAGACCTTGTAATGAAATACCTGTTCATTAAAGTGGGCAGAAATCCCATGGTAGGTAGACAAGATTGACTAGAGCCACTATGACATTTAATCAGCTACAATCTCAAACTGAGCCAAGTGAGAGCACAGCTTGATGTGACACGTGCATTTCTCTTTGCATCTTTGATTATGGATACATTATCCCTACATGCTAGCATGATGCTTGAGCAGTTTTATTCCCTGCGGAGCACATAGCAGCAACTAAGTAGATTGAACACCTGAGAATGCTAAGAAGGGAGTCTGTAACATCTGTAAAATGCATGCTCAGTGCTGACATGTTTGCAAAGGCATCTTAGTAGAAATATGACTTAAGTGTTAGTCTAAAAAACCCTGAAATAAATGCCTAAAAACCAAATAACCCAAGAAGAATCTATACCTCTTTTTAAAAAACACTTTCTGAAATTCAGAAGTACTTAGTGCTGAAAAATATAGCTGCAGCTTCTAGAGGTAACAGTTCTCACTTGTGACTAGCCGTGGAGCACACTACTGCACAAAATCAGCATATATCATTTGAGAGATCCACAGTTTCTGTGTAAAACCTGATCAATTAGAATAAATTAGCATGTTGTGGAGCTAGAGGCATTTCATCATCTGCAGTTCTGGTAGGATCTGGAGTAGGATCAAACAGCAAAATAAAACATATATTTCCAGCTGATGCCCAGCAAATAAGACAATGGTCTTACAAAACCACTAGAAAAAGACCCTCCTCTATGAATGGCCAAAAGAACACTATGATGTGGGCATTGCAATGGACAGAGTCAAGAGGTGAAAAGTAAAAAAGATGCAGAATGGATCTGGAAAAAAAATTTGATTGCCAAGGCATAAACATTGGCAAATTCATAGCTATTGTGATTAACAATGATTGTAGGCAAGCCAAGCAACAGCTGGGCAGCAGGAACTAAAGGGAGGATGCTACCTATAACAACGGAAAATGAAAGTATTTTGTCAGCATAGAAGACAAGCATTTCAGGCAGTTGTTGCAATTATCACTGCTTTCCCCTGCCTTACATGCAAAAAGACCTGTCCGTCATGATTAGATTACAGGTGGGTGGGGCTGAATACTTGAAACTTTTATTAGCATAGTTATTCCTGTTTTATAAACTCTGTAGGTAGAAACCACACAAGCTCTAGGCTCTGGTCTATATCACAGGAAACAGCTAGTTCTGTGCTGTGAAAAGCTCTCATGTCCAAAATTTCATAGACAAGGGGAAGCAGAGTACAACAGTCTGGCAGGGAAGCATCTGGGTTTGTAGTGAGGCTGTTCTTTTTCTCGGTTCCTGAGAAGCAACCCGCAGGGCTAGAGGCTCAAGGGTGGGGCAGCTCCCCACTGCTGGACTCACTGCCAGCACCAAGCCTTGTTGAGGGGTGGGAAAAACCCCAAACCAACCTGAAACAAACAAAAAACCCCAAAGAGTATCTTCCCCTGCTTAAACTTACAGTACAGCTATCTTTAAGGGCAAGTTTTCTCCTGGGAGTTTTTTTTTCCTAGAAGTCAACCAGCTGTAGATGAAGGAGGCCCCCTGCATGAGTAGCACTGCATACACGCAGTGCAGCAGAACTGTCAGGCAGCTGGAGGATGGGGCTGTTGTACTTTGCTTCCTCTTGTCTATACAATTTTGGACATGAGACATTTTTGGACATGAGACGTTTTTGGACATTTTATATGATGAGACTGCTTTCAGTCCTCAATTAGCATGGTAAAAGAGACAGACAAAATTGAAACTGAAATTGCATTAGCCAACTTCCTGGTGAAATATGTGTAGTGGTGATGGCTGTGTTGATGTGTGTTTTACTGTCAGGAAGACTGATACTAAGTGTTTTGAAGGCATTTTCTGGGCTGAAGTTCATCTTGCAGTTTACTCATATATAATATTTCTTCAATTTAGACTTGATAAATTAGATAATTTTAGATTCTAATTTTAAACAGAAAGCTATATTGCTAGGGTTGTTTAGAAAAAATCAGGTTTTAAACATAGGGAAAAATCTGATTAATGGGTTTATTCACAAGTTGTTTATACTTGCAGATGGTAATGTGGATACAGGTACTGGGCTACATGAGTATATTGATTACTATTCAGTAAATGGGCCTTTTAAAGTGTTTTTGTTTTTTAATTAATTTAATTTAATTCTCCTAAGTAAAGAAGTTTTTACAATAAATGGTCATTTTTAATAGTCATGTGCCCACTTCCCTGTGAGAAGAAGCACAAAACTGCTGTTTCTAGTACCACACCACTGCATTACTGGTATCCCTGAAGCAGTTATGGAGGATTATCTTGTGTTTGGGAAGGAAGGGATGAGGGCTGCTTGTTCAGTCAGGTGCACTCTGTACTTTATACTCGTAAACCAGGTCAGCTGGGGTAAGAGAGCCTTTTCTTGTAAAATTGCCTTGAAAATTCACCTCCTTCACTCAGCTGGGGAAACTTCTGTTAGAGTTAAATGATATATAATCACTTCATTGCAGTAATTATCATGTCCAGAGGAGCAGGATGGGAGGGCTGGTGATGCTCTCTCTGTACCTCCTAGCAGGTGTCAAACTGGGCAGCAAAGCAGAGTTGGTTTCCTCGTCCTGGAAAACCTGCCTTGGTGATGAATCCAACAAGAGGGAAAAAAAAAAAACGAGGAAAAAATAGTTTTCTATTCTGTTTTTAAAAACTATTTCCAGTTTCTGAGGAAGGACTATCAGTGATGTGACATGGACTTCTCAGGTTGGGAGGAGATTTGCTTCCTCCGTTGCTGCCTAGGAAAGTGTGTGCTGAAACATTTGTGCTTTATGAAGAAACTTAGTTACTGATTTTCTCCCAAGATTTGTATGCCTTCTTAAAGCGCTTTAACGAATAGAAACATCCCACTGATTATAAGGAAAAGGATAGAGTCAGGGATCTGACTGATGGCAGAAAGTGAGCTTCAAAGCTGAGAGACAGAGCTAAATAATGACAATCATTTTAGTTATTTAATCTTTTCTTCAGGATTCATGGTCTTTATTGAGCTGTATATAGTATAAATTTAGTAGAAAACGATAAAAATATAGGCTTCTGGCATGGTTCACTACTAATAAATTAACTTATCATGCACTCTTTCCTGGAACCTTTGCTCTCCTCAGTCTAAACAACCTAATCGAGGCTGGAGCATGGCCAGGAACTGGGGATCATTCCTGACAGAAAAGTACAATTCTGTGCTTTTCTCCTCTATCAGCTCTTCCCCAGTTAAAGAACAACCACCTAAACTACTGCCACGGGAAAACTGAACATAGGTATGGGTGGACATATTCTAGGGGAAAAAAAGAAAAGTAGATTATCAGGTTTGAGACAGAAATGCATGATTACACCAGAGCTCACTTGAATCTAATTGCAGTATCCTCAGTTGTTTTAAACTTAAGGTCAGTTTTTCTCTCAATGGACTGACATTTCTCTTGGTCACTGGAGAAATGTGAGAGCAAGATGGTATCCAAGATGCCCCTGACTTACTAGAGGAAGCCAAAGGTCTCTGAATTGGTGTTGTGTATCCAAACAGGGACCCTGAAATAACCTTTGGCCTATTTCCTTGACTAAAAAAAGGGGGAAATTTCAGTAGGCTACACTGTATAAACAAACCACAGGCATACACGACGAGTAACTTGAAGATAAACATGCCAAAGTCCTTTCCAAAGCTACTAGGATCAAAGTGAATGAGCAATAGGTCATAGTGGACTTCTAAAAAGTCATTCAAGACTCAGCACAGAGTCATTTAGGTTTGCACAAGGCCTAACAGGCCAAAAAAAAAGAGTAAATATTCAAGTGTGTATACTTATAGAAGAATGGATGCATTTTACTCATGTACCCAAATGTGCATGTGCCAAATTGAATTGGGTAGTTATAGACAACCTCTTAACTTTGTAGAGAGGATCTTTTCATATTAGAAAGATTTGAAATGTTGTGTCCCACAGACATTCCCAAATTCATCCCTATATGGGTATTGATCTTTCCAATAAACATTAATGTTAGCTGGTGATGCTACAGCTTCAGTTCACAAAAGCTATCTTGTTTTTTACAAGAGATATTTTGTTTTTCACACCAAGTGCCATATAAATTAAATACTGTATCCAAAAGATACTGATCCTTGACACCTGTGCTGGACAGTAGTGTCTGCCCTGCACACAGAGGCAGTGTTAGCCCTTGCAGAGTGGAAGCCAAACCTTTCACACACCGCAGAAACTTGATCAGGACCAAACCAAGAAGATATGTGGAGTAGATCAATGCTCTTGCTGTGACCCCCCTCTGTGACTTTGGTGCTACTTTCTTGCTCAGATTGTCCCTCTTGAAGGCTGTGCAGAAGTACATTTTTATAACCCGCTGAAAGCAGTTTTTTCTTTTGCTCTGAAAGCTCAGGAGGAAGCAGTGGGAGTGTCATCTCTGCATCACATGGAAGCCCTGTGATCCCAGTACTTGCTAAGGGTGCTGCAGATCAGGGCAGGGAACTGCATCAGCTCCTTCCTTAGGCTGGTGTTGGTCAGACCCACACAATAACCTCTTGGGAGCATGATGCAAGCTTCCAGCAGTGTAGGCTTTTTTAATGCTCTTTGGACTAAAAGAGGGACTGTCCCTTTGCAGGAGGGTGCCCTGATGGGGGTTGCTATGCAGCACTTCCAATACTGAGTGGCTGCTTGCACAAATTTCTGCCACATCATTCCTCAAGGAGGCTGATACGTCAGTGTTTGTCACAGAGCTGGAAAAAGTCTCACTAGATGTAATCCACAGTGTTTAGGTTTACCAAGAATAGTTCTTCTGGGAATTGCTAATATTCACCATCTTGAAGCTGAGGAGATGAGTGGGGTACTGTTTTCCCTGGAGAAACACCTTCTTTAACAGTCACTATGCATTATTAGGAACAACATTTATACTTGTTATTTGATACTCCTTCCTTCCTTCCTTCCTTCCTTCCTTCCTTCCTTCCCCTGTGATTAGAATTTTGCACCCTCTATCTCTCTGTGTACGTAGCACAGATTTTCAGAAGCTGTATAAAGCAAATCAGTTCACAAGTTTCCCCTCAGCCCCAGACCTTGGTAATGTAAAAAGTCAAGATTTTGTGGTCTAATTTTCACTCTCTTTTAAAAGCGTAATTATAATTGGAAATCTCATTTGAAATTAAAGTCTTATATATCTCTTTTTTTTTGCAAAGGTTTCACTCATGTTTGACATCTATTTCTGTAAGGCCCTCCTGTGGTTCATAGGATTAGTGCACTATTAATACTATAGAAATTTATTTGGATTTTAAGGCAGTGAGGTTTTTACTATGTTTAGGGAACACCATTTGCCTGGTCTTGTTACAGGTTTTAACCATATTGCACCAACTGTGAGAAACAGGTTGTTCTAAATTAACACTGTAGGTAGTCATAAACATCACAAAATTTCAGAGTGATATTCTATATTGACAAAAGACAGCAAATATTCTCTGCATGTACCGTAGTAAAGATACAGATTTAAAAAGAGAAACTTGAATAAATTACTTGTTCCAGTTATTTGTGGCTTAAAAGTCTTTGAATTAATCTTTGGAGTTTATCCATAAATCTTGATCTGCTCATTCAGTGCCAACTGCTTGTGGTAGGGTGATATGAATGTATGTCATATTTGAGGCCCAAAGAGGCCATCACAAGCATTTAAAATTGATTTCCAGATTACTGCAGGCTATTGAAGTCCACTTGCTTCTGCACAAACCTTCTGTCTGCTAAGAGACACTACTAAACGTGATACAAAGGGAATGACAAACCCCCCTTTTCTCCTTTTATGTTTTATTCCAATGGATAACAGCCTCACTTTTGAAACTACAGTCACCTTATTTCCATTCTGCAGCTGCATGAATTTTGCACCCAGAAATTTGCCTAGTTTTGTGCTCTGGTCTGTCTCTCTCTGCCTCTGGAACATGTGATTTTTCTCCCTGTGAAGGTTCTTGTAGACAATAATCAAGTCACCTCTCAGCCATCTCTAATCTAAGCTGAACAGATCAGGGTCTTTAATAATCTCCATGGCAACCATTATGTTTTTTTTCCCCCCTTGCATCTGAACTCTGGACAATTTAAATATATTATAGTTATATTGGTGCCATTTTAAAAATCACACTTGAGGCCTAAATGGTGGGGTTTGCATGACATTTTCTCACCTTTAACATATACTTCCTAATTTCTTCTGATGGCAACAGACTGGTGGTTGAAATGAGACCAGATAGCAAAAGATCAGCACTGCCAAGAGTTTCTTAAAGCTGATGGGTCACTCTCACCACTTCTCTGAAGTAAAAGGCAGTTTGTTTCTGTTCTCTGTGTTTGTCTCCATTGTAACAGCTGATGTTCCTAAAGGGTAAATTTTTGTAGTACCAACAGGTGAAATAAATGAATGGATGAGTAAATAACTGATTATAACAGACTTTACAACAGAGACAAGAGCCCAGACAACAACGTGAGAATTGGAAAGTCTGGGCAAATGCACTGGAAGTCACTAGTCTTCCTCTGCATGCCTTTGCAAGGAGACTATCATTAAAATTGAAGCTGCAAAATTCTACAGTAGGGAAAGAGTTAGGCTTTACAGCTGCAGCTGTTTTTACCAGTGACCACAGACCCTGAAGGACAGGAAGAATCAATTAGGCAGGAGTGTGCAAAGCCAAAACAATGCACAGGCTTACCACAGATGGTGAGTCACCAGCCTCTTAATAAACTAATTTCCTCAGCAAAAAATGGAATTGATCTCAGGCCAGCTTTGGTTGTTTAGAAAAAAACCAAAGAGCTCCTGTCCATCTAGATGAATGGACAGATAATCCTTTTTTTCTATCTTGCCTCCAGACAGCTGGAGTATGGCACCTTTAACAGACAATGCACTGAAGTTATCTATGAGTAACCTGAAAAGCCGGACATAGCCTAAAATCCTTGTCTTCAGCTCTTCTTCACAGCTTTTAATGCAAAATCTTTGCTTCTTGTGATCTTCAGGCATTAGTTGTTATTGTTACTGCCTTTTGTTTGCCCTGTGGTATTGCCTGAGGTGCTCAGCCAGCAGTTGTGCTGCCCCTAAAGACGATCCTATTCAGGCATATAGCAGGACTTTCTGGGCCTCAGGACAATTCCCATGCTGTGGGACATAAAAAGGGGATGAACTGGGATGGGATAAAGGAGGGGAAAGACACAAGAAAGAAATGAATGTTGATGAAAGAGCAAAATGACAGGTGGGAGGGGAGTTGGCTACTGGTTTTTTTTTTTTTTTTTTT